>CM032349.1:4041907-4641907 GCA_019022885.1 Schlechtendalia chinensis | reverse complement strand
GACATGCTTCGAGCACACTCGAGGACTTGAAATCAACAACGTGATATCAAAAAAAAAAAAAATAATAAAAAATTGAGTTACGTCCAGAATAACGTTCCAAGTGCTAAGCTCAATAACATTTAAACCGTGTTATGTGTCTTGATTAATACTAATAGATCAACAAACATCCTTTAGATATAGCTTGTGTGGTATTTGCCAGGGCTTTGTGGTGAAATAACAATCAACCGGCTGTTGATATTCCAAATGACCGTTCCAAACTAAACTTATTTGTTTGTCATTCAACATACGCCACCTGATTTATTTAACAGAATAGAAACAATTTAATGTAGTGAATAAATTGAAAAATGTAAGAGTTAAAAAGTGTGAAGTTCCAATGGACTCGATTGAACTCATGGTCAACACGACGCCAAACATCCCGTTTACTGCCACTTTACTATAGCCTAATAATTTTTATCATTTCAAAAATACAGCAGATATGTACATCAATACTGCAAGTCTTCAAATTTCAAAATGTTATTTGCTTAAAATTTAAAAAAAGAGGAGCTCGGCATTGTGCAAACAAAGATTATTTTCATTGAACTGGAAGCTTGGAGCACATAAAAAGTCCTCAAGAAAATTGTGAAAGTCAACAATAAAAAAGATGGATTTGATGTGTTTGGTGTGTGACAATAATATGTCTGTTGAAAAAGAAAGAATCTACTTTACTAAAAAAAAATTAAATAAATAAACCTTATTTTTACATCAAATTTTTTTATTCAAATAACCGTTTTCATAATAAACACTCAAAGTTAGCAAAAAACTAAAAAAGTCCAGTGTTTTATTTCTTTGGCACTTGGCACATTTTTACCTACATCCACCGCTACTACTATTACTAATACTTAATATTACTACCTACTTTTTTTTTAAATTAAAATTTTTTTTTAAGTTTCTATTAATAAATTTGTTTTTCTAAATAATTAAAACAATTATTTTTGAATCATTCAAATGGGCCACAACTAACAGCAACTCCCAAAAACATATATGTTTCATTGTTTTTTTGTGCAGCGGAGAAAAAATGAAGTGGCGCACTATGTTTTTCGTTCTAGATTTTAGACAAACACAACTAATCATATAAACAGAAATAGTGTATGCTATATTACACTATACCCCTCAAAGCCGTCTGTATAAATGTATATGATAACAAGAACATGATGATGCTATTGGAATAAATCCTATTGCGAAGCATAGCCTTGTATTTGAAAAAGATTCTTTCGACTTCAAGGGACATACATTCAGTATATATTTGAAACCAGTTAAATATCCTGGTGACAACTTTGCAATTTCTCCATTATTATTAATCACATTTACTTCACTTATTATTTTAGCAATTCGTTTGATTGTGAAAGCCCTGGGGTATTCAATACTACTGAAAATAGTTTGAATTTAACATAATCTATGGTTTCCTTGTCCAATCCTCTCTTCCGAAACTTATATTTATATTTTCTCCGAGTTAAGTAATCAATTTTTTCAGATATTTCATGGTATGCATTAAACACCGAGAGTTGGATATAATTACTGCAACCTAATTTTCTTTTGATTATCATTATATTGTGATATGTATGTATAAAAAAGAAAACGGATTCGCAGCACACGACGACTAACGGACAAATGTAGCTTATTAAGATATGCGCCTCAGCATACCTACGTATCACATAAGGTATATCTACTTGTAATATTAAAACTGATGACTTAGCAGGTAAATAGTTTACAAGTTACGTTGTTATAAGATCAATGGTAGCACCTATCTAAACATGTACGTTGTAGTTATATGCAAAGACCTACTAATGTATAACGTTCTTCAATGCTTTCCTAGTTAAGAAGTGTACATAAACATCCAGAAGATGAACCGTAATTGGCGATCCGTTGAGTGCGCAACGGCTTGCAAGTGCTGGCCGGTCTGTAGGTTTCATCCGACTGGTGGTAGCGATCAATTCACGGCGTGTGTGACGTAATATTATTATCAATTTTAAGAGGTTCGTAAGAGGTTATCAAAACACTTGGAAAGGCTAATTAGCTGTGCACTTGACGAATACCCGGCTATATTGGTCAACAGTTGAACAGAGTGGTCGGTTTCGTCATGTGTGACATGAATCTCTGCAGCGGATGGGTCTCACTATAACGCGTGAACGAAGAATGATTTTTAAATATATATATATATATTTATGTATTATGTTTGACAATGATTGAATTGTAATAATTACATAGATAATAAGACTAATAAATTTTACAACGATAATACAACTATATTCAATATGTCTTGAAAATGCCGTTGTTAATGTAAAAACCGCACGGCAATTAAACGCAAATAATCGGCCCGAACACATTAACATGTAAAACAGATACCGCAAAGACAATCGTGAGTGTTAACCTGAATTACTAAACAATACAATAAAATAAACATGTCAACATTTCCTTTTGGATAATGTCGGAACAAAAAAAATGTATGAGTAAGATAAACAATTATTATTATTATTATTATTATTATTATTATTATTATTATTATTATTATTATTTTATTATTATATGTAAATATAAAAAGAGACCGAATAAAAAATATTATATTTAATTAATAATAATATTGCATAACACGCGGATAAATAACGGATTTAAAACAAATAATTTTATTTTTCAAGACTTAATGACAAAATTATGTGTAATAAGGAACGAATGTTTTATTTGCATTTTCCTCGCACCATTTTGAACCAACCAGTGTCCCACCTGCAAATATAATAAATCGGATAAAACCATGTACTATAATTCGATGTCGTGAATTGCAATGCTAAACATATTTATTATGCAACTTAAACAAGTCAATTATAATAAATAATGTACGCATTACCAAGAAGATTTGTGTTATTGAATGTATCAATCACGTACAGCATTTTTATTACTAAAACATATTTAATGAGTTAAATAATGATTTGTCTCTATTAATCAAGGCTGGGCAAGTTAACAATTTTTTTTTTAATTCGTTAAGCTAAGTCTATTTAAAATAATTAAGTTAAAAGTTAACCAATATTTTTTTTTTAACTTTAAAAATTAAAAGTTAACTTAACTTAGTTCAAAGTAAAAATTTTCTGATTTTCAACAAATAAAACGAGAAAGCTGCCAAGATTTCAGGGTACACCAGTGGCGTATTTAAGGGGGGCTAGGGGAGGGGGGACTTAGTCTCCTTACAGACATATTTTAGTTCCCCCCCTCCCTAATCGACTATTTCTCTATAATAATGCAATATTATAATACCTATAACTTTTTGAGATTTAGGCTTTAGCCCACCCGTATTACTCCTTTAAATACGCCCCTGGGATACACGCTTTAATTTACTTGTTAACACTTCTATTGTTCTTAAAAATGATAAATAATAATATAGTGCAGCTTGAAATATTGAGTTACCGCACATTAAATTTATAACAGACTTCGGTCAATAATTATTATTCTGTATTTATTACATTGAAAAACATTAAAAACAAGTGATAAATTATACTACAATATGACAACTGTTTATGCGCGGGTAGTTACGTATATTTCATTATTTATATTCTATATTTAAATTATTTTTCATCCTGAATGGCTAAGGACTACGTAGCATGTGTGCGTCGATATCGGGTTTTCTTATTACAAACCTACACTTATTATTATAAGGCCATGAATTCAGTTTACATGAACGCGCGTACTGAAATATACGGTTTGTAGGAAATCATTCACGCATATCATTCGTCGAAATTCTGTTTCCGCGCGTCTATATGAACCCGACTTTAATTCAAAAATTTACATTGTCCTTCGAATTAAATTTAACTTAACTTAGATAATTTTGTAAAAGATTAATGTTAAGTTTTAAAAAAAGTAACTTTTCAAGTTAAAAGTTATATTGTAAAAAAAAACGAGTTAACTAACTTAATTAATATTAACTTAACGTTTTAACTTAATTTTAACTTTTAACTCGTTAATGCCCAGCCTTGCTATTAATATATTAATTTTTCAAACATAACAAATAATGTATTTAATGTTTTTTATTTAACAATATTTGTAATATAAATGAATATTGAATAAAAATATAGATAATTTAAATAAAAAAATATAGATAGACTTAAAATTATAACTTACATTCTTCTATGTAATATTATAATAACAAGAATAAAAAAGTCTTATATCAACGAAACTATAATACTTCTGCAATTTTTTGTGTTATTCTTAGTAACTATTAAATCTTGAAAACCTTTACCTATGTTATCTTTTATATTTTTGTTATCTAGAAAATAATACGGAAATAAAATAATTACCAAGGCATATTCTTACAAAATGTAAAAATATTGTTGAATTTACATAATGTAACGCTCATTGATAAATATTTAGTATGTCATTTTTATGATATAAATTTGTATGCACGTATGAATTTATGTATATGCATATTTAAAATAATTTACAGCAATTTTCATGATTGTGGTATCATAAAACAGGATTTAAAAGCGACATATGATATATAAATAAAACGTATATCAATAAAACAATTATCATAAAGTTAAAAATATATTAACAATTTTCAAATATGACAGACAAATATTTGATATTTATTTGAAAACATTTGTAATATATTTGCATACGGACTAACAATTATAGATAATATAGGTAAGGAAATATAGATATTGTACATGTATGCAATATTTTTTTAATATTATTATTTAATATTTTATAATGAATAATGTTACTTACATACGTCTATGTAATATAATAATAAAGCAAGAATTAAATAAACCCATATCATCATAACAATCATAATAATAAATTTTTAGAAAATATTTTTATGAACTATTAAGTCATGAGAACATTTACCAACGGTTGATCTTATAGAATCATCATCTAGAAAATAATTTAATATAATACGGAGATAAAATAATTACAAATTCTTAATTTTACAATAGGTAAAAACTCTAGCGAATTCACATAGTATACTGGTCTATGATGAATCTTTATTATGCGATTATTATAATTTTCATTTACTATATATATATATGAATTTATGTTATATTAATTTATACAGTAAATAGTGTGTACCAATTTTCACGATAACATAATCATATAACAAGATATAAATGAGTCTTACATCAATATTAAAATCATAAAAAGTTTAAAAATATGTTGACAGAAATGTGTAAACATTAACACTAAATATATTTAATAATGGTTTATTTGACATAATTTGTATTCATTTACATATGAACTAAAATGTATAGATAATGTAAGTATAATATATGAATGCAATTTTTTGAAACTTATTATAAATGACTATTTTACAAATAAAAATGTTACTTACAATAACCTATGTAATATCCATATAACAATCATAAAATGCTTTTTATTGTATTATTCTTGCAAACCATTAAATAATGAGAACATTTACTTTTGATTTTTTCTATATTCTCAATATCTAGAAAACAATATAATATATTACAGAAATGAAATAATTACCAATGCCTATTCTTACAAAACGTACAAATACTGTTTAATTCACATAATATAACGATCTATGGTAAATCTTTAGTAAATATGTTTTATAATATTCATCTGTATGCATGTATGTATGTATTTATATGCATATTTAAAATAGCGTACAGCAATTTTCACGATTGTGAAATCATGAAAGAAGTTTTAAAGGCAATTTATAACAAAAATTATAAAGTTAAAAATATATTGGCAGAATTTTTCAAATATAACAACCAAATAAATGATGTTCATTTGAAAACATTTGTAATATATTTGCATACGGACTAACAATTATAGATAATATAGGTAAGGAAATATAGATATTGTACATGTAGGCAATATTTATTTATTATTATTATTTACTATTTTATAAAAGAAAAATGTTACTTACATTTGCCTGTGTAATAATATAATAAAACAACAATTACATATACTTATATTAACAACTTGTATAATAACGCATTTCTCAAAATTATTCATATGAAATATTAAATCATTAGAACATTTACCTTTGTTTAATTTTAAAGAAACATCATCTAAAATATAATTTAATATAATACGGAGATGAAATAATTACTAATGCATATTCTTACAAAAAGGTAAAAAAATAAAGTTTATCAAAATATTGACATATTTTGTCAAACATTAAAAATATATTTGGATGTTATTTATTTGGTAATATGTGTAATATAATTGCATACAGACTAAAATTTATATATAATATAGAGAAAGAAATATAAATATAAAGACACGTACGCAATTTTTATTAAATATTATTTCTAACTACTTTACAATAAACAAGGTCATTCAAATATTTATGAATGTAATATTATATTATAACGAGAATTAAATAACTTATTATCGACATAACAATAATAAAATATTAATTGTTTTGTATTATTTCTTCAAACCAATAAATCATAAAACCTTACTTTCGATTATTTCTATATTTTCAATATCTAGAAAATTATATAATATAATACGGAAATGAAATAATTAAAAATGTTTATTCTTACAAAACGAAACAATACAGTCGAATTCACATAATATATCGCTCCATGGGATATCTTTGGTATATGATTATTGTAATATTCATTTTTTATATATATAAATGTATGTATTTTTATTTAAAATAGTGTGCACCGACTATCGCGATAATATAATAGTAAAACTAAATTTAAATTAATAAAAATACTTGAATAAAAAACAATTATATCAATATAATAATCATAAAGATGCAATTTTTTGTATTATTCTTACAAACTATTTAATCATAAGAACCTTTATCTTCGATTTTTCTCAAATTTGCACCTTCTAGAAAAAAATATAAAATTATACGGTGATGAAATAATTAACAATGCTAATTCTGATAAACAATAAAAACACTGTGGGATTATTCAAACATACTAGTAAATTCATATATTACTAGTATAACACTCCCTGGTAAATCTTTAGTATATGATTATTGTAATATTCATTTTTTATACATATAAATTTATGTATTTATATTCAAAATAGTGTTAACTAATTTACATGGAAATAAAATCATAAAACCACATTTAAATAAATCATATATCACTATACTACCTATAATAAAGTTAAAAAAAATATTGACAGATTTTTGTCAAACAATACAAAAAAATATTGAATATTGTTAACTCGACAACTGTGCAATATAATTGCATACGAGCTAAAATGTATATATAAAAAAAATAAAATATTGATAGAATTTCAAGAATGCATTTTTTTCCAAATATTGTTTTTAACTATTTTACAATTTAATATATTTTTAATGTTTGTGTATATAATATTATAAAATTTCTTGAAAGAAATAATATTATATTAAAACCACAATCATACTTAAGCAATTTTTGTATTATTTTTACCATTATTATTAAATCATGAAAATCTTTACCTTGGATTTTTTTCGAAATTTCATTATCTAGAAAATATGATAATATAATATAGAGAAGAAAAATTATCAATTCTAATTCTTATAAATTATAAAAATACTATGGAATTCAAATAATATGACGCTCCTTGCTAAACCGTTAGTATGTAGTTTTTGTAATTTTAATTTAAATACATGTATTTATGTATATATATATATATATATATATTTAAAATAGTGTATAATAATATTCAGGATAAAATAATCATAAAATACGGTTTAAAGGATCACATACTAATTTAAACATTGTACTATCGTTTAAAATAATATTGATCGAATTGTTTAATCATTACAACTAATTATATTTAAATGTTGTTTATTTGACAACATATGTAACATAATTAGATACGGACTAAAATGGGCAGGTAATATATACACAGAATTGTATATATTGTGCATGTATTCAATTTTTTTTTTATTATTATTAATGACTATTTTATAATTAAAAATGTAACTTACACTTTATGAAAAAATTATCTAATAATACAAGAATAATATAATCTTATATTAATATACCAATCATAATATTGTAAATTATTGTATTATTCTTACTAACTATTATACCTTTTGAACCTTTACCTTTGTAATTATTAATTCCTCCAGTGACTATAAAATAATATATTTTTATATGGAATTGAAATAAATACTAATGACTATTCTTACAAATTAAAAATACTGTTAAATTCACATAATATAACTATCCGTTTTAAATCATAAGTATGTAATATTTAAAATTTCCATTTCTATATATTTATGTAATTATTTTTTTATGTTTAAAATAATGTACACAAATTTTCACGATAATATAATCATAATGCAAGATTTAAAGGCAATTTATATTAATATAACAGTCATAACTTTTAAAAATATACAGACATAACTTTTCAAACATTCTAAATAATGATATTTAAATGTTGTTATTTAACAACATTTATAATATAATTGCATAAGGACTAAAATGTATATATAATATGGACAATGAAAAATGTAACTTACAATTGGCTATGTTATAAAATGATAATTCAAGAATAAAAAAGACTTATAACAATTTAACATTCATGTTTACACTTTTTTTTATATTGTTCTTATTTAATATTAAATCATGAGAAACTTTACCTTTGTTTGTTTGTTTTTTTTGAACATCTAGAAAGTTTTATAATATAATACGTATAAATTAATTACCAATGCTTATTCTTACAAAACGTAATAATATTGTCGAATTCACTTTGTATATGGTTCCTTGGTATATAATTAGTTTGTAATTTTTATAATTTTCATTTAAATACATGTATGTATTTATGTATATATATATTTAAAATAGAGTAGAACCATTTCCACGATATTATAATCATGAAATAGGATTGAAAGAATCTCGTATTATTTGAAAATCGAAATAACGTTTAAAATAAAATTTACAAAAATGTCTAATCGTTACAATCAATTATATTTAAATGTGTAACATAATTGCATATGGACTAAAATGTATATATATAATAAAGATGAGGAAACATACATACTATATAAATATATTATTTTTTTATTAGGTATAACTATTTTATAATTAAAATGTTACTTACAATTTTCTATGCAATATAATTATAATCCAAAAAGAAAAAACACATATCAATTTAACAATCATACTAACGCAAGCTCTTGTAATATTCTTAATAACTAATAAATCATAAGAACCTTTACCATTGATCTTTATGAGACATTGCAAATCTAGAACATATATTTAATGTCATACGTTTATGAAATATTTACTAATGCTTACTCTTACAAAACGTAGAAATACTGTCGAATTCACATAATATAATGATCAAAAATAAATTATAAGAATGTAATTTTTATAATTTTTATTGAACTACATGTATTTCAGTATATATATATTTAAAATGATATACAAAAATTTTCACGGAAATATAATCATTAAACGAATTTTAAACCAATCTTATAACAACATAACTATCATAAAATGTTTAAAAAATTTTGAAATTTTTTTAATTTAAATATAAATACATTTAAATATGGTTTATTAAGCAAAATGTGTAATATAACTACATATGGACTGAAATGTAATGATAATATTGACAAGAAAATATAAAAATTATAAATATATGCAGTTTGTTTTATAAGTATAATTAAATATTTTATTATTAAAAAAAAAACTTACAGCTTTCTATGCAATAAAATAATTATACGAGAATTAAATGAAATAATATCAATACAACAATCATATAAGCGCATTTTAAAAAAAAATTATATAAACTATTAATTCATAAAAACCTTTACCTCTTAAATTTTTCATTGTTACCTTATCTAAAGAATAATATGACATCAAAAGTAGATGAAGTAATTACCAATGATAATTTTTACAAAAATGGAAAATAATGTTAAATTCAAAAATATAACGCTACTTGATAAATCTTAATTATGTAATTTTTATAATTTGTATTTGTACATAAAAATGTATTTAAATATATACGTATTTATATTCATAAATCACCTTATATAATAGCATACGAAATAAAACGTGTTGATAAAATAAAAACGGGTTTATTTATATTATACATGTATGCATTTTTTTAACTAACTTTTTTAGAATTGAAAATATCATTTATATTTGTCTATATAATATTATAAAAATACTTGAATAAAATAATATTATAACAATATAACGACCATAATAACATAACTATTTTTATTATTTTTACAAACTATGAAATCATGAGAATCTTTACCATTGACATGTTTGATAGGTTTATCATCTATACAATTATAGAATATAATATGGAGATGAAGAATTTATCAACGTTAATTCATACAAATCATAAAAGTAATGTGGAATTCACATAATATAACCATCATTTCAAAAATTTTTGTTTGTAATTTTTATAATTTATTTATGTATTTATTTTAATTCACAACAATTTTCATGATGTTATAATCATAAAACCAGATTTCAATGAATCATATATTAGTATAACATCCATAATTAAGTTTAAAAAAATATTGACATATTTTTGTCAGACATTACAAATACATATATTCGAATATTCTTAATTTAATAAAATATGCAATATAAAGGTGTACGGGCTAAAATTTATATATAATACAGATATAGATATATAGATGATATACATGTATGGATTTTTTTTTAGAATTATTTTTAACTTTTTTTTCAACTAAAATTGTTATTTATATTTTTTATATAATACTATAAAAACACTTGATTAAAATATTATTACATCAGTATATTATAATTATACTAATGCAACATTTTGTATTATTCATACAAACTATTATATTAAATCATCTGAACATTTACTTTCGATTTTTTTTATAGATTCATCTTCTAGAAAATACCGAGATGAAATAATTATTAATGCCGATTCTTACAAATCATAAAAATACTGCGGAATTTACCAAATTTTACTCCTTATTAAATCGTTAGTATGTAATTTTTATTTTTCATTTTCACTTAAATATATCTATTTATGAATGTATGTTTTAAAAGGTGTTCAATAATTTATACGATTATGTAATCATAAAATACTATTTACAGGATCCCATACTAATTAAAAAATCATATTAATATTTTAAATAATATTGACCGAATTTTTGAATCATTACAACTAATTATATTTAAATGTTGTTTATTTGACAACATTTGTAATATAATTGAATATGGACTAAAATGTGTAGGTAATGTATTCATAGAAATAGAGATATTATACATGTATAAGAATTCACAAAAAAAAAAAAAACTAATGTTAATATAACCAGTGTTTGAATGGTGGGTTGCGTACAAGCTTCCTTACTATTTTTTTTTTTGCTCACCACAACTAGTTTTTTTACTGTGACAGGGGGATGGTAGAAACTATGCCCAAAATAATTTGTCTTAAAATGTAGATTTAAATTGTTGTTGATTTTACAATTTTAAATATTTTTTAATCAATATTTTTTATATGGCTTGTTTATATGATAATATCATTATATCACGCTTGTGCATGGGCAAAGTGTATAGTGCCCAGATATGTACAATAAATTATTGTAAGTATCTGTGTTCTAGTGTGCTCGCTGAACGCAATGTTATCGGTTTCAATTATCACTGCTAGTGTTTTCACTTAACATTTATCGTTGTTTTTTTGAATTTTTTTTTTTTTTTTGAGAAAAATTGGTGAATATCAATTCACATTCATTAACATGGATTATATTTAGAATTTATTATATTGAGTTTGTATTAGGTAATTTTGCACTTGGATTGCAGTTTTTAAATCGGTAGGTCAATCTATATAAAAACCTGATATAAAAACTGCTCCTCCATTAATTTTTTCCCGATTAGAGCACTAAATATAACAATCCTATTAACACATTTTTTTGTATTATTCTTACTAGCTATTAGATCATGAGTACCGTTAGTATTGATTATACTTTCACAATGTGCATCTAGAAAATAATATAATATCATAGAGAAATGAAATAATTACCACTGCCAATTCTTACAAAACAAAAGTACTGTCGAATTTACATTACATATCGCTCTATGGTAATTCTTTAGTTTGTAATTTTGATTTACTCTCATGTATGTCTTTATGTATTTATATATACGCAGATTTAAAATAGTGCACACCAATTTTCATGATAATATAATCATTAAAAGAGATTTAAAGAATCTCTTGCCAATTTAAAAATCGTACTAACGTTTAAAATAATATTGACAGAATTGTTTAATCATTACAACTAATTACATTTAATTGTGGTTTATTTGACATTTATATTATAATTACACTTAGACTAAAATGAGTAAATAACATAACATAGAAATATAGATATAAGACATGTATAGAATTTTTAAAATTATTATTATAACTATATATTTTACAATTAAAAATGTAACTTACATTCTTTTAATAAATCATCTAACAATACAGGAATAATATAAACTTGGTTTAATATAATATTCAATTTATTTCGTTATTCTTACTAAAAATGAAATCACTGAAACCTTTACCTTCACATTTTTTTATACTTTTCATAGCTAGAAAATAATATAACATAACACAGAATGGAAATTAATACTGTAAAATTCACATCATATAATTCATCGTGTTAAATCATAAGTATGTAATTTTTATAATTTCCATTTCTATATATTTATTTTATTATTCATTTATATATGAAATAGTGTACATAATTTTCACGATAATATAATTATAAAACAAGAATTATAGGCAATTTATATAAATATAAAATAACATAATAACTTTTCAAAATATGCTGACAGTATTTTTAAACATTCCAACTAATTATATTTAAATACTGTTTATTTGACATTTATAATATAATTGTTTACGGACTAAAATGTATAAGTAATATACATAAGGAAATAAATATCATATGTGTACGCAATTTTTTTAAAATTATTATAATTGACTATTAAAATATTAAAATTGTTACTTACAGTTAGCTATGTAATAAAATAATAATCCAAGAACAAAAGACATAACAATTTAACGATCACACTTTTGCGATTTTCTTTTTTATTGTTCATACTAAATATTAAATGAATAGACTATTTACCTACGATTTGTTTTATTTTGAATTCATCTAGAAAATAATATAATATAATTCGTTGATGAAGTAATTACCATTCCTTATTCTTACAAAACGTAAAAAACATGAAAAACTTTACATAACATAATTCTCTTTGTTAAATCATAAGTATGTAATTTTTATAAGTTTCATTTCTAAATATTTATGTAATTATTTATATATATTTCAAATAGTGTACACTAATTTGGACACTAATATGATCATGAAATAAGATTTAAAGAATCTCATACCAATTTAAACATCAAACTAACATTTAAATAATAATTATAGAATTGTTTGGTCATAACAACTAATTATATTTAAATATGGTTTATTTGAGAACATTTATAATATAACTGCATACGTCAAAAATGTATTTCTAATATAGATAAGAAAATATAGATTTTATTTATGTATACAGTTTTTTATTATTATTATAACTGACTATTTTACAATTAAAATCGTTACTTACAGTCTTCTGTAAATATTGTAATAATACACGAATAAAATAAACTTTAATTAATATAACAATCATAGGAACATTAGTTTTTGTATTATTCTTACTAAATATTAAATCGTGAGAAACTTTACCTTTTAATTGTTTAATATTTTTATCATCTATAGTATAATATAATATAATACGTTGATGAAATAATCCTCAATGCTTAATCTTACAATAGTTTGTAGTACTATCTGATTCACACTATATAGCGCTCCTTGGTAAATCTTTAGTATTTTTTTTTATTATTATTTTCATTTGTCTATATTTATGTGTTTATGTATGTATATTTAAAATAGTGTACATCAATTTTTATAATAATATAACCATAAACAAGATTTAAACTAATCTCATAACAGTATAATAATCATATTAACGTCTAAAAATATGTTGAACGAATTTGTCAATCATTACATCTAAACATACTTTAATGTTTTTTTATTTGACAATATTTGTAATATAATTGAATACGAACTAAAATATATAGATCATATATATAATGAAATATAAATATTATACATGTATGACATTTTTTTTTATTATTATTAAAAATGTTACTTACTTAAAACTACGAACACAATAACAATTCAAGAATAAAATAAACTTAATTAACCTTCATTGCTTTGTGTAGTTTATTTCTTTTGAATAAAATAGAATATATGACGGAGATGATCTTATTTAAAATGTGAAATTCTTATATAAGTTTAAACGATTGAGGACTTAACATAATATATTTCTTCGCAAATCGTCAATATGACATTTTTGATAATTTTCATTTGTACACATTAATGTCTTAATGTATATATTTCAAACATAGCATATCAATTTTCAAGATAATTTAATAATAATCATACAAAGTAAAAATGGAGTACACATCAATTCGACAGTCATAATCAAGTATCGACAAATACGTAAAAATCTATAAGTTATAAGATGTCTCATACATACTTGTATAATAGAATATGTAATCAAAATTTTTTTTCACATCCGTATCTGAAAAATATTTAATAATTATAAGACATTTGTTATTTTTCTTTAGAGTTTAAACAATGACAATTAATCAAATAAAAAGAAATACTATGTATTATATATTATGGTATTCCTGGACTCCATATTACCCGTGTGGTCTTGTCTTGTGTACCCCTTGTCGTAAAAGGCGATTAATAAAAACACCGAAAGTCTCCCGGGATAAGGAGACCCTTCTCCAAAGCCAATGGCTATCGAGGCAGATGAGCTGCGTAGAGTAGCACACTCTTTTGCCCTTAAGTTGGGAAACCTGTTCTAAAGGCGGAGGAACCACGGAAGTGGTCAACGGCATAAGGATGTAGAAGGCAGAGGACTCTTTGAATTTTAATTTTGTCTAGATAAAATATGATCTAGAAATATTATAAGACAATATTGCTGGATTGCAAACCTTAATGGACCACATAGCACAGCACAGTCATCAGTTTGGATCAACATAAATGTACACAACACAAAACAAATGGTCATTAGCAAGAACATTATAACTGAAGCTCATCTGTATATCAATTAAACCAGAATAGAAAGAGTGGAATAATATTGCTACTTAGGCACCATGATAAATGAAAAATGGGACAACATTCACGATATAAAGTGTCGTATAGGTAAAGCAAGGACAACGTTTAATAAAATGAGAGCATTTTTCAAAAGTCATAACTTATCTCTTAAGTCAAAAATGAGACACATAAGATGTTATGTGTTCTCTATTTTACTTTATGGTGTGAAATCCTGGACATTGAATGATGTCATTACAAAGAAGATAGAAGCATTTGAATTATGGTTATACAGAAGAATACTGAAAATACAAATGATTACAAATGCCGAAGTTCTTAGGAGAATGAAAAAGGACACTGAGCTAGTATACGCCATAAAAATAAGAAAGCTCCAATACCTAGGTCATATAATGAGAAATAAGAGTAAATATTCAATACTTCAAGCCATTTTGCAAGGGAAAATATATGGAAAAAGAGGCCCTGGCAGAAGAAGAAAATCATGGTTACATAATCTAAGGGAATGGTTTGGAAAGAGCTCATCAAAGTTGTTTTGAGTCGCAACCGACAGAGAGAGCATTGCTGGAATGGTCGCCAACATTCGGAATCGGATAGGCACCTGAAGAAGAAGGACTCCAGATGAATTATATATGATATTAAAAATTTATCGATGCTACTGCAATAAATTATGTTTATCGCAATGCATGGGTTTTTATGTTTAGACTCTTCTAACCATTTCAGATGATGCGATCAGCACGTATTTTAAGCTAGATAAATCTCCTGATGACAATTTTGCAATTCCTTCATCATTGTTATTTACTTTCACTCAACTTATTATTTTAGCAATGTTTTCGATTATAAATAGTTTGATGTATTAAATAATATTAAAAGTAATTCGATTTTATCAAAATCTATGTCTTAAATTCCTTCTCTAACCTTTCTTGCAAATTTTGAATACAATTTAGGCTTTCTCTGACTTTAGTCGGTGGGATAATAGTAATGGGACTTCCAGGTATTTGATAGTATTTATTAAATACTGAATATTTGATAGAATAATTACAAGTTTATTTTTCATCTAATTATTATCATATTGCGTTTGTATGTTCCGAATTGACATTGTTTTATTTTGGTTATCGGCAAAGTATCAGTATAAATCGTGTTTAGATCGACACCGGGACTTCGTTCGGGTTCCTCCAGCTTGTCGGTTGAACTCGAGCAATGCACTGGCCTACTCAACTGATCGCGACCATAGATGATAATCGATGCAATTACGATTATAACGAAGAAGTAACCGTGGACAAAAGGACTGCCTTGAGTGGTTCCGGTCCCGCTGCCTGACGAGTTGTCCACGGTACAAGTCACTTTCTAGCTGGGGAGAGTTGACGAAAGAACATAAATTTCCCCTCAGTATCACCGAGAGGGCGCGATAGCCCTGTTGAATGCCCCACACCGTCGAATGACCAACACTGTCGGAGGGTTCTTGAGCCAGGTCATCGTATTAGTCAAAGCGAGTGGATAAAACTACGGATCATCTACACCGGTAGGGCTCCAATGTCTCAGACCAAGTCACGGGCGACATTCAGCCGTGGATATGACAGCATACGGGCCGCTGATGGCTGGTGCTATCTTAAAGCCCATATGACGGTAGAGTAACGGAGGCGCAAGTTGTTCGAGACATTTCCTACTGATGATGCGTGCGAGAACAGTAGTACGAGTATCGGTATAGCCCCCGGTGGCAGGGACCACCATTGCGGCCGTAGAGACATGAATTGAGTCTGATCTGAGTTAGATTTGTACGGGCTGGGTTTCATTACGATCGTTGAGTTGTTGAGTCAGCCCGCGCCCATCAGTGCGCATAGACGTGAAAATGCAATACGAGCTCTCGGAGTGCTCGGTCTTGTCCGGCGTCAAGTCGATTGGTGCCTTGCCCGGCGACTTGTCCTCGGACAAGAACTCTTCTGTTGTACTCCTCGAGTAGCGTCACACGCTTAAAGAATGTACACGGTCAGTACCGTATTCGGCCATTAAAACTGGATTTTGTTTCACTTTGGTTAAGTGTTTCGATAACACGTTTTAATTCATCGAAGTGTGTTCATAATAAATGTGTTCACCGTCGAATTATAATGGGATGTGTTAAGTATCATGTATTTGGTTAGATTTCTTTAAATATATCTTTCGAGAGTAGCGAAATTGTAATTTTTAAAATTTTTTTTAAAACTAACCTACATTGAATATTAATCATTAATTCTTTTAAATACTCTTTGAAGTCAAATTGTCTAATAGATGATTAGAGTTAGTCATATCCATAAGTATTAGAATATTAAAATCCGCATGCGTTCAATAAAATTTTATAGTTAAAATTTGTTCAAACTACAATATAATTTATGATTCACCTAATATTTTGGATTTTATTTTATTAATTTTGGGAATTACATCAGTCATCAACTTCATAAGAGGGCAAAGGATCCAATGGATAGGACACATGATGCGGAGAAGCGAGAATGATATAAGTAGAACAGTCCTAAATTGAAAACTAATGGGAAGAAGACCTCGAGGGAGACCCAGGAAAAGGTGGGTGGATGTTGTGGAAGAAGACCTTGAAACGTTGGAAGAACAGGAATGGAGGGAGTTAGTTCAGGACCGAAAAAAATGGAGGGATATTGTAATGGCGGCCAAAACTCTTAGAGAGTATTAAATGCCAGAGAAATAAGAAGAAGAATATTTTGGAAATACTTTAAAAGCTAAAGTTTTCTAGATTTTCAACTAATTGTATTGATTATTTTTATCAACTAAGGGTTACAGTTACAGTTATTACATGCCTAGGTTAGGTAACATTTTAAATATTTAAAAACAATAAATATTTTAAAGTATTACAATAAGGATGTGAACAAAGGAGAACGGATTTGTAGCACACCGTCGGCCAACGAAAAAATATTGTTTAGTTAAATATAAATACGTAAATATATGTATCAATATCAAATCAGCCTTTTGTATTGCATAGTATATTATTATACACTTAAGGAATAAGTAAATTCACGGTTTGTGCATTGTGTTAGTATACGGGTAATACATACAGTAAAATCCATTTGGTATGTTTAACTCTATAAAATAATGTAATAATATGATTCAATATTATCTTTGTTGTTAGTCACGACAGACAAATCTCAGTAATTATATATTTGGGACGAGATGTTTGTCCCGAGCGTTGCTCGTAGTCGCCCAGCCCTCTAGAAATTTTGTACTTAAGCTGCAAGCTATATTTTTTATTATGCCTACATAAAATTTGATAATACCTAATATTTCAAACGTAAGCTATATTATATTAGCATGTCAGTTGAATCAAACCGTTACAACTAAAAACTAATAAATAAAAAAGGTTTTTTGAAAAAAAATGCACTGAAAAGTGTGAAGTAATTCACAAAAATCTTTTTGTTTTGTTTGGGGACGTTATCGAAAATTCTACGAGATTAGATTTACGAGAAAATTCTACGGGCCGCGCTCTCTATCACACGCTGCATCGGTACCCAATTGTACGTTTTCATTAAATTTCAAATTGATAAATTATTCACGAAATATAATTTTTCTATTCTATTTCTCATAAATCTTTCAATTAATATTTATTTTTAACAACATATCTAAAAATATAAAAAGAAAATTAACCATATAGTGCACACAACACATAACGACATTATCTTAAATTAATTTTATAAAAACATGGAATATAATAAAATATTGCATGAATTAAAAAACTTACTATTGTCCTTCGGAAAATGATTGATTAATGTTCCTACATAAAATATAAGATAATATATATCCTTAAATTATAACGTCATTACGTGGATATGTAGGTAGTAAATTATAAAGCATATAATTGATTTAAAGTCAAGTGTTATATAAGCTCACTATCAGAAAAAAAACTATTATTATTAAAAATTATTTATTTCTTAAGTTTAGAAGAAACCCGAAAATTATACAATTGTCTAAGGATGTGGTTTTTTATTTGATTAGAAACTGTAAGTTCTGGAACAGAATAATTTTGAACATCCTAGTTGATGGAAGAGGAAATTGCACACTATTGATGCATCAAAATACACTTATCCTAGTTCTGAAACTTACGTGTACATTTTTTGATATCTGAATAAAAATAAAAAATAAAAATATTAGAAGTAAAACAATATCATACTTTAAAATTATCTTGCAATAATCATATAAAATAATAGATGGCTTCTTTAAATATAGTTGACACTGTAACTTATAATATATGAATTATAATTTTAAAATTTAAATAATTAAATATATGTTAATCTATGTAAACTAAATAGGAAATTTACATAGAGTAGTATTAAATAAAAGTATAATTTGGCTGGATCATCCATTACATTACAAATGTTAATTTTAGCAATGTAAAAAGTATAGTACACTTCATATCTAACACTAAAATTCACTCCTGTTATATTCAATAATATCCATATGCAATTATTTTTAAAATATTCTTTGTAAACAACAGTACTCTACACTAATGAATGTTATTACCAAAAAATATTTTCTTGTCGAAATCTGAAAAATTAGAACAAAAAACAATATTAAAATAAATATATTTTAATCAATATTCAGTAACTGTTAGCTAATTATTTGGCTGGATTATTCACTACACAATAAATGTTATTTTTATCAATAAAAAAATATAGAACACTTCATATCTAACACTACAATCCACTTCTGTCATGTCAGAAGATATATATATATATATGCAATTCTTTTTAAATTTTCTTTCTAAACAAAAATACTATACATTAATAAATGTTATTACTAATATTTGGAATCCCGATAAAATCTGAAAAATTAGAAAAAACAGTATTCAAATAAATATAGTAGAATCAACATTCAGAAAATATTAGCTAATTGATAATTTGGTTGGATCATCCATTACACTAAAATTGTAAATTTTACCAATAAATAGTATAAAACACTTCATAACTAAAAGTACAATCCACTTCTGTTATGTCAAAAAATATGCAATTAATTTTAAAATGTTCTTTTAAAAAAACAATACTCTAAACCAGAGGTTCTCAATCTTTTTAGGATCACGACCCAAATTCTTCCTCGAAAATCTATAGCCATCCACATGATTTTATAGTTACAGGATAAAAATTAAAAAAAAGAAAAATGTCTTGAAATCTATATAATTAAAAAATCTTTTCGCAACCCACCAAAAATTGGCTTGGAACCCACCAATGTGTCGCGACCAACAGTATGAGAAACGCTACTCTACACTAATGAATGTTATTACCAGTAGCTTGGTCCTCGTAGAAATCTGAAAAATTAGGAATAAAAAATTTTAAATAAATTTAGTACAATAAAAATTTAGCAACTATTGCTAATTGATATGTCCGTAAAACGTAAAATTTTTATTTTTATTTGAAATTATTATAATCGTTAAACTTATAGCTAATTTCATTAGGTTACAAATTTAACAATTACTTTTACAGTAGATGTCTACAGTTTTAACTTTTTCTAAAAATGATGATAAAAATTTAATTAAAAAAAATCTACTTAAATATGCAACTTGTATAAAAATTGTATAGTTTATTTGCTACTTTAAATTTGAGAACAATTAATATAAATAGTTTATTTTGATAAATAAATAGGTTAAATGATTTTAAAACACTATTTATGACTAAGCTTGCATAAAAACTTAAGCTCTTTATAAATATTTGCGATGTCTTTTTATGACACTTTTATTAAAAATGTATTAAATTAATTTTATTAATTAAGTAATATTTTTACCGAGTTTTGTACGGCTGGCAAGGTATTCTAAGTATTTTTGTGAAAATCCTAAAAATATGATAGATGATATTTTTACGACCATAATACAGATGGAATATCCCATTTTGTTATTTATATTTAATATAATAAAATATAGGCAGTGAAGTTCAATTTAAGTTTTTTCGAAGGATACGCTAGTAAATATATTAATTTCTGATAACCATTAGCGATTATAATATTCGTGCATTTTAGACTAACAAGCGGGCCAAAAACAAATATATGTCTAGTAGTCAGAATGATTATTCAAAATTAATTTTAAATGATAATTTGAATTCGATATTTTTTATTTCAAGACATTTTGGAAAATTATTATATTATAATTATATATTGTTAAAATGTATTATGTAACGCATTAATGTATGGTATTTTTTAAACATCAAAAAGGTACTAAAATAGATAAAACTTAATGCTTACAGTACTAATTTTGAAATATTATGAAACGGTCGTAATCGCGTTAAAAAATAAATAAGTTATTAAATTTAATTCATTGCATAACGATATATCTAAATGATTTTGTAAGGTAATGATTTTTATGTATTTATACAATTATCTTTTTATCAGTATTTCACGCAAAATAACTTACTTCCTTTTACAGTTAGGTACACTAGAAAATTAATAAAATATTTTTGATATTTAAAGAATGTTATGTTGCAAAATATTGTATATTTAATGTAATAATGTCAATAATTATATACAGAGTGTTCAAAAAGAATGAAATACTACGCATTCCTATATAAGTTCGTCTATTTTATATTTGACTTATCACTGCTATTAGGATACATACTACTGAGGGATAATACATGAATATACCTTCTCTTATTTTAGTAATGTCGATCAGATAATTATTGTTTATGTTGTAACTGATATTTGATTACTTAACATTTAATTTCATTTATTAATTTCCATAGGTAGATTATATTTATGTTATATGAAAGTAATAATTTACAATTACTCATTGCGATAATCTAGTTTAGTAACATTTTAGAGCTGAATATGTTTATCGAAATACATTATTATAATTGAAAATATTGTAAAATAATTATTATTTCTCATAAAGACTGAAACAATCGTTCACATACGAAATAATCAATGAAATATTAATTTGTATAACTCAAAGGGTTAAACACTGTGAGTAATATAAAAGAGAAATTGATTAGTTTTTGTATTTTATTTTTAATTTTTTTTTTGTGAAATAATTTTACACTACAATCACAATATGTGAAATAAATAATAAAATTTTTCTCCTCTGAAACTAAATAAATTAAGTTTATATTTTTTTCCATTTAACATAAATAGTTGAATATATATTTTGTTATGTGTTAATCATTAAATATACGTCTTATTCATAATTCAACTTAACTTTTGGAGTTAATATTTCTAATATGTTAGCTTATCGTTGTATTTTAGTTAGCAACGAATATTATTATAATCATAAAATTAATCATGTTTACACTGTTGGATGTTTCACTTACACGTATTATAGTATAGATGTTTATAACAAGCATTGACATCTGTATTTTCTAATATATACATATAAATAATATGGTAAAACACAATAATTTCCACAGATTTCTTAACTTCTTTATAAGGGAATAACTTACTGTCATAGAGTTCGGTTACTTGCTCTACCCAGATAAATTAATATAACAATTTTAACTAATTATACTTGATATTAAAACATTACCAATTCAGCGAAGAAACAATTAAATAAAAAATGAAATGGGTTCTTACATACCTTTGCATAATACTAATTTTTAAAATATAATTGAATCATTTATTAATAGTATATTTTATAAATTATGTTCAGTCACAAAATATATTTATAATATTTTAAAAAATAATTCATTTTTATTTCGCAAATATTTTTCGGCCGATACTTTTCATGTCTTTGTCAAAAATGAGGATAATATTTCACTTAGTATAATATTATTAAATTACGAAGTTAATTTCAAAGGTTTTTGTCGGTTCGATAATATACACATGTTTAATTCTATGAATTGTACAAGTCAAATTTTTTTAGCGATATATAGTCGTTAGGCATTTACATTGTTAATAATAATTACGTATTTAAATTTCATTAATATTTCACATAATACGAGTAACGATTGTAACAGTTATAATCTTGTTTGCATAAATTATGATGTTTTATGATATGAATTATGACATTTTATAGCGAATTAAGGAAACACTTTAAAATCTAATAGCAATGCAATTGTTCATAATAGTATCAAATAAATCAGTATAAATACTTGTTTACATTCAGCTTAGTATGGTTATCATTTGTTCATACAAGTACATACGTCTGATTATTTTGCCAAGACATATATAAGAACGATCTAACTATTAATATGTATTTCATTAAACCTACGAACTGGTACACCATTGTGGATGGAAAACAATATCAATGAAGAGATGATTATATCTTGATGAGAATAATTTTTTATTACATTTTTCTGATGACTTCTTGTCCCTGTAATAGACACTAAACTATTTGTGACTATTTTTCTACACTGTATACGAAGTCATAATACTGTTGAAAATCAATATGCCTATAGCAAATAATTGCTTACGAACAAAAAGTTTAATAAATAGTTTTTAGGGTAGCTGCCGCAATTTTTTACTTTACGTGTTTGTAATAGTTATTATTTCTGTATTCATTTCCATAAAATTACTGTAACCTAGAATTTTTATTTTCTAAAATAATATTTCGACAAAAAATAGTCTAGTTTATTGTTCAGAAAAATTATGCTTAGTAATAATTTATTACAACACGAATGTATTAACTAATTCAATGATATTATTGATTAATATAAGTATGGAAATATCAATATATATAAATTTGTTTAAATAAAAGCTGGATTAGTCTTCCCATATTAGAAGTCTATATATATAGATGTTTAGTTTATACCGATTATCGGTTACACAGTTTTTCAAATAAATGAATATAAAATATATTTGATTTTTTTAGT
The DNA here is from genome assembly GCA_019022885.1 of Schlechtendalia chinensis. Classification (NCBI taxonomy): domain Eukaryota; kingdom Metazoa; phylum Arthropoda; class Insecta; order Hemiptera; family Aphididae; genus Schlechtendalia; species Schlechtendalia chinensis. Next base: position 4,618,036 of record CM032349.1, on the reverse strand, counting down.
TTTGAATATTTCGAATATTTTACAAACTGATTCGATAATCAAGTTAGTATCCGAGACTAAAAAATAAACTATTAAATACGCTTTACACTATGAATTTTCGATCAACCGGTAAAAGCGAATACGTTTTTACCGAATAGTGTTTTATTAGCCAAAGTGTGACAAAAATTCGAACTAATACTATTATACAATATCCTGAGAAATTAAATAAATTTTTATCATAACCTGTACTTTGTTTATTTAAATTCCGTTGTTTATTTACTCGAGTTAAAAATAATAATAACCGCATAAGTTGCACATATGTCGTAAGTACGAACTGTGGTACATTGTTCTATAAAAATGATTTATCAACGTAATTCCATCGGAAGTATTATATTTTTAAGTAAATGTATAATTTAAAACATAAAAAAAAAATATATTTATTTAAAAATAAAAATAATAAAAAATATAATAATGATAATTATGTTCCTATAGAAGTAATATTATCGAGATACATAATTATCTCTAGAACTCTTCGTCATAATGAATCATCGAAAACATTACTAAGAAATATTTGCGTGATATTATTTGTATTATTTTCATTTATTTATATGTTAAAATTGATAATATATAACGATTAGCCATAATACATAATTCAAAAATACCTTCCGCGTTTTTCGATATTTCTAAAATATTCACATGATTAATTATAAGAATTGTACAAGTCCAATTTTTATATCGATATATAGTCGTTAGTCATTTATATTGTAAATAATGATTATATTTATAAATTTTCATTAATATTGCACAAAATACGAGTAACGATTGTAATATAATCTTATTTGCATAAATTATGATGTTTTATGATATGTAATATATAATTTTATAGCGAATTTGTGAAATACTCTAAAATACAAAAGCAATAACATTGTTCATACAGTACCAAGTAGTTTGATTATATATACTTATTTCTATTCGCTTTAGTAATATCATGATTTATTCATACGTGTAGAAAAAAGGAACGTTGATTATTTCGAAACGAAATAGGAGATAATCATACGGTATAACTTAATATGTCAAAAATGTATCACCTGATACACCATCTTGAATGAAAAACAATATCAACGACGATACGATTAATTGTGTATTGAAGTGAATCATTTTCGTTTAAAGTTTTTCTGACGAGTCCTTGTTTTTGTTATATGTATCAGACTATGTATGACGATCGTTCTACACTGTCTGCGACAATTTTGTTTGAAATAAGTACGCCTATAGTTAATAGTTGTTTACGAACAAAAAGCTGAACAAACAGCTTTTATAGCAGCTGCAGTTATTTTTGGATTCACATGTACACACTTATTATTATTTTTGTATTCGTTTTCATAAAAATTACGGTGACCTAGAATTTACATTTTCTAAAATAATATTTTGACAAAATATAGTCTAGTATAATGTTCAGGATATTTTTGCTTAATAGTAAATGATTACAAAACTTACATATTAATAGATTCAACGATGTTATTGATTTAAACAAGGAAGAATTGTTACGAGTGGTTTCGATTAAATTTTAGTAAGAACAAATGAAGTTTACGTAATTTTATTGGTTTAATTTCACATATACTTAAAAATAAAATGTTTTTCTATAACAATACACATGACTAAAAGTATACAAATACATTCGAGTACAGTCAGACCGGAAACAATTTATGTTGTTACGAACCATTGATAAATATGGCATTGGTATATGTGTTATTGTATATTTTATTTTTTGTCGGTCTATTACACAATGCATGTACCAATACATGAATAATCCAGTCTGTTTATCGGACGTTTGGAAAGGCTCGATATTTAAGTTGGATTCGAAATCGCACGGTATTAAGTTTTCGCTTAATATAGCCTAAATATAAAACACAAACGACCGATAAATAATTATTGAAAGTTGTAGTAATTTAATACACATTTTTAAAGTTTTTTTAATTTTCAAAGCGATTTACAAATACATGATCTATTCATAACTTAACTGAATGAATAATAATTTAAATAGATGGTTGAATCGTTCAAACTCTCGGAAAATTATTTTAAAATCTCGATTTCTTATTTCATTTAGTTTGTATTAGACAAATTTTGAACATTTTACGTATTATAATCATTTTTGGTTGTCGCTTTACGTTAAGAAGATTACAATAATGCACAACGCAATTTCGTATTAATGGTATAACAAAATACTTTAATAAAAAAATTACAACTCCTTATTAAATAACCTAAGGAATGCAGGGTTGTACTATACGTATAATTTAGACAAGGTTTGAGAAGTTATGAGTTGAGGCAAATAACAAAATTATAAATTGAACAAAGAATATCCTTAAAAATAGATTTAAATATACACTCGGTGTTATCATTTCTAATAGAAATATAATATCAAATGTCTATTACGTATAATAATTATTTTATTGAAAATCAATCAGCTATACTTATCAGACTTTGTATTAAAATGATAAGTTATATGAATATATATTAATGATTAAAACATTTTAAAATTAAAGTGTGGCTTTTTTAAAAACAATATTTAATGCACAATACTATTAAATTTTGTTTCGTTTTAACTAAACAACAAATACACGTATGTACTTGTATATTTGCTCAAATGAGTTTTGCCAAAAAATATTTTAATTATAGCGTTGGTGAAACTTAATTGCACATGCACCTAAATTATTTAAAATACATTTTTTTTTTTTAAATTTTCAATGCCTTTTATAAAGTACATGAAATATTCATATTTTAACCGAAAAATTAATAAGTTTAATATATATATGAATCGTTCAGAAATTCGGAAAATTATATTAACATCTGCGTATAATAATTTCATATGTTTTGTGTGGAACAAATTTTAAATAATTTATGTTGTTCTGACCGGGGGCTGTACCGAATATGGCCGGCTTACCCGGTCTTTAGTCAGGCGCGGATCCAAGGGGGGCCAAGGGGCGATCGCCCCCCCCCCCCCGTAGACTCTTGTTAAATTTTTTTATTAGTATCGTTTTATAATTCTAACTCTTATCTATGATACTGTAGAAAGACAATTTAACATGAAATTGTAGCTATGGGATTTTTCGGTTTTAACGTTTTCGATAACCAATAAAGGTAAATACCTCTTTTTATCAAAGTACATATAATTGTTTTCATATATGTATGCAGTTTAATTATTGAACGATACGTGAACCTTAACAATTGATGGGTCACACATAATATAATAAACCTACAGTATAGCACTTAAATATCTCGAACATTTCCGTAGAGGACAATAAATTGTTCCGATAGCAGCAGCGACCGCCACGCGATTCGACATTTGATAAAAATATAAAGACAGACTTTATTATTTTATTTCGGTGTATCGCAAACGATTTCCAAGAAAACGTTTTGGAAAATATTTCATTACTCGATGCGACAAAATGAGGATTGAAGTTGTTTTGATTAAGATGCCCCCCCCCACCGTAAATATGTTCTGGATCCGCGCTTGTCTTTAGTGGACTGTATAATTGTTTCCTTACCAATAAATATTACGGTTTTGTACGTAAAATATTTTTATAAGAGCGACGTACACCAAACTACAACTATTATTATGTACGGCTCAAGCAAGCATTCTAGGTCTACAATGTTATGTATATAAAACGAAATATGTAACGACGATGCACTATTTATTATTGGCTATTATTATTGTATTCAACAACATTTTAAAACTGACATCAGTTTTTATCAGTTTGCTCTGAGTTGCTGTTTTACGTGAAAGCATCGTCACATAAATGCGTATCCGCAAACTCTATAATGATGAAGTGAAATTCTCATCTGCAGTACTTCAATGTATAATTAAATATTTCTTTATAAAGATTATAGTTGTTCACTAAATAAAACTAATTAATGTAGGCAAATAACGCTTTATTTTAAATTTGCTTTAGGCAAATAACGACGATCAACATTTTAACAATGAATATTGTTAAAAAGAAATTTGAATATACACCTACCCACTGTGCAGCAATTCATGTTACAAGACATCCCAGGAACATATAATTTGTATTGCAAATGTAACATCCCACTGTGATGTCTATATGACGTTGTGGAAATGTATTATTGAAACATTATCATTAAGAGTTGTCCCTACAAAGTTTCAAAATGTACAAACCAGCAATGTCATATTTTAAGTTCCCTCGGTATGATAGTCATGTTGTCATATATTATAATGTATTTTTTTTATATATTATATAGGCACTGTTGTGAGCCCGGGTTAGTATTCCCGTTGCTCGTTGCTATGACCGATCCAGTTGAGCCGGGTAGGTCGATTAATCCTGTCTGTTAGACAGTTGAGCCGTTCGGACGAAGAATTGGCAGTGTTTTGGGTTCTGTCGAAATAATACGTAAATCCGAAAGTGAGAATGACATATTGTCTGCTGATTTATTTTGTCGGTTATTGTAATATCATAATAGATTATCTTAAATTACTAATGAAATTGACAATATATATGTTGGCACATCGAAACACGACTGACGACGCACAGTCCGATTCGGTCGTGCGACGGCAGTCCCAAAATGCTTAGTTAGCATTAGAATATTCTCGAACAGTGGTTCATAACAGGACGTTGAATTTTAGTGTGCATTAATGTGTATTATTAGTTTATATGGTTGCAATAAATATGCAGGAAATAAATATTGAAACAAATTACAAAAATAAATAATTTTAATTATTTTGTTTATGGAATTATACAAGAACCAAAAAGATGGCACGTGTATACACGTGCCAGTTTTCAAATAGATCCTAGTATTTGTAATAATACCACGTAAATCGTTCAACCCTTTCCTTATCTCTTGCGACTCTACTAAGAATTAACGTAAAGACGTGAAAATAATTCACTTGAAATCGTTAAATATATCAGTGGACCGAGATAAGCCGCACTTGTCATAATCGACGACCAGAGCGGGATATCGCGTTTTGATTCGCGTAATCTAAGTAATCTATTATTATTATATGACAATCATTGATATAAAGTTATAAACATTATTATTTATTGATTATATTTAATATGTAATTAAAATTATATATAAATATTCAGAAGGTTTAAATCGATTTTAAATTAATATAAGTTTGTGTTCATTTATATATTTATATACCTTCGTTTTTCTAATACAATCTATCTGTAGGTGTAGGCTAGGTAGGTCAGGTGTCCCTTCCCGTCTTGGAACTCACCTTGTCGTGGTGAGGGGGCTTGAGCGGTCGTTCAATGAGGTTTAGTGCTATGCCAACGGTAGTGTATTCTACCAGCAGGGCCTCCCATGTTGGACAGGACTAAACCGAGAACGACCCGACTAAGAGTTCCACCGAAGGTATTTACAGTGGCGTTATTTGGGGCTCTGACGCGGCGGACGACCCTTTCGCTAGATCCTCGTGGGATCAAAATGGACAAGAAAATTTTCAAAAACATATCGGACGAAAACAAAGGGGAAACAGACGGAACAACTGACACGGAAAAAAGGACTAAGGATTCGGATTCGGATGCAGGAACGTCAGGTGCAGGAGCGGCTGTAACTGGCAATCCGGGAGGCCGCCTCAAGGAGAAGCTGTTTTACAGCTTTTCCCAACCGGTGGTCTCGATGAGCTCCTTGGAGGCGAGGGAGGAGAATTCCTTCACCTGCGTCAAGGAGCACATCCGGGCCGCTGCCGCGATCGTCGCGGAGAAAGGTGGAAAGAGTGTCCATAAGGGCATCCAGAAAGCCATCCGCGGCGTTGAGCGGGAGCTAGCAGTCCTTCGAGACTGCAAAGCCCGCATCAGGGTTGCCAGGGCCGAGGCGGAGGAGTCGGAAAGGGACGACGATACCATTGTCCCGGAAAGGCTCCTCGCCAAAAGGCCCAGGACGGAAACTACCCCGGAGAAGGTAGCTTTCCCTCTTGCTTCAGCAGCTGAGGACACCGCAGTGCAAGACTCTCTGAGCCTTGTACTGGAGGCCCTCAGCAAGGTCCAATCGGACCTGCTGGAGCAAGGGAGAGCTATCGCGGAGGTCACGGCTGAAAACCGTGAACTCCGGGATATGCTGTCCCAGCCGCTGCAGCAACAGCAGCAATAGTAGAGACAACAGCAGGGCCAGCAGCAGCTGAAAACAGCGGAAGCAGCAGAAGCAGCAGCCGGAGCAACAACAGCAGCAGCAGCAGCGGAAGCCGCCGCCGCCGCCACCGCAGACCAAACAAAAGGAGTCCCCGCAAGAGGAAGGGATGGAGGAGGCCGCAGTGTCGTCCCTATCCGCGCCTGCTACGGACCCAAATCCGACCTCATGGGTTGTGGTCGTGAGGAGGAGACGCAAAAAAGCGGATCGCACTAATGGTCCGGAGTCGATGGCGAAGATCAAGCCTTCGCCTATCGAGGCAAAAGCGACCCTCATACGGAGGCGTGTCCCCCGAACCTCGGTGGTCGTCATAGACCGGCCCACCGGTGAGGGTGTGACATTGACCTCTGTCATGAAGAGGGTCGCCGGCAAGGTCAATCTCGACGCCATCGGTGTCAAGATACGGACCACGAGGACGGGCGGCATCCTCCTCGAAGTCGATAACGCTGCGGGGGCCGACATCCTGGCGTACAACGTCAGGGCCGTCGTGGGGATCGACGCTCGGGTCAACCGACCCGAACGCCGTACCCCGGTCCTGCTTCTTGACGTACCGGAGTGGTGCGAAGAGGCGGACGTTGAAGGCGGCTTGACCCGCGCCGGTCTCGTCCGGCGGGACTACAAGAAGGACGGCTCATCGGCCGTCTTTTTGCGTAGAAACCCGGGCGGGCGAGGCGGAATGGTCGCCCGATTCGACACAACGTACTCGGCAGCTCTAAAGCTCGCCGAGGCACGTTGTGTCATAGTTGGGTGGACCAGGTGCCGGGTCAGGTTGTTGGAAAAACGCCAGCCAACCTGCTTCCGGTGCCGCAAGCAGGGCCACATGGCGGCGACCTGCAAGGCGGCGGCGAAGGTCGTCATCCCGGCAGCGGAGAGGGCACGTCCGACCCCTCTGACGGCGGTGGATACAGAGCCACCCGCGGAGACAATGGACGTAACAGAGGATGAGCGGCGGCAAGACGACCCCCACCCACCTAGATAGGAATGATATGAAGGGAGGAGCGGTAGCCATAGTTCTGCCGCTCCTCCCTTGATATTAAAAATTTTGTGAAAAATTTTGTAAGGGGTGGTGTGGCCGGGTATTGTCCGGTCACCCACCCCAGTGGAAAATTGTAATTGTTTGCTCAATAAACGATGGCGACCCACTGCCCTAAGTACTGCTTAACAGGTCTTCAGGGCAGTGGGTGTAAACGCCGATTTTCTCAAAAAAAAAAAAAAGGGTCAGGTGTCCCTTTGTTAGGTCCCCAAAGACTATAGGAACATAGCGGTCATGGTTCACAACCCAGAAAGAACCATGCGTTTTTTTTTGCATTATTTTACAAATATTTGTATCGAATTTTATGTTTCTGCAATAAATTGGAACGTTGACTAAATGTTGCGTGAATATCACAATGCAATGTCAATTATGGTAACATCGCGCCAATGTGTAATAATATTGTTGTAGGAATGTATTATCACAACGACAAGCTTTCGCAGTTGCACACATATCGCATTTACGTTACAGTAATACGAAATGTAATATTACATGTTCCAGTAAAATATCACAACGTTATCAATGCGATATCGCGTTGCACAGTGGGTAGTGTTATAATTTCTAATAGAATTAAGACTTTAAGAATATGTTAGCGATAATATTTTTTTTTATTGAAATTTAATCTGTTAATATTTATCAAAAATATGTACAAAAATTTTAATAAATAGTATGTAATTACTGTTTTATTTTAGATAAATATATTTCATTAAACTATGTACAGTTATGCATATTATATTTTAATAAGTTATTTATGAAGGTTTCTAATTAAACCATCTTAATTTATAGTTCTGTAAATTAAATTCTCTATTATGTTAGTTATTAATAAAATATTTTTATATGATTTTGAATATATTTGCTTGAGGTATTTGAAAATGTTAAATAAATATAAATTATTAAAATATTTTAGAATTTACGTATAGTCAGTTTAAAAAACAATATTTTATGCGCAATATCTATAAATTTTATTCTGTTTTAACCGAACAACAAATACACGCATAGTGTGGTAAATTTACTCAAGTGCGTTTTCGCCAAAGAATATTTCAATTATAGCGTTGTTGAAATTTAATAGCACATGAACTTAATTATTTAAAATACATTTTTTTTTTTTAATTTTCAATGCCTTTTATAAAGTACTTAAAATATTAATATTTTAACCGAAAAATTAATAATTTGAATAGATACTTGAATCGTTCAGACACTGGGACAATTATTTTAACACATGCGTATAATTATTTCAAATGATTTATATAGCATAAATTTTAAAAAATGTATGTGTTTCTATCATTAGACCACAAGCTGGGAAATTTCTTTTTTTCTTTGAACCATGCAGCACTGTTCATTCAGCCAAATTTCAAAAGTTACTACAATCAAACAATAAGACTGATTTTTTTTTTGATTCGTCTCTTCACCATCTATTAAATAACAACATTTATGAAAGGGAAATTTTGTTGCAATTTTCACTATGCAGTTGATACTAACTTAAAACAAATTACAAATAAGTATATTGAGCGTGCTGGTTTTAAGTGTGGTGATGCTATAAATTGTGCTAAGCACTTCTAAAATCTTAATTTAATGTCTTTAGTTTAAACATACTTCAGAAAGTAGCACAATAAGTGCTACACTACACAGTAAGTGTAACTACATAAGTAGTATAGTGCACTTACAAACCTCAGAAAACATAAAAAGGGGAAATATTTGATTATTGGCATCGTTGTTAATTTAAAGCAATAGCGGATTATTTTCTTATAAGCCATGAGTTTCTCTTCTGTTTATTCCGTGATATAATCACAATATTATCACAGAGTATTATAATATTATTGTTATGGTTATCATCGATACGCCGACCTGAGTGATATTGCATGCACCGATTATGTATGCCACGTCCACGGACCGAAACGACACAACGACACACGTGTTCGTCGTGATGCGACACCTTTAAACGACCGACAGTGATGGGAAATGACTGCCGCAAAAATACGTGATAACGTATTGTAAAATGGCGGTCATAACGACCTCTGTTCCGCCATAGAATAATATAGAAGCGACACTTAAGGCGATAACAATTTGTTTACAAAAATCTTGAGGAAAAGCCTTGAAGTTGACAACGAATGCTTGAGGTACAGCCTTGAAGTTAGTAATGTTTACTCCGCTATGAATGGATTAATGGATAGATGATATCCATAGCCGGTTTGAAACATCTATATAATAATTTAAGTCTGAACTAACAAAAATAATTAAACTTTGTACTCGCAGGCTAAATCAAGACTGCTTAGAAAACTTCTTTTGGTACAGTTCGAATACAGAATGGCAATTGTGTTAACACATCTAGTATACAATTCAAACGTACTTTTAAAAAACTCTTCTGTATTAATTACTTTGAATATTCTGAAGGAGCAAATTGTTTAGATGATTTAGATAACGTTTTGATTGGTCTTCAAGAATCACAATCTGATGATATAAAAATAATTTTCCCAGAAAAAGTACATCTGTAAATACTTGTCCAATACCATTAAAAATGCAATAGAATATTATTATTAATATTATTCTATGGAAATACGTGTGGGATATCATAAATACACCGTGGTGATAAGGTAATCAGCTGATTTCGAGGTCAACGAAAAATAAATTGACTGAACAAAGGAAATCCGGAGAGTGTCGCTTCTATATTATTCTATGGTTCCGCAAAGTTTTAGCGTCTTGATCGACCAGGAATACCAACACAGGTACGTTTACGTCGGACCGATGTACACTACGAGAACGTTACTACGCCGAATACAAAATAACGACGGCAAGATTAAAATGGACGTACCACGTGCGTTAAAACCGTTATACACGACGGAAACGTTATTATACCGAACGCAAAAGTAACAATGGAATTAATAAAATGGACGCGCCACGAGCTCCAAAAACAACGTTATACACGACGGGAACTTTATCACATCGAACACAAAAAAGAAAACTGCGAAAATAATAAAGGACGCACAGTAAGCGTTAAAAATAAAAACTGACACGTAACTACATCAAGACCCGTGGGTTGCTGTTCGAAAATAATCGTCGTTTGCGTCCAGGTGCGGGGAGGAGTGATGATTTTTAAAACATTCGATAAACACCCCGCTTTCCGCACCATGACAATCATTATTGAATCGTGCAGCTACAATTCCTATACCGAACAACCTATCTAAATATTTATGTCGTAGCTATATACGTCTAATACATAGTGTTCTTTAATGCTTTCTTTGTTAAAACGTGAACCTAAACATCCAGAAAGGTCCATGAAGAAGATGAAACGAAATTAGCAATCCACTGAGTGCGCAATGGTTTACAAGTGCTAGCCGATCTTTAGGTTTCATCTGTCTGGTGGTAACGATCAATTCATTGTGTGTGTGATGTAATATTATTATCAATTTTAAGAGGTTTGCAAGAAGTTATCATAACACTGGGACATATAATTAAATACAAAAAATGAATTACTGTTTGGTGCAAATTTAAAAGGAAAGGTTAATTAGCTTTGTATGTGAAGAATGTGAGTGGTCGATTTCTTCATGTATGACATGAATCTGCAGCGAGTGAGTTTCACTACAACGCATGAACTAAAAATGGTTTTTAAATATATATATATATTATATTTGACAACAATTGAATTGCAATAATTACATAGATAATTAGAATAAATTTTATAATTATAAAAACTATATTTAATATAGCTCGCAAATCTTGTTAATGACAAAAACTGCATGGCAATTAAACGCGAATAATCTGCCCGAACATGTACATCTTAACATATAAAATAGATATCGCAAAGATAATCGTTAATTAACGTGATTTACTAAACAATACAACAAAATAAATATATTTACATTTTAATATATGTTAATATAAAATGAAAAAGAATAATATATATTATATTTAATTAATTATAATATTGTATAACACGAGAATAAGTAATGGATGTAAAACAAAAATATTATTTTCAAGTCTTAACTATAAGGTTATAACTAACTATTATTGACAAATAAGGTATGAATTATTTGTATTCTCCTCGCACCATTGTGGACCAAATAGTACATTACCTACAAATATAATAAATTGGATTAAACTATGTACTGTTATTCGATGTCGTGAATTGCAATGGTAAACATACTTATTATGCAACTTAAACAAGTCAATTATAATAAATAATATACACATTACCATTAAAATTTATGCTACTGAATGTATCAATCATGTACAGCATTATTATTACTAAAACATATTTATTGAGTTAAGTAATGATTTGTCTCTATTAATATATTATTTTTTCAAACATTACAAATAATATATTTAATGATTTTTATTTAACGATATTTGTAAAATAATTGTAGAATGTAGAATAAAAAAATAGATAATTTAAATAAAAAAATATAGATAAGACTTAAAATCATAACTTACATTCTTCTATGTAATATTATAATAACACAAGAATAAAATAAACTTATATCAATGAAACTATAATATTAATGCAATTTTTTCGCTTCATTCTTGCAAAACATTAAATTATGAGAACACTTACTAGTGTTTTCTTTTAAATTCACAATATCTAGAAAATAATATATTATACAGAAATGAAATAATGGCTAATGCTTATTCTTACAAAACGCACAAATACTGCCAAATTCACATAATATAACGCTTCTTGGTAAATTGTTAGTATGTAATATTTATGATATAATGTTTTATGCATGTTTGAATTCATATGTATACATATTTAAAATAGTCTACAGCAATTTTCATGGTTGTGGTATCATAAAACAATATTTAAAGGCGACGTATATCATTATAGCTATTATAAAGTTAAAAATATAACAACCAAATAAATGGTGTTTATTTGAAAACATTTGTAAATATTTGCATACGGACTAACAATTATGGATAATATAGGTAAGGAAATATAGATATTGTACATATATGCAATATTTTTTTAATATCATTATTTAATATTTTATAATGAATAATGTTACTTACATACGTCTATGTAGTATAATAATAAAGCAATAATTAAATAAACTTATATCATCATAACAATCATAATAATACATTTTTAGAAAATATTTTTATGAACTATTAAGTTATGAGAACATTTACCATCCGTTGTTCTTATAGAATCATCATCTAGAAAATAATTTAATATAATACGGAGATAAAATAATTACAAATTCTTAATTTTACAATAGGTAAAAACTCTAATCGAATTCACATAGTATACTGGTCTATGGTGAATCTTTATTATGCGATTATTATAATTTTCATTTATTATATATATATATATATATATATGAATTTATGTTATATTAATTTATACAGTAAATAGTGTGTACCAATTTTCACGATAACATAATCATATAACAAGATGTAAATGAGTCACATCAATATTAAAATCATAAAAAGTTTAAAAATATTTTGACAGAAATTTGTAAACATTAACACTAAATATATTTAAATATGGTTTATTTGACATAATTTGTATTCATTTATATATGAACTAAAATGTATAGATAATGTAAGTATAATATATGAATGCAATTTTTTGAAACTTATTATAAATAACTATTTTACAAATAAAAATGTTACTTACAATAACCTATGTAATATCCATATAACAATCATAAAATGCTTTTTATTGTATTATTCTTGCAAACCATTAAATAATGAGAACATTTACTTTTGATTTTTTCTATATTCTCAATATCTAGAAAACAATATAATATATTACAGAAATGAAATAATTACCAATGCCTATTCTTACAAAACGTACAAATACTGTTTAATTCACATAATATAACGATCTATGGTAAATCTTTAGTAAATATGTTTTATAATATTCATCTGTATGCATGTATGTATGTATTTATATGCATATTTAAAATAGCGTACAGCAATTTTCACGATTGTGAAATCATGAAAGAAGTTTTAAAGGCAATTTATAACAAAAATTATAAAGTTAAAAATATATTGGCAGAATTTTTCAAATATAACAACCAAATAAATGATGTTCATTTGAAAACATTTGTAATATATTTGCATACGGACTAACAATTATAGATAATATAGGTAAGGAAATATAGATATTGTACATGTAGGCAATATTTATTTATTATTATTATTTACTATTTTATAAAAGAAAAATGTTACTTACATTTGCCTGTGTAATAATATAATAAAACAACAATTACATATACTTACATTAACAACTTGTATAATAACGCATTTCTCAAAATTATTCATATGAAATATTAAATCATTAGAACATTTACCTTTGTTTAATTTTAAAGAAACATCATCTAAAATATAATTTAATATAATACGGAGATGAAATAATTACTAATGCATATTCTTACAAAAAGGTAAAAAAATAAAGTTTATCAAAATATTGACATATTTTGTCAAACATTAAAAATATATTTGGATGTTATTTATTTGGTAATATGTGTAATATAATTGCATACAGACTAAAATTTATATATAATATAGAGAAAGAAATATAAATATAAAGACACGTACGCAATTTTTATTAAATATTATTTCTAACTACTTTACAATAAACAAGGTCATTCAAATATTTATGAATGTAATATTATATTATAACGAGAATTAAATAACTTATTATCGACATAACAATAATAAAATATTAATTGTTTTGTATTATTTCTTCAAACCAATAAATCATAAAACCTTACTTTCGATTATTTCTATATTTTCAATATCTAGAAAATTATATAATATAATACGGAAATGAAATAATTAAAAATGTTTATTCTTACAAAACGAAACAATACAGTCGAATTCACATAATATATCGCTCCATGGGATATCTTTGGTATATGATTATTGTAATATTCATTTTTTATATATATAAATGTATGTATTTTTATTTAAAATAGTGTGCACCGACTATCGCGATAATATAATAGTAAAACTAAATTTAAATTAATAAAAATACTTGAATAAAAAACAATTATATCAATATAATAATCATAAAGATGCAATTTTTTGTATTATTCTTACAAACTATTTAATCATAAGAACCTTTATCTTCGATTTTTCTCAAATTTGCACCTTCTAGAAAAGAATATAAAATTATACGGTGATGAAATAATTAACAATGCTAATTCTGATAAACAATAAAAACACTGTGGGATTATTCAAACATACTAGTAAATTCATATATTACTAGTATAACACTCCCTGGTAAATCTTTAGTATATGATTATTGTAATATTCATTTTTTATACATATAAATTTATGTATTTATATTCAAAATAGTGTTAACTAATTTACATGGAAATAAAATCATAAAACCACATTTAAATGAATCATATATCACTATACTACCTATAATAAAGTTAAAAAAAATATTGACAGATTTTTGTCAAACAATACAAAAAAATATATTGAATATTGTTAACTCGACAACTGTGCAATATAATTGCATACGAGCTAAAATGTATATATAAAAAAAATAAAATATTGATAGAATTTCAAGAATGCATTTTTTTCCAAATATTGTTTTTAACTATTTTACAATTTAATATATTTTTAATGTTTGTGTATATAATATTATAAAATTTCTTGAAAGAAATAATATTATATTAAAACCACAATCATACTTAAGCAATTTTTGTATTATTTTTACCATTATTATTAAATCATGAAAATCTTTACCTTGGATTTTTTTCGAAATTTCATTATCTAGAAAATATGATAATATAATATAGAGAAGAAAAATTATCAATTCTAATTCTTATAAATTATAAAAATACTATGGAATTTAAATAATATGACGCTCCTTGCTAAACCGTTAGTATGTAGTTTTTGTAATTTTAATTTAAATACATGTATTTATGTATATATATATATATATATTTAAAATAGTGTATAATAATATTCAGGATAAAATAATCATAAAATACGGTTTAAAGGATCACATACTAATTTAAACATTGTACTATCGTTTAAAATAATATTGATCGAATTGTTTAATCATTACAACTAATTATATTTAAATGTTGTTTATTTGACAACATATGTAACATAATTAGATACGGACTAAAATGGGCAGGTAATATATACACAGAATTGTATATATTGTGCATGTATTCAATTTTTTTTTTATTATTATTAATGACTATTTTATAATTAAAAATGTAACTTACACTTTATGAAAAAATTATCTAATAATACAAGAATAATATAATCTTATATTAATATACCAATCAGAATATTGTAAATTATTGTATTATTCTTACTAACTATTATACCTTTTGAACCTTTACCTTTGAAATTATTAATTTTTCCAGTGACTATAAAATAATATATTTTTACATGGAATTGAAATAAATACTAATGACTATTCTTACAAATTAAAAATACTGTTAAATTCACATAATATAACTATCCGTTTTAAATCATAAGTATGTAATATTTAAAATTTCCATTTCTATATATTTATGTAATTATTTTTTTATGTTTAAAATAATGTACACAAATTTTCACGATAATATAATCATAATGCAAGATTTAAAGGCAATTTATATTAATATAACAGTCATAACTTTTAAAAATATACAGACATAACTTTTCAAACATTCTAAATAATGATATTTAAATGTTGTTATTTAACAACATTTATAATATAATTGCATAAGGACTAAAATGTATATATAATATGGACAATGAAAAATGTAACTTACAATTGGCTATGTTATAAAATGATAATTCAAGAATAAAAAAGACTTATAACAATTTAACATTCATGTTTACCCATTTTTTTATATTGTTCTTACTAAATAAAAATCATGAGAAATTTTACCTTTACACATTTGTATGTCGTGAATATCTAGAAAATTGTATAATACAATACGTTTTAAATTAATAACTAATGCTTATCCTAACAAATCGTAATAATATTGTCGAATTCACATTATATATGGTTCCTTGATGTATAATTAATTTGTAATTTTTATAATTTTCATTAAAATACATGTATGTATTTATAAATAAATAAATATATATATAATATATATATATATATATATATATATATATATATATATATATATATATTTAAGATAGAGTAGAACAATTTTCATGATATTAAATCATAAAATAGGATTAAAAGAATCTCGTATTATTTGAAAATCGAACTAACGTTAAAAATAAAATTTTCAAAAGTGTATAATCAAAACAACCAATTATATTTAAATGTGTAACTATTTTTAATTAAAGTGTTACTTACAATTTCCTATGCAATATAATTATAATCCAAGAATAAAAAACACTTATCAACTTAATGATCATATTAACGCAATCTCTTGTAATATTTTTAATAACTAATAAATCATGAAAACCTTTACCTCTGAGCTTATTATCATATTGCAGGTCTAGAAAATATATTTAATGTCATACGTTTATGAAATAATTACCAATGCTTCCTTTTACAAAACGTAACAATACTGTCGAATTAACATAATATAACGATCTTTGATAAATCATAAGTATGTAATTTTTATAACTTTCATTTAAATACATGTATTTTAGTATATATATATTTAAAATGATATACAAAAATTTTCACGAAAATATAATCATTAAACGAATTTTAAACCAATCTTATAACAACATAACTATCATAAAATGTTTAAAAAATTTTGAAATTTTTTTAATTTAAATATAAATACATTTAAATATGGTTTATTAAGCAAAATGTGTAATATAACTACATATGGACTGAAATGTAATGATAATATTGATAAGAAAATATAAAAATTATAAATATATGCAGTTTGTTTTATAAGTATAATTAAATATTTTATTATTAAAAAAAAAACTTACAGCTTTCTATGCAATAAAATAATTATACGAGAATTAAATGAAATAATATCAATACAACAATCATATAAACGCATTTTTAAAAAAAAATTTTTATAAACTATTAATTCATAAAAACCTTTACCTGTTAATTCATTCATTGTTCCCTTATCTAGAGAATAATATAACATAAAAAGGAGAAGAAGTAATTACCAATGATAATTTTTACAAAAATGGAAAATAATGTTAAATTCAAAAATATAACGCTACTTGATAAATCTTAATTATGTAATTTTTATAATTTGTATTTGTACATAAAAATGTATTTAAATATATACGTATTTATATTCATAAATCACCTTATATAATAGCATACGAAATAAAACGTGTTGATAAAATAAAAACGGGTATATTTATATTATACATGTATGCATCTTTTTAACTAACTTTTTTAGAATTGAAAATATCATTTATATTTGTCTATATAATATTATAAAAATACTTGAATAAAATAATATTATAACAATATAACGACCATAATAACATAACTATTTTTATTATTTTTACAAACTATGAAATCATGAGAATCTTTACCATTGACATGTTTGATAGGTTTATCATCTATACAATTATAGAATATAATATGGAGATGAAGAATTTATCAACGTTAATTCACACAAATCATAAAAGTAATGTGGAATTCACATAATATAACCATCATTTCAAAAATTTTTGTTTGTAATTTTTATAATTTATTTATGTATTTATTTTAATTCACAACAATTTTCATGATGTTATAATCATAAAACCAGATTTCAATGAATCATATATTAGTATAACATCCATAATTAAGTTTAAAAAAATATTGACATATTTTTGTCAGACATTACAAATACATATATTCGAATATTCTTAATTTAATAAAATATGCAATATAAAGGTGTACGGGCCAAAATTTATATATAATACAGATATAGATATATAGATGATATACATGTATGGATTTTTTTTTAGAATTATTTTTAACTTTTTTTTCAACTAAAATTGTTATTTATATTTTTTATATAATACTATAAAAACACTTGATTAAAATATTATTACATCAGTATATTATAATTATACTAATGCAACATTTTGTATTATTCATACAAACTATTATATTAAATCATCTGAACATTTACTTTCGATTTTTTTTATAGATTCATCTTCTAGAAAATACCGAGATGAAATAATTATTAATGCCGATTCTTACAAATCATAAAAATACTGCGGAATTTACCAAATTTTACTCCTTATTAAATCGTTAGTATGTAATTTTTATTTTTCATTTTCACTTAAATATATCTATTTATGAATGTATGTTTTAAAAGGTGTTCAATAATTTATACGATTATGTAATCATAAAATACTATTTACAGGATCCCATACTAATTAAAAAATCATATTAATATTTTAAATAATATTGACCGAATTTTTGAATCATTACAACTAATTATATTTAAATGTTGTTTATTTGACAACATTTGTAATATAATTGAATATGGACTAAAATGTGTAGGTAATGTATTCATAGAAATAGAGATATTATACATGTATAAGAATTCACAAAAAAAAAAAACTAATGTTAATATAACCAGTGTTTGAATGGTGGGTTGCGTACAAGCTTCCTTACTATTTTTTTTTTTGCTCACCACAACTAGTTTTTTTACTGTGACAGGGGGATGGTAGAAACTATGCCCAAAATAATTTGTCTTAAAATGTAGATTTAAGTTGTTGTTGATTTTACAATTTTAAATATGTTTTAATCAATATTTTTTATATAGCTTGTTTATATGATAATATCATTATATCACGCTTGTGCATGGGCAAAGTGTATAGTGCCCAGATATGTACAATAAATTATTGTAAGTATCTGTGTTCTAGTGTGCTCGCTGAACGCAATGTTATCGGTTTCAATTATCACTGCTAGTGTTTTCACTTAACATTTATCGTTGTTTTTTTGAATTTTTTTTTTTTTTTGAGAAAAATTGGTGAATATCAATTCACATTCATTAACATGGATTATATTTAGAATTTATTATATTGAGTTTGTATTAGGTAATTTTGCACTTGGATTGCAGTTTTTAAATCGGTAGGTCAATCTATATAAAAACCTGATATAAAAACTGCTCCTCCATTAATTTTTTCCCGATTAGAGCACTAAATATAACAATCCTATTAACACATTTTTTTGTATTATTCTTACTAGCTATTAGATCATGAGTACCGTTAGTATTGATTATACTTTCACAATGTGCATCTAGAAAATAATATAATATCATAGAGAAATGAAATAATTACCACTGCCAATTCTTACAAAACAAAAGTACTGTCGAATTTACATTACATATCGCTCTATGGTAATTCTTTAGTTTGTAATTTTGATTTACTCTCATGTATGTCTTTATGTATTTATATATACGCAGATTTAAAATAGTGCACACCAATTTTCATGATAATATAATCATTAAAAGAGATTTAAAGAATCTCTTGCCAATTTAAAAATCGTACTAACGTTTAAAATAATATTGACAGAATTGTTTAATCATTACAACTAATTACATTTAATTGTGGTTTATTTGACATTTATATTATAATTACACTTAGACTAAAATGAGTAAATAACATAACATAGAAATATAGATATAAGACATGTATAGAATTTTTAAAATTATTATTATAACTATATATTTTACAATTAAAAATGTAACTTACATTCTTTTAATAAATCATCTAACAATACAGGAATAATATAAACTTGGTTTAATATAATATTCAATTTATTTCGTTATTCTTACTAAAAATGAAATCACTGAAACCTTTACCTTCACATTTTTTTATACTTTTCATAGCTAGAAAATAATATAACATAACACAGAATGGAAATTAATACTGTAAAATTCACATCATATAATTCATCGTGTTAAATCATAAGTATGTAATTTTTATAATTTCCATTTCTATATATTTATTTTATTATTCATTTATATATGAAATAGTGTACATAATTTTCACGATAATATAATTATAAAACAAGAATTATAGGCAATTTATATAAATATAAAATAACATAATAACTTTTCAAAATATGCTGACAGTATTTTTAAACATTCCAACTAATTATATTTAAATACTGTTTATTTGACATTTATAATATAATTGTTTACGGACTAAAATGTATAAGTAATATACATAAGGAAATAAATATCATATGTGTACGCAATTTTTTTAAAATTATTATAATTGACTATTAAAATATTAAAATTGTTACTTACAGTTAGCTATGTAATAAAATAATAATCCAAGAACAAAAGACATAACAATTTAACGATCACACTTTTGCGATTTTCTTTTTTATTGTTCATACTAAATATTAAATGAATAGACTATTTACCTACGATTTGTTTTATTTTGAATTCATCTAGAAAATAATATAATATAATTCGTTGATGAAGTAATTACCATTCCTTATTCTTACAAAACGTAAAAAACATGAAAAACTTTACATAACATAATTCTCTTTGTTAAATCATAAGTATGTAATTTTTATAAGTTTCATTTCTAAATATTTATGTAATTATTTATATATATTTCAAATAGTGTACACTAATTTGGACACTAATATGATCATGAAATAAGATTTAAAGAATCTCATACCAATTTAAACATCAAACTAACATTTAAATAATAATTATAGAATTGTTTGGTCATAACAACTAATTATATTTAAATATGGTTTATTTGAGAACATTTATAATATAACTGCATACGTCAAAAATGTATTTCTAATATAGATAAGAAAATATAGATTTTATTTATGTATACAGTTTTTTATTATTATTATAACTGACTATTTTACAATTAAAATCGTTACTTACAGTCTTCTGTAAATATTGTAATAATACACGAATAAAATAAACTTTAATTAATATAACAATCATAGGAACATTAGTTTTTGTATTATTCTTACTAAATATTAAATCGTGAGAAACTTTACCTTTTAATTGTTTAATATTTTTATCATCTATAGTATAATATAATATAATACGTTGATGAAATAATCCTCAATGCTTAATCTTACAATAGTTTGTAGTACTATCTGATTCACACTATATAGCGCTCCTTGGTAAATCTTTAGTATTTTTTTTTATTATTATTTTCATTTGTCTATATTTATGTGTTTATGTATGTATATTTAAAATAGTGTACATCAATTTTTATAATAATATAACCATAAACAAGATTTAAACTAATCTCATAACAGTATAATAATCATATTAACGTCTAAAAATATGTTGAACGAATTTGTCAATCATTACATCTAAACATACTTTAATGTTTTTTTATTTGACAATATTTGTAATATAATTGAATACGAACTAAAATATATAGATCATATATATAATGAAATATAAATATTATACATGTATGACATTTTTTTTTATTATTATTAAAAATGTTACTTACTTAAAACTACGAACACAATAACAATTCAAGAATAAAATAAACTTAATTAACCTTCATTGCTTTGTGTAGTTTATTTCTTTTGAATAAAATAGAATATATGACGGAGATGATCTTATTTAAAATGTGAAATTCTTATATAAGTTTAAACGATTGAGGACTTAACATAATATATTTCTTCGCAAATCGTCAATATGACATTTTTGATAATTTTCATTTGTACACATTAATGTCTTAATGTATATATTTCAAACATAGCATATCAATTTTCAAGATAATTTAATAATAATCATACAAAGTAAAAATGGAGTACACATCAATTCGACAGTCATAATCAAGTATCGACAAATACGTAAAAATCTATAAGTTATAAGATGTCTCATACATACTTGTATAATAGAATATGTGTTCAAAAGTGTGTATTTCTTCCGTTTCTAAAAAACAATTAATAATTATAAGACATTTGTTATTTTTCTTTAGAGTTTAAACAATGACAACTAATCAAATAAAAATAAATAGTATATATTATATATTATGGTATTCTTGGACTCCATATGAATTATATATGATATTAAGAATTACCGATGCTCTACTAAAATAAATTATGTTTATCGCAATGCATGGTTTTTATGTTTAGAGTCTTCTAACCATTTCAGATAATGCAATCATCACATATTTTAAACTAGATAAATCTCCTGATGACAATTTTGCAATTCCTTTATCATTGTTATTTACTTTCACTCAACTTATTATTTTAGCAATGTTTTCGATTATAAATAGTTTGATGTATTAAATAATACTAAAGATACTTCGATTTCATCAAAATCTATGTCTTAATTTCCTTCTCTAACATTTCTTCCAAATTTTGAATACATTTTAGGCTTTCTCCGAGTTTAGTCGGTGGGATGTGATAGTAATGGGACTTCCAGGTATTTGATAGTATTTATTAAATACTGAATATTTGATAGAATAGCTACAAGTTATTTTTCATCTAATTATTACTATATTGTGTTTGTATGTTCCGAATTAACATTTATTTGGTTATCGGCAAAGTATCAGTATAAATCGTGTTTAGATCAACGCCCAGACTTCGTCCGGTTGAACTCGAGCAATGCACTTGCCCACTCAACTGATCGCGACCATAGATGACAATCGATGTAATTACGATTATAACGAATAAGTAACCGTGAACAAAAGGTCTGCCGCGAGTGGTCCCGGTCCCGCTGCCAGACGAATTGTCCGCGGTACATGTCACTTTCTAGCTGAGGAGAGTTGACAAAAGAATATAAATTTCCCCACAGCATCACCGAGAGGGCGCGACAGCCAATCGGTGAGTTGAATGCCCCACACCGTCGAATGACCAACACCGCCGGAGGGTTCTTGAGCCAGATCACCGTACTAGTCAATGCGAGTGGATAAAACTACGGGTCATCTTAAAGCCCATATGACAGTAAAGCAACGGAGGCGCATGTTGTTCGAGGCATTTCCTACTGATGATGCGTGCGAGAACAGTAGTACGGATGTCGCTAAAGTCCCGGTGGCAGGGACCACTATTGCGGCCGTAGTAACATGGATTGAGCCCAATCTGAGTTAGATTTGTACGGGCTGGGTTTCATTACAATCGTTGAGTTGTTGAGTCAGCCCGCGCCCATCAGTACGCATCGACGTGAAAATACGATACAAGCTCTCGGAATGCTCGGTCTTGATCGGCGCCAAGTCGATTGGTGCCTTGCCCGGCTATTTGCCTTCGGCCGAGAACTCTTATGCCGTGCTCCTCGAGTAGCATCGCACGCTAAAAGAATGTACACTGTCAGTACTGGATTCGGCCATAAAAAATTAGATTTTATTTAATTTTCGAATCGAAGTGTGTTCATAGTAATTATGTTCACCGTCGAATTACAATGGGATGTATTAAGTTTCATGTATTTGGTTAGATTTCTTTAAATATATCTTTCGAGAGTAGCAAAAACGTACTTTTAAACACACTTTTTTTTATTAAATATAATTAACCTTCATTGGAGTATTAATCATTAATTCCTTACAATACTCTTTGAAATCAAATCGCTTTATAATTGATTAGAATTAGTCATGTCCATTAGTATTAGAATATTAGAATCAGCATACTTTCAATAAAATTTTATTTGTAATGTGTTATATAACACATTTTCAAGCTACAATATAATTTTAGATTCGAATAACATTTTGGAAATAATTTAAAAACTAAAGTTTTCTGGATTTTCAACTAAGAAAACTATAAGTTTTGTTGATTTATAGGTTCCTAGTATTAGACTTGTGGCACATCGTATTTGACCGTCAATTCTCAACAAATTTGAATATTCTCATTCAGAATGATGTGTTTTATTTAATACATTTTTAGTATTTGATAAAAATATTTTTAATGTATTCGAATAAGTATGCATAAATAAGAAAACGAATTTGTAGCACACCGTCGTCCAACGAAAAAATATTATTTAGTGAAATATAAATATTTGAGTATACCTGTATGTTTCAATAAAAAATTAGCCTTTTGTATTACATTGGACATATTATAAAACTTAAGAAATAAGTAAATTCAAGCTTTATACATTGTGTTAGTATATGGGTAATACATACTGAATAATCTTTTTATTTTGTTTTTCACTATTAAAATTATAAATTAATATTATTCAATAATATCTTTATTGTTACTGAATATTATGCTATTTATCAAATGTTTGCGAAAATGTTGTGTTTTTTAATAATAATAATTAATATGAGGATTACCGCGGACCAGCTATTTATTCATTTATTTTTTATAACGTTTACAGTAATTTATATAACACATCATCATCATCATCATCACTGGCGTTTATAACTCTATTAGAGTTTTTGCCGCCAACACTATGTCTCTCCATATCACTGTCGAGAATCTCTAAAATTTTTGTTTTTTCCACATTAATCTGTAACCCTACTTTTGCTGCGGCGTTTTCGAGAGCCATCGTTTGATCTAAAACATCCTCCAGTGATTCACCAAGGATGTTCAGATCATCCGCAAAGCCTAGAATCTGCACTCGATGATCATTGACCGCTACTCCACTAATCTGCATTTAGCATCATTCTTACCGTCTTTTCAAGTGCTAAGTTAAACAGTAGCGGGATAGTGCATCACCTTGTTTAAGGCCAGTTTCTACTGTGAAGGCATCAGTATGCTGTCTACCCTTACTTGGTATTTTGTCCCTTCCATGCACATTTTGGTGAGTGATATAGCTTATTAGGTATTCCAAATTCTTCTATAATATTGTACAAGCTTTCTCTATGAATGCTGTCATATGCTTTTCTAAAATCCACAAATATCTGCCAACAATTCTGACGATATTCATATTTCTTCTCCAAGATTTGTCCAATTATTGAAAGCTGATCCACTGTCGATTTTCCTTTGCGGCATCCGCATTGGTACTCTCCTAGGCACTCTTCTGCATATGGTGTTAAACGACTCAGTAACACTTTAGAAAAAAATTTGTATGCCGAATTTAGCAGGGATATACCTCTATGAGGTACAATCTGTTTTATCACCCTTCTTATGCAGATGTATGATTATGGCCTCCTTCCAGCTTTTAGGCATCTGTTCTTCACGCCATGTCTTTTGACAGACTTTAAATAGGCAATACCGAGTTTCTTTCCCACTATACTTTATCAGCTCTGCTTGGATGTTGTCTGATCCGGGAGCCTTCCAATTTTTGAGGCTGTCTATTGCTTTGTCAGTTTCATCCTGGGTTATATCGTATATCCAAGGTTCAGCTTTTTGGAATACTGTCTTCCCTACAGGGTTTGCTGGTATATCGCTATTGAGTAATTCTATAAAATACTCTCTCTATCTTTCAGCCTTTTTTCCAGGTTCCATAATAACACACCTCTCTGTATTTTTTATCGCTATTAAACTTGGATTGAAGTGTTGATGTTTTTTGATGATCCTGAAGAAATTTCTTGCGTTGCCATGGGAACGATTTCTTTCCGCTTCCTCTAATATTCCATTAAGAAATTTCCTTTTTTCCCTTTGAATTATATGTTTGCATTTTCTACGTTCTATTTCGTAATTTTCCTTTGTGTTTTAATCTTGCAACATCAGAAAACTATCTCTCGATAATTTCCGCTTTTCAACCGCTTTCCGACACACTTCATTAAACCATTCATTCTCTTTTTCTTCATTAAACCGATTTCTTGTTCTGCAGTCTCCATAAGAATTTTATTGACTTTGTTCCAGTCCGCGTCTATATCTTGTAGGTTGAGGTTGAGGTTGAGGTATTTAATATTTTTGTCCATTTTTTCCCCAAATTTTCGTTGGACTTCTGAGTCTTTAATTGCCCCTACGTTGAGATTGTCTTCCTTTTTTCCCTCAGTTTTTTATGACCCAATAATTTAATTCTTAGAGTTGCTAATACCAGGAACACATATATAAATAAAAGAATACCACTTTTTTTTATAATTAATTTTATCAATATTTAATCCTCAGGTTCTCTAATTATTTTTTGTATACAATTTTTTTTTTTCATTTTGTTGGTAAGAATAATAATCATATAATACAATTTTTGATTTTTTTAGTCACAATATGTAAATTGTACGGTTTCGTTAAATTTCAAAATGTTTAATAAATTATTCACAAAATATGATTTTTCCATTCTATTTCAAATAAATCCTTCAATTAATATTTATTTTTAACAAAATATTCAAAAATATGAAATGAAAATTAATCATATAGCGTACACAACACATAACGACATTATCTTAAATCAATTTTATAAAAACATGGAATATAATAAAATATTGCTTAAGTTAAAAAACTTACCATTCTTATTCGGAAAAATGATTTATTTAATGTTTCTACATAAAATATAAGATAATGTATATCCTTAAATTATAACATCATTACATGGATTTGTAGGTAGTAAATTATAAAGCATTTAATTAATTTAAAGTCAAGTGTTATATAATCTCACTATCAGAAGAAAAAAACAATTATTATTATAAATTATTTATTTCTTAAGTTTAGAAGAAACCCAAAAATTATACTATTGTCCAAGGACGTGTTTTATTATTTGATTAGAAACTGTAAGTTTTGGAACAGAATAATTTTGAACATCCTAGTTGATGGAAGAGGAAATTGCGTACTATTGATGCATCAAAATACACTTATCCTAGTTCTAAAACTTACGTATACATTTTTCGATATCTGAGTAAAAATAAAAAATACAAATATTAGAATTAAAACAAAATCATTCTTTAAAATTATCTTGCAATAACCATATAAAATAATAGATGGCTTCTTTAAATACAGTTGACACTGTAACTTATAATATATGAATTATAATTTTAAAATTTAAATAATTAAATATATGTTAATCTATGTAAACTAAATTGGAAATGTACTTAGAGTAGTATTAAATAAAAGTATAGTACACTTCATATCTAATAATTCAATTCATTTCTGTTATATACGAATATATCCATATGCAATTATTGTTAAAATGTTCTTTTAAACAACAATACTCTACACTAATGAATGTTATTACCAAAAAATATTTTCTTGTCGAAATCTGAAAAATTAGAACAAAAACTAATATTAAAATAAATATATTTTGATCAATATTCAGTAACTGTTAGCTAATTATTTGGCTGGATTATTCACTACACAATAAATGTTAATTTTATCAATAAAAAAATATAGAACACTTCATATCTAACACTACAATCCACTTCTGTCATGTCAGAAGATATATATATATATGCAATTATTTTTAAATTTTCTTTCTAAACAAAAATACTATACATTGATAAATGTTATTACTAATATTTGGAATCCCGATAAAATCTGAAAAATTAGAAAAAACAGTATTCAAATAAATATAGTAGAATCAACATTCAGAAAATATTAGCTAATTGATAATTTGGTTGGATCATCCATTACACTAAAATTGTAAATTTTACCAATAAATAGTATAAAACACTTCATAACTAAAAGTACAATCCACTTCTGTTATGTCAAAAAATATGCAATTAATTTTAAAATGTTCTTTTAAAAAAACAATACTCTAAACCAGTGGTTCTCAACCTTTTTAGGACCAAGACCTAAATTCTTACTCGAAAATCTATAGCCATCCACATGATTTTATAGTTACAGTATAAAAATTAAAAAAAAAAAGTCTTGAGATCTATATAATTAAAAAATCTTTTCGCAACCCACCAAAAATTGGCTTGGAACCCACCAATGTGTCGCGACCAACAGTTTGAGAAACGCTACTCTACACTAATGAATGTTATTACCAGTAGCTTGGTCCTCGAAGAAATCTGAAAAATTAGGAATAAAAAATTTTAAATAAATTTAGTACAATCAAAATTCAGCAACTTATGCTAATTGATATGTCCATAAAACGTAAAATTTTTATTTTTATTTGAAATTCTCATAATCGTTAAACTTATAGCTAGTGATATTAGGTTACGAATTTAACAATTACTTTTACAGTAGTTTTCTACAGTTTTGATCTTTCCTAAAAATTACGATAAAAATTTAATAAAAAAAATCAGCTTAAATATTCATTCGGGTTTTAAACATTTGTGTATAAAATAATCACAAGTTCTCTTATACATTTATTAAATACATAACTTGTATAAACAATTTTATGATTTACTTCCTATTTTATATTTGTGAGCAATTAATATAAACGGTTTATTGTGATAAATAATTGTGATATTTTTAAAATACTAGCATAAATACTAGCATTATACTTGCATAACAATTTAAGCTCTTTAAAAATATTAACATGTCGACGATATTATGAGTTTTAAAACTATTTGCGATGTCTTTTTATCACACTTTTCATTAAAAATTTATTAAATTAATTTTATTAATTAAGTAATATTTTTACCAATTAGTATATGATTTCGAAAGTATATGAAGTACTTTTGTGAATAACCTAAAAAATATGATAGCTGATATTTTTACGACCATAAATACGAATGGAATATTTCGTTTTGTTATTTATATTTAATATAATAAAATAAAGGCAGTGGAGTGCAATTTAATATTTTTCAAAGAATACGCTAGTAAACATATTAATTTCTGATAACCATTAGCGAATATAATATTCGTGCATTTTAGACCAACAAGCGAGCCAAAAACAAATATATATATCCAGTAGTCCGAATGATTATTCAAAATTAATTTTAAATGAAAATTTGAATTCGATATTTTTTATTTCAGGACATTTTGGAAAATTATTGTATATTGTTGAAATGTATTGTGTAACGCATTATTTGTGTTTTTTAAACATCAAAAAGGTACCGAAATAGATAAAACCTAATGCTTACAGTACTAGTTTAGAAATATTATGAAACGGTCGTAATCGGGTTAAAAAATAAGTAAGTTATTAAATTTAAAACATTGCATATCGATATATCTGAATGATTTTGTGATATCATATTTATATACATAAATCATAATGATTTTTATGTATTTATACAATTATCTTTTTATCAGTATTTCACGTAAAATAACTTACATCCTTTTACATTTGAGTACACTAGAAAATTGATAAAACCGTTTTGATATTTAGAGAATGGTATGTCGCAAAAAATTGTATATTTAATGTAATATTGTCAATGATTATATACAGAGTGTTCAAAAAGAATGAATTACTACGCATTTCTATATAATTGATTCAAGTTCGTCTATTTTATATTTTACTTATCATTGCTATTAGCATTCATACTACTGAGGGATAATACAAGAATATACATTCTCTTATTTATTAATGTTGAGCATTATATAGTTATAAAGTTAAAGGTAATTCAATCAGAAAATTAATGTTTATGTTGTAACTGATATTTGATAACTGTATATTTAATATCATTTATTAATCTGCATAGGTTAATTATATTTATGTTGTATGAAAATAATAATTTACTATTACACATTGCGATAATCTAGTTTAGTAACATTTTAGAGCTGAATATGTTTGTCGAAATGCAGTATTATAATTGAAAATATTGTAAAATAATCATCATTTCTCATAAAGACTGAAACAATGTTTCACATTCGAAATAATTAATGAAATATCAATTTGTATAACTCAAAAGGTTAACACTGTAAGTAATAGAGAAAAAAGAGAAATCGATTAGTTTTTTTTAATTATTTTTTTTTTTGTGAAAATGTTTACACTATAATCACAATGTTTGTAATAAATTATAAAATCGCTTCTCCTTGAAACTAAATTAAGTTAATATTTTTTTCCATTCAACATAAATAGTTGAAAATATATTTTGTTATGTGTTAATCATTAAATATACGTCTTATTCATAATTCAACTCAACTTTTGGAGATAATATTTCTAATATGATAGCTTATTGTTGTATTTTAGTTAGCATCGAATATTTTTATTTTTTTTAAACAGAGCTTCGGCTGATAGGCATTGTAGCTCAACAATTACAATAAACAATATTTAACAAAAAAACAAACCAAAACCAGAAACAAAAACAAACAAAACAAAAGATAATATTAACAGTAATAATCATGCTTTTTGAATATAATAAGAAAAACAGGAAAGAAGAAAAGAAAAGTGTGTATTAATATATATATATTATATATATATATATATATATATATATAATATAATATATATATATATAATGAATAAAAAAAACAAAAATACAAAATTTAATAGTAAATAAGATTAAGTAAAAACCCGATTATACAAGGAAGCCAACTTTAGAAAAATATTGTAATACGGCGGAAATTACATTAGGAGAAGCGGATCCTAAAATCTTTTCCAGGTTCCATGGAACTTCCATTCATAAGACGGTTAAAAATAAACGTCTTCTTTCGACAGATTAGGCAGGACACTCAAACAATATGTATTGAGCATCACACTCAGCCTCTTCAACGTGTCTGATGCACAGAGGAAAAGAAATTATGGATAACTTGAAAGCGTGTAGAGGAAGCAAATTGTGACCAGTTCTCAGACGACAAAACGATTGTATACTACTTCTAGAAATAATTAAATTATAAAACCGAGGTGTCTTAGGCACAGAGGGACAAATTCTTCTATGCCAGGCTGCGATGCGATTGTTTTGGTTAGACCATTTGGAATTCCAGGTATTCCAAATATTTTTATGAATATGTGGAAACATGTCTGTGTATGGAAATTTTAACAAAGGGGACCTCATTATTTTAGTGGTTTGCCTTGCTATTTGGTCGGCAATTTCATTCCCGTCTATGACTACGTGACCAGGAATCTACAGATATTCGTTTCTCTTGCCCAAGTCGGCTAATTTATGAGTCATACAACGAATTTGTAAAATTAAAAAAGACATTTTATTTTCAAAAAGATTCGACACTATAGCGTAAAGTGTAGCTTGCGAATCGATTACAATTAAAACTTTCTCTGAGGAACGTTTGAAATAAGTTGAATAGCGTGTACGATGGCCCAGCACTCTGAAGTAAAAAATGAAGCGAAATGAGGAATAATGTCTGAAAATCTAATATTGTAATCAGGAAAGAAATACTGAGAAATCAGCTGACCTATTGGAAACCAACCCATCTGTAAAAACTAAACAGAAATCATCAAACCAGAGTATCGACATGTATTAATGTATTATTCGAATAAGAGAACCGAAAACGACATGTCAGAATGTGGGAGTCTTTGCTTGGGTTGAAACACACATATTACATTTTCAATCAGTCTACCAGCCATTAAAGCCAAAATCGGTAAGGACTTTCTCACATACCGCCAAGAGCAACTTAAATTAAAGAAGATTTCAAAAATATCAGAAATAGAAGAAGAATAGTTTTTCAAAAGAAATCTGGTTGCTAAACATTTGCTTCCTAACCTAACCTCCACTGGAGTACAAGCACATTCGGTTTCAAGGCTAATTATAGGGGTAGACCGTACAACTCCAAAAGACGACAAAGTAGAATTCAATTTACTTCTGTGCACATAATGAAATGAGCCATAATCAACCTTTGACCGAATGACTGCTTTAAAAATAATGAAAAGAGATGTGGGATGAGTCTACGAATGGTAGACAAAGGTCGTTTTTTTCTTTGCTTTCCTTTGCTAATTCCTCTGTCAAAGAAGCCGAGGGAAGGGAAATCATTCTTAGTACCACTCTCAAGAATATGAGAGAACCCAGAATCCTGTACAAGATTATTTAAATTAACATTTTTGTTTACAACCTCAGAATATAAAAATGCCTCATTGACCACTCTTTTCCGTTTTATAATAGATGTCTCCTTGATTGCAGCGTATTCACCATCACGTTTAGAATTAATTCGTCTAAATCATACTATCATTGACGGTGACTCATGACCTTCCCAAAAATCTTCTTCAGTATTGTTAACAATCCAAACGTATCACACCAAAACAATATAATAACGAAATAGGAATATTGGCTACTAAGTTATTGGTAACCAAAATAGGCGAAGAAATACACATATTGGACTCAATTGGACTCGTTCACATACGAAATAATCAATGAAATATTAATTTGTATAACTCAAAGGGTTAACACTGTGAGTAATAGAAAAGAGAAATCGATTAGTTTTTGTATTTTATTTTTAGTTTTTTTTTTGTGAAATAATTTTACACTACAATCACAATATGTGAAATAAATAATAAAAACTTTTCTCCTCTGAAACTAAATAAATTAAGTTTATATTTTTTTCCATTTAACATAAATAGTTGAATATATATTTTGTTATGTGTTAATCATTAAATATACGACTTATTCATAATTCAACTTAACTTTTGGAGTTAATATTTCTAATATGTTAGCTTATCGTTGTATTTTAGTTAGCAACGAATATTATTATAATCATAAAATTAATCATGTTTACACTGTTGGATGTTTCACTTACACGTATTATAGTAAAGTTGTTTAAAACAACCCATGGCATCTGTACTTTCTAATTTATACATATAAATAATATGGTAAAACAAAATAATTTCCACAGGTTCTTGACTTCTTTATAAGGGAATAACTTACTGTCACAGAGTTCGGTTACTTGCTCTACCCAGATAAATTAATATAACAATTTTAACTAATTATTCTTGATATTAAAACATTACCAATTCAACGAAGAAATAATTAAATAAAAAATGAAATGGGTTCTTACATACCTTTGCATAATTCTAATTTTTTAAATACATTTGAATCAATTTAAAATAGTATATATTATAAATTGCATTCAGTCACAAGATATATTTATAATATTTTAAAAAATAATTCATTTTTATTTCGCAAATATTTTTCGGCTGTTACTTTTCATGTCTTTGTCAAAAATGAGGATAATATTTTCCTCAGGGTGATATAATTTAAATACGAAGTAAATTTTTGAGGATTTTGTCGGTTTCAAAATAAACACACGTTTAATTATAAGAATTGTACAGGTCAAAATTGTATAGTCGTTAGTCATTTATATTGTAAATATTGATTACATATTTAAATTTTCATTGATATTGCACAAAATACGAGTAACAATTGTAATATAAACTTATATCGCATCTCACAATTTCACATGTGAAAGATCAAGAAATAAAACATTACTATTATATACAACGATTATCCATAATACATGGTTCAGAAATATCTTCAAGGTCTTTTGGAGATTCTGAAATATTTACATGCTTAATTCTATAAATTGTTTACGTCAAATTTTTTGTAACTATAACCTAGTCGTTATACATTCAGTGTTAAATGTAAAACTGGTTATCTCCGGTAAATTGTCTAGATAATTATTCTCAAGATTGACGTCTACTAATTACGTCGTATCTAGGAATTGTACAGATCAAATTTTTACAACGATATATAATCGTAAGTCATTTGTATTATATTAATAACAATCATTACATATTTAATTTTCATTAATATTGTAAGAAATAAGAGTAACAATTGTAATATAAATCATAAATAATATCTATCGATATCATAATTCACATCGCAATTCACATTTTCACCCGTGAAAGATCGAGAAATAAGACATTACTATAATATACAACGATTATCCATAATATATAGTAATTAAAATATATAGTTCAGAAATACCTTCAGCGTCTTTCGGTGCATCTAAAATATTTACATGTTCAATTCTATAAATTATATACTTCAATTTATTTGCAACGATTTGGTCGATATACATTTATATTGTTAATTTTGATTACATATTCAAATTATTACTAATATTACACGAAATACGAGTAACGATTGTAATATAATCTTATTTGCATAAATTATGATGTTTTATGATATTTATTATTATAACATTTTATAGCGAATTTATGAAATACTCTAAAATACAAAAGAAATACCACTGTTCATAAAGTACCAAGTAATTTGATGATATATACTTATTTCTATTCGGCTTTAGTTAGATCATGATTTATTCATACTCGTAGAAAAAACGATCATTTTTTTTTTCGAAACGAAATAAGAGATAATCATACGGTCTAACTTAATATGTCAAATATGTATCACCTGATACACCGTCTTGAATGAAAAACAATATCAATGACGATAGGATTAGTTGTGTATTGAAGTGAATCATTTTCGCTTAAAGTTTTTCTGACGAGTCCTTGTTTCTGTTATTGGCACTAGACTACTTATGACGATCGTTCTACACTGACTGCGATAATTTTGTTAGAAATAAGTATGCCTATAGTTAATAGTTGTTTACGAACAAAAAGCTGAACAAACAGCTTTTATAGCAGCTGCAGTTATTTTTGACTTCACATGTGCACACTTATTATTATGTTTGTATTCGTTTCCACAAAAATTACGGTGACCTAGAATTTACATTTTCTAAAATAATATTTCGACAAAATATAGCCTAAATATGTTCAGAATATTTTTGCCTAATAGTAAATGATTACAAAACCTATATATTAATAAATTCAACGATATTATTGATTTAAACAAGAGAGGAGTGTTATAAACGAAATATAACAAATTATAGTGAGAACCAATAAAGTTTACGTATATTTTATTGGTTTAATTTCACATATGGTTAAAAATAAAATGTTTTTCTAACACAATATACTTGATCAAATTATATAAATACATTCGAGTAGAGTGACATCGGAACAAAAATTTATATTTTAGAAAAAATATACTCGTAAGCTAACGATTGAAATGATAATTATCAAAATATATAAATTTTATGTGGAACCTATATGCTCAAAAACAAATCGGGTGTGTGAAATGAACAGATTACTTTCCTTTGGACGTCAGCGTTATTTCTTCTTATGAGAATAATTCGACTAAATTATATTTTTTAATATTACAATATAATGAACTGTTGAAAGAATACTGACTTCTTATGAAAAACAATATACTCGTATGTATGTAACCACGTCTGGTCAAGTAAGTCAATATTCCTAATTGATCGCGCCGCTTCGTATGTGGCGTTTTATTGTAATACGTGGTTTTCGTGTTGTCGATGATTGTATTATAGTTATATTATCTGCCGACCATTGATGTATGTATCAATGGTGGGAAATAATACAAGATAATTAAGACCGCACTGCTCGATTTCGTCTTTCGGCCTTTTTGTTGTTGAGTCGTCGTCATCGCGTTCGGGTAGTGCTTCGCTCGCTTCTATCTATCGAAACTCATTTTTGTTCGACCAATTTTCTACGTTTTCTTGTGCATTTTGCGTTTCGCGCGACCACAGTTAATTTTAAATACCTGGCCGACCATTGGATCCCGTCGCCGTCAGGTTATACTATTTGTACTCTTATTTTGTATTTTTTTATGATATTATTATCGATCTATTTTGTATATTAAATAGGTTTAGGCGATTTGGTTTTTTTAAAGATTATAATACGTTTAATATCCGATCGACTTTGTGTATTGTTAACCCGTTATTTTTTGTCATTTTAATAAGATTATTAATATTGTGTTATTTTGAAATAGAGTCCGCTTTATTTTCACCATTACTTTGATTTATTTATTTTTTTTCTTAATTTTATTATTTTTTTGAAACACTCTGTTTCACCTAAATATTTTTTATTTTTTATTTTTTGTTAATTTTACATAAGAAAATAATTGGGTAAGAATCAATAATTACAATTTAAATTAAAGTATTCAACTTTACTAAATTGTTTAAACCAACGTTAAATTATAAATGTATCATGTAATATACAACTAGTTAATTTACTCAGCTAGGTATACAATTTCCACCCCAATACAAGTTCTTCCTAAATCTCCTTTCAGTCTGTTCGAGTTTCATATAAAATTTATTGAATCTGTATTCTGTTAATGTTTTAACCACACATATATTTTTTTGGTGTCTCTACTTTACCCGAAATATTATGGGATATTAAGGATAATTACGTCAATAAATTAGTATATACATATTCTGCAACTGCTCAAGTACCTTGTATCCTTGAAATATTTGGAGCTCATTCATTTTTTCAGATGAGTACAATTTTCAAAAGTCATGGTTATCATTTGGATCTTGTTTATTGTAGTAACAAACTAGTATCTGTTGAAAATTCCTAAGAACTGGTTATTCCTATAAATCATATTACCAAGCTCTATTAGGAATAGATTTGAGTGTACTCTTATGTTATCAATCCTGATATACATATATATATATATCTGAAGAACAGAAGTGATGAAGTATTATGTATCTGGTGTATTATATTAGAGAAACATACTCCGTTTGTCCTTGAACGGTAATGTATTATTATATGCTAGTATGTCATTTGATATGGTGTGAAATTACACCATAATATTTATTATGTTATGTATATTATTATTATATAATATATATTTTTTTATTGGTAAATTCTCTTTTCGGTTAATCATTAATTATTTAAATTTTTAAAAGACTTTAAATGCAGTAGATATTTATAAATTTTGAATTAATATAAATAAATAAAATATTTTAGATTTCACGTATGAGTTGTTAAAAAAAATATTTTTGCAAAATACCAAAAAGTTTTGCATCATTTTAACCGAGCAACAAATAAACATATATAGTTTTATATTTACTCAAGTGTGTTTATGCCAAAATTCATTTTTATTTTATTATTGTTGAAACCTAAAGGCTCATGCACATTAGTAATTTAAAGTACATTAAAATTTGTTTGTAATTTTCAAAATGTTTTTTTGGGTACTTGAAATATTCATAGCCTAAACAAATAATTTATAATTTAAAATTTACTCGAATCGTTCAGACACTCGGGAAATTATTTCAATACATGTGTATATTTATTTCATATGGTTTGTGTGGAATGTATTTTAAATAATTTTGTTTCTATTATTGGGCTATAGGTAGCCGCGTGAAGTAAAAACGTGTTCACATAATAGTTTTAACGCAATCTTGTCGTTTATGGAGTGAATTTCTCATCTGCAATTCCATTCAAGATACAATTAAATAAATCTATCAATCACAAATTAAAATTGCTTACTAAATAAACGTAAACAATATAGTGCTGTAATACAGAAACAATATAAAAGTGATAAGGAGTTATGAATTGATTGTTGTAAATAATGATAGTTATAATTTTAACAAATTTTTTAATTTAAAAGGATATTTTTGCCTAATAGTAAATGATTACAAAACTACTCGTATATTAATAAATTCAACAATTTAAACAAGGAAGAATTGTTACAAGTGGTTTCGACTAAATTTTAGTAAGAACAAATGAAGTTTACGTAATTTCATTGGTTTAATATCACATATACTTAAAAATAAAATGTTTTCCTATAACAATACACATGACTAAAAGTATACAAATACATTCGAGTACGGTCAGACCGGAAACAATTTATATTGTTACGAACCATTGAAAAATATGGCATTGGTATATGTGTTATTGTATATTTTATTTTTGGTCGGTCTATTACACAATGCATGTACCAATACATGAACAATCCAGTCTGATCATCCGACGTTTGGAAAGGCTCGATATTTAAGTTGGATTCGAAATCGCACGGTATTAAGTTTTCGTTTAATATAGCCTAAATATAAAACACAAACGACTGATAAATAATTATGGAAAATTGTTTTTTAAACTTAAATAAGAAAATGTACCTATAGTAATTTAATACACATTTTTTTTTTTTTTTAATTTTCAAAGCGATTTATAAATACATGATCTATTCATAACTTAATTGAAAGAATAATAATTTAAATAGATGGTTGAATCGTTCAAACTCTCGGAAAATTATTTTAATATCTCGATTTCTTATTTCATATAGTTTGTATTAGACAAATTTTGAACATTTTACGTATTATAATCATTTTTGGTTGTCGCTTTACGTTAAGAAGATTACAATAATGCCCAACGCAATTTCGTATTAATGGTATAACAAAATACTTTAATAAAAAAATTACAACTCCTTATTAAATAACCTAAGGAATGCAGGGTTGTACTATACGTATAATTAAGACAAGGTTTGAGAAGTTATGAGTTAAGGCAAATAACAAAATTATAATTTGAACAAAGAATATCGTTAAAAATAGATTTAAATATACACACGGTGTTATCATTTCTAATAGAAATATAATATCAAATGTCTATTACGTATAATAATTATTTTATTGAAAATCAATCAGCTATTACTTATCAAAAGTATGCAATGTGATAATATCTTATATGAATAAAATTAATTATACAATTTTTTTAGAATTAATTTGTGGCTAGATTAAAATACATTTTTTTTTGCACAATAATAGAAAATTTTGTTTTGTTTTAACCGAACAACAAATACACGCATGTAGTTGTATATTTGCTCAAGTGAGTTTTGCCAAAAAATATTTCAATTATGGCGTTGGTGAAACTTAATTGTACATGTACCTTTATTATTTAAAATACATTTTATTTTTACATTTTCAATGTCTTTTATAAAGTACTTGAAATATTCATATTTTAACCGAAAAATTAATAATTTGAATATATATTTGTGTTGTGACGTGAATGCCCATGCTTAAAATTCCATCGCGTAAGGCGGATACTCGTCACGGTTAACGCCGGTTGGAAATATTTGTAAAATAATAATGATAATTGAAACGAAAAAAAAACAATGTTAATAGTAAATGGACTGTAAAACAAGAATATATTATGGCGTCATGATATTGTACAAAAAATCACATAA
Organism: Schlechtendalia chinensis; assembly: GCA_019022885.1. NCBI lineage: Eukaryota > Metazoa > Arthropoda > Insecta > Hemiptera > Aphididae > Schlechtendalia > Schlechtendalia chinensis. The sequence goes on along the minus strand of CM032349.1, from coordinate 4,579,410 downwards.
TCACTAGCTTATCATCTAGGTGGTTTAACAATGGTAGTTTAACAAGTGGTTCATCTCCCCTTAGAAATCCAGACGACTCCTTAGCCATCAGCGACTTAGAAAAAGCAGAAGTTTTTCAATCTCATTTATCAAATATTTTCCAACCTCATGCAGACATTTTTGACCAGCAACACATAAATATTGTTAAAAAACACTTAGAATCTCCTCTGCCTAATGATCCTCCTATGAAATACTTCACACCTAATGAATTCAAAATGCAATTTTAAAATACTCAAATAAAAAATCTCCCGGTTTCGATTTAATAACTTCTGAAGTTTCTAAATGTTTACCCAAGAAAGCAATAATACTTTTAACATATATATTTAATGCGATACTTAGACAATCATATTTTCCTATTCTGTGGAAATTCTCACACATAGTTATGTTTGCCAAGCCTAATGAACCACCGGAATCACCAGGTTCATATAGACCAATAAGTCTTTTACCTTTTTTTTCTAAAATTTGTGAAAGACTTATTTTAAAACGAATGTCCCCTCACATCATATCTAAAAACATACTCCCCACATCGCAATTTGGTTTTAGGGCGAAGCACAGAACAATCCACCAAATACACAGGTTGGTTGATGCTATATCAACTTCACTAGAATGTAAAAAATACTGCTCCTGTGTCTTTCTCGGCATCTCTCAGGCGTTCGACCGGGTATGGCATGATGGCCTACTATTTAAACTACGTAATTTTCTGCCCCCTTCACTATTTCTTTTAATCAAATCCTATTTAACAGATCGATATTTTCAAATTCGTCTCGGGTCGAGTACTTCAGAAATCGCTGTAATTAATGCAGGAGTACCTCATGGAGGTATACTTTCTCCCATACTTTTTAATATATATGCCTCAGATTAACCCGTAATGCAAGACACGTTTGTTGCTGACTATGCGGATGACAAAGCCATAATCTCGATTCATGAAAATTTACTTTTAGCTTCGGCTAATTTACAAGCCCACTTGAGTCTCATGTCGCAATGGTATTCTAAATGGAGATTGAAACTAAATCATAGTAAGTCAACTCATACGACTTTTACCCTAAAACATGCTTCCTGCCCGCTTGTCTCGGTGGACAACATACCTATGCCTCCATCAAATACAGTCAATTATTTAGGCCTCACATTAGATAAAAGATTAACTTGGAATTAGCACATAAGATCTAAACGATTAATTCTAAACCAATGATCTCGTATGCTAAAACCCATATTAACAAAAAATAAATTTACAGGAATGAAAACTAAATAACTAATTTATAAAACCTTATTAAAACCAATTTGGACTTATGGTTTACAACTGTGGGGCGCGGCAAAAAAAACGAATATTAACAAAATACAAACTTATCAGAATATCACATTTCGCAAAATCACTAGCGCACCTCCCTACATTTCTAACCAAACCCTCCACAAAGACTTAAATATGAAAACAATCGAAGAAGAATCCGCAATTTTCTACAAGTGATTCTTCTCTCAATTAGGTAATCATGAAAATCCACTCATCAAAAAATTAAATTTTCTAACGCTTCCCGAAAACCCTCACCGACGTCTGAAAAGCAGCCCTTTGCCCTTTGAAAGACCTTTTGCTCTAAGCCATACTCTCTATTCTTTTCTCTTACCTTTGTACTCCAAGCTAAGTGCCACTAATGGGTGTCTACTTAAAGACGTTTTGTTCCTGAGAAATTACTCTCTTCACATATACTTATTGTGCTATATAGTATAGATTGTATATTTGTTTATATAAAAAAAAAAAAATATATATATATATTAATTATATTTGACAATAATTGAATTGTAATAATTACATAGATAATTGTACTAAATTTTATAATAAAAATTATATTTAATATAGCTCGCAAAACTCGTTAATGAATAAAACTGCACGGCAATGAAACTCGAATAATCAGCCCGAACACGTACAACGTAACATACAAAATAGATACCGCAAAGACAATCGTTAATTAACGTGATTTACTAAACAATACAACAAAATAAATATATCATCATTTCTTTTTAAACAACGCCAGAACAAAAAATATATGAGTAAGACAAAACAATTTTCTTTTTTTAATATATGTTAATATAAAAATAGATAGACTAAAATATATTATATTAAATAAGTTATAACATTGCATAACACGAGAATAAGTAATGGTTTTAAATCAAAAATGGTATTTTCAAAACTTAATTACAAAGTCATTATTGACAAGGAATGATTGATATATTTGAAATATTCTCGCACCATTGTGGACCAAACAGTGTCCCAACTGCAAATATAATAAATCGGATAAAACTGTATACTAAAATTCGATGTCGGTGTCATGAATTGCAATGCTAAACATATTTATTATGCAACTTAAACAAGTCAATTATAATAAATAATTTACGCATTACCATTAAGATATGTGTTTATGAATGTATTATCCACGTACAACATTAATATAACTAAAACATATTTATTGAGTTAAGTAATGATTTGTCTTTATTAATATATTAATTTTTTAAACATTACAAATAATATATTTAATGTTTTTTATTTAACGATATTTGTAAAATAATTGTAGCATGTAGAATAAAAAAATGATAATTTAAATAAAATAATATAGATAAGACTTAAAATCATAACTTACATTCTTCTACGTAATATTATAATAACATAAGAATAAAATTAACTCATATCAATGAAACTATAATAAAAATGCAATTTTTTCGTATCATTCTTGCAAAACATTAAATTATGAGAACACTTACCTATGTTTTTTGTTAAATTCATAATATCTAGAAAATTATATATTATACAGAAATGAAATAATGGCTAACGCTTATTCTTACAAAACGCACAAATACTGCCAAATTCACATATATAACGCTTCTTGGTAAATTGTTAGTATGTAATATTTATGATATAATATTTTATGCATGTTTGAATTTATGTATATACATATTTAATATAATCTACAACAATTTTCATGGTTGTGGTATCATAAAACAATATTTAAAGGCGACGTATATCATTATAGCTATTATAAAGTTAAAAATATAACAACTGAATAAATGGTGTTTATTTGAAAACATTTGTAATATATTTGCATACGGACTAACAATTATAGATAATATAGGTAAGGAAATATAGATATTGTACGTGTAGGCAATATTTATTTATTATTATTATTTACTATTGTTATCTCATTGTTATCTAATCATTATGTAATTAGTTGTTATTGGGGAGTTGAGAGTGGTGCTGCTGTCGATTGCAGTCGTCTCGCGTACGTCGTAGTGTTCGGAGCTTTACAGTTATGTCTAATTAAAGTAGTATGCGTGTACATTTATTCTTTTCTTTTTTATTGCCCTAATTAAAAGTTTAGAGTCAATATTCAAAAGTGGGATGAGTGAATCTGAAAAAGATGAAGAATAATATACCGAATTCAAATCAATACGACGATTTCAACGATCAACCGAACACATGCGAACAGAACGTAGACGACGAAAATTATGGGTGAGCAAAATATAACCTCAAAATGCACGATCACGTTTATGCGAACGTCAATAAGCAAAAGGTAATGCAAGACTCTAAAGTATTGCCAACTTCGGCAACTGTTAGTAGTATGGATCCGACGATAAAGGCACTACTGGAACAAAATCAAACGTTGATTAACGGTTTGTTTACGATGAACGAGAGATATCAAGAACGTACGTAGCCTCCTGCTGAGAATTCGGAATATTTTGTTATGCCGAATTTTCTGAATACGCTTCCCGAATTCGATGGTCGCAACGATAATCAAACTGCGGAAGATTGGTTGGTGGCGATCGAAAGAGTGGCAAAATTGCATCGTTGGCCCGATGGGATTAAAATAGAAACTGCGCGTTCTAGAATGACGGGACCAGCGAATCACTGGTTTACCGGGAAGAAATTTGAATCGTAGGATGAATTCGTTCGTCAATTCAAACGTACTTTCATTGGTTCAGAACCGAATATTGTTGAACGCATGAAGAATATGCTGAGTCGATCACAAGGTGAGTTTGAAATGGTAGCCGATTACTTCCATCAAAAGTTAGACTTTGTCGTGAATTGGGATTAACGTTTGATGAAACGAAACAACAAATTGCGGCGGGTCTAAGATCACGAGATCTATGCTATTATTTACTAGCTTGACATCATTCAGATGAGGATAGTCTTTGCTACGATTTAATGTCATTTACCAAAGTTAACGAAGTTCGTTCACAGTATTTCAAAAAAGTTACTGTAACTAATAAGAAACCAGAGCAATCTAACACGAATAACGTGAGTAAGTATAAATCTAATGTAGTTAGTTCACAGACAAATACTATGTCAAGGGACATAGAAGTTAAGAAATTTGTCAGGTTACCACCACGTAATGATCAAGATCAACCACTTTGTTTTAACTGCTTTACGTATGGACACGTATCGAGATATTGTCCGAAGCCAAAAAAAGAAAAATGTACCAAGTGTGGAAAATATGGCCATGAACATAGTGTTTGTAGAACTAATACGACTGAGAAGATCTCACCAATTGTATCATTGTAAATCTAACACCAAATGTAATTAATGAAAAATATTTTTTTGATGCGCGAGTTAATGAGAAACCAGTCAGATCATATGTCGATACTGGTAGCCAGTTGTGTTTAATGAGGGAAAATGATGCGAAAGACTTAAAATTAACAATCGAGACGATGCTTAATACAGTAGAAATTAGAGGGTATGGTGACGGCAAATTAGTACCATTGGGTATAATTGAAGTTCAATTACAAGTTGATTCTGCAACCTCTCAAGTATTAGTCCATATAGTTACTGACGACGCACAAACTATTCCGTTAATAGTAGGTCAGCCATTTACCGAACAACCGCACGTTGTACTAGTGAAACGTGGTGACATAGTACGCATATATGAAGATATCAAGGAGGACAATAACATATTCAATATGCACATTCCAATATTACCACCTCGTGCGATCAGTCTGTGGGCTAAACAAACTGAGGTCATTTCAGCAAAGCAGGTAGGGGTAGTAGAAGTACGATCAGGAAATGAATCAGTGGATCTATACGTTAAAGCTCAAATTAGAAGTGATCGTTGCATCCCAAATTGTGTTATCACTACGAACAATGAAGGTGATGCACAGGTACCTATTATAAACTATTCGACATCCGATATTCAAGTTAAAGCCAACGAAAAGATAAGTAGAGCTATACTTTGCATGGAAGCAGCAATCACCGAGAAAGAGGAAACAAACATCGACATAAAGTCCATTAAACATGGTGACCAATTAACAACCGAGGAAAGGCAAATACTTATAAACTTGATAATGAAGTATCGAAGCTGTTTTGCAACCAACATGAGCGAACTAGGCATGGTACAAAGCACGGAGTGTGAAATAATAACTGTCACGAACGAACCGGTTACTTTTCGTCCTTATCGATTAAGTGAATCCGAACGAAAACTTGTACGAGAAATGGTTGAAGAATTGAAAGGATGTGGCATAATCACAGATTCAAATTCTCCTTATGCATCTCCGATTTTACTGGTAAAGAAGAAAGATGGTGGAAGTAGATTTTGCGTTGACTACCGAGCATTAAACAAAATTACTGTAAAAGATCGGTATCCATTGCCACTCGTAGACGAGCAACTCGACTGTTTATCAAGTATGAAATTATATACTAATTTAGATATGTTTTCTGGGTATTATCAGATACCAATGAGTGAAGATGCCAAGAAAAAAACGTCATTCATAACACCGGACGGACAATATGAATTTGCACGGATGCCGTTTGGTATAGAAAATGGGCCATCTGTGTATCAACGTATGATTAACCAAGTCTTAGAACCCCTCCGGTTTACAATAGCAATGGTTTTCATGGACGATGTTTTGATCTCTAGTCATACTGTAGAAGAAGGATTAATCAATTTAGAAACTGTACTAAAATCATTTTATGAAACACACCTCACATTGAATTTAAAGAAATGTAATTTTTTATGTACTAAAATCGAATACTTAGGATTTCAGATTTCAGAGGGATCTATTGCTCCAAGCAAGCGGAAGATAGAAGCAGTAATACATTTACCCAAACCACGTGATGTTCACAATATTCGACAATATTTAGGATTGACAGGATACTTTCGCCGGTATATTCAGGGATATGCCCAGGTAACAAAGCCCCTTACATCACTATTACATAAGGACACCAATTGGGAATGAACTCAAGAGCAGGAATCTGCTTTTGAAAAATTGAAGTATGCACTCTCAAACAAACCAGTATTAAGACTGTATTACCCTCTTGCGGAGACAGAGGTACATTGTGATGCTTCTCAAATTGGTTTAGGTGCGATACTCTTGCAAAAAGATGAACAAGCGCTCGTACACCCGGTTGTATATGCTAGCCGTCAAACAACAGTTGAAGAGGCTAGGTATCACTCAACAGAACTAGAGACATTAGCGGTAGTTTGGTCTCTCCAGAAGTTTTGTACGTACCTTGTTGGAAAGAAGTTTAAAGTAGTCACAGATTGTGCAGCCGTTAGATGGACATTCAGCAAGAAAAACATTGTACCAAGAATAGCAAGGTGGTGGTTACAGATCATGGATTATGATTTCGAAGTAGAACACCGTGCGGGGGATAGGATTAATCACGTAGACGCGTTATCTAGGAACCCATGTGTTGGTGAGGCGATAGTGGATGAAACGGAGGAATTGTACGTACTATTGAATACAATGAACAATGATGATTGGTTAACACTCGCTCAACGACAAGATAAAAAAATTGATCAGATCATAAGGATAATCGGACTTGATACGAAAAAGACTTTAACTACAGCTGAGAAAAAAATACATGAATAGTTTTGTGTAGTAGATGGCAGACTATACCGTCGGAGCAACGACAAACTTCTGTGGGTTGTGCCAGAACGTGCAAGATGCCAAATTACAAGATTATGTCATAACAACATAGGACATCCAGCAATTGATAATACATTGGAAAGATTAAGACGTCACTACTGGTTCCCCTACATGAGGAGATATGTCAAAGGATTCGTGGGATCGTGTCTCGATTGCCTGTATAATAAAGTACCAAAAGGACAACGCCAAGGGAAGATACATCTGATTGACAAAGTAGGCATACCATTCCATACCGTTCACATTGATCACTTAGGCCCTTTTATTAAAGGTAAACTAAATAATATATATTTATTTGTATTAATTGATGGGTTTACCAAATTTTCAATTCTAAAACCAACTAGAAATGTGAAAAGCAATACAACTACCAAATTGACGGAGGACATTATAGCCACATTTGGACCTATGACAAGGATTGTAAGCGATCGTGGAACAGCTTTCACCGGCAAAGAATTTAAACAGATGTGTAAAACACGAAATATCATCCATGTACGAAATGCAACTGCTACTCCCAGAGCGAACGGACAATGTGAAAGGCTCAACCGAACCATCCTATCAATGTTGACAATCACATGTAAAGAAGAAGCCGACTGGGACAAAGAAATCGGCAGGATACAGTAGAGTATTAATAATGCTTTCAATAAAGCAACAAAATCAACCCCTTTTATTTTGATGTTTGGATTCATACCAAGAATGTATGATGGGGATAGTGTACAAGACGAAATGAGATCAACACAAGAGAATTTAAAGAATATATCACAATTAAGGATTCGAGCATTGGAATCGATCATTGCAGAACAGAAACGTGTACAAGACTATCACAATTGGGGACGAATTGAAGTATCTACGTATGCCATTGGTGATTTAGTAGTGGTATTACGTCAGGCCCCAAGTCAAACAAAAGAGTCACGAAAACTGACACTGAAATACAAAGGACCATATGTAATCACTGAAGTTCTACCCAATGACCGCTTTAGAATTCAAGACCTACCAGAAATACAAAGGACACAAAAATTCTATGAATGAGTTGTAGCCATCGATCAAATGAAACCTTATATAAATATTGATCCTGATTCGAATATGGAAGAAACGGATCAAAGAGAAGAGGAGGACACTGAGGACCAGCCATCCATAAATGACAAAAACAAGAGAGAAAAGATCAATCAGCAGCCCAATCGTAGCAAAAGGAGACCTAAACATTTTGATAATTATGTATAGTTAACATTGAAATATTCTAAATTATTTGCTTTATAGATTATAAGAAAAAAAAAAGAGATTGTACCCATAACAATAATGTTATACTTTTATTTAATATGTATTGTAATTAAGTCTATAGTTAACTTTGAATTATTCTAAATTGTTATTTGCTTTATAGATTATATAAAAAAAAAAAGAAATTGTACCCATATCAATAATGTTATGCTTTTATTTAATATGTATTATAATTAAGTCTATAGTTAACTTTGAATTATTTTAAATTATTATTTGCTTTATAAATTGTATCCATAATATTGTACTCATATTTAATATATTGTAATTAGGTCTAATGAGGACATTAGAAGTTAGGATGGCCGAATGTTATCTCATTGTTATCTAATCATTATGTAATTAGTTGTTATTGGGGAGTTGTGAGGGGTGCTGCTGTCGGTTGTAGTTGTCTCGCGTACGACGTAGTGTTCGGAGCTTTACAGTTATGTCTAATTAAAGTAGTATGCGTGTACATTTGTTCTTTTTTTTTATTGTCCTAATTAAAAGTTTAGTCAATACTATTTTATAATGAAAAATGTTACTTACATTCGTCTGGGTAATATAATAATAAAGCAAGAATAACAATAATTTTATATCAACATAACAATCATAATAATGCAATTGTTAAAAATATTCTCACGGTTTATTAAGTCATGAGAATATTTACTTTCGACCTGGTCTATAGATGTAAAAACTAGAAAATAATTTTTAATATATTACGGGGATGAAATAATTACAAATGCTTATTTTGACAAAAGGTAAATAACCTGTTGAATTCACATAGTATAACGCAGGCGCGGAACCAGAACTTATTTACGGGGGGGGGCATCTTAATCAAAACAACTTTAATCCTCATTTTGTCGCATCGAGTAATGAAATATTTTCCAAAACGTATTCATGGAAATCGTTTGCGATACACCGAAATAAAACAATAAAGTCTGTCTTTATATCTTTATCAAATATCGAATCGCGTGGCGGTTGAGGCTACAATCGGAACAAATTATTATCATATACGGAGATGTTCGAGATATTTAAGAGCCATACTGTAGGTATATTATATTATGTGTGACCCATCAATTGTTAAGGTTCACGTATCGTTCAATAATTAAATTGCAATACATAAATGAAAACAATTATATGTACTTTGATAAAAAGAGATATTTATCTTTATTGGTTATCAAAAACGTTAAAACCGAAAAATCTCATAGCTACTACTTCATTTTAAATTGTTTTTCTATAGTATCATAGACAAGAGTTAGAATTATAAAACGATACTAATAAATAAATTTAACATGAGTCTACGGGGGGGAATCACCCCTTGGCCCCCCTTGGATCCGCGTTTTGTATAACGGCTTATGGTAAATTTTTATTATGTGACTATAATAATTTTCATTTATTATACATGTATGAATTTATGTATTCATACTGTAAATAATGTGCGCCAATTTTCACGATAACATAATCTTAAAACAAGATTTAAACGAGTCTTACATCAAAAGAAAAATTTTAAAAAGTTTAAAAATATTTTGACAGAAATTTGTAAACATTAACACTAAATATATTTAAATATAGTTTATTTGATATAATTTGTATTCATTTACATATGAACTACAATTTATAGGATAATTTAGGTATAATATGCGTGCGCACTGGGATCTCCCGTCAAGCGTATTCGCGGTCGACCTGGATTCGCGGGGACAACAACGGTCGATTAGAAACAAAGAAATGGATCTTACTGATATTTTAATTATACAAAACAATTTTGGACTTATACACCAAGGGGAACAGTTGTGGTGGGTGGGAGGGGGACGACGACGAACATAACACTATAGCATTTTCCGACGAAAATACAACGTAACAACATACGCGATACGCGAAAACGAACGTCGTCAACGACGATACGACTGTGGCACTCGATCAAACGTGGGCCTTACGAACGCGACGGCCTGTGTTGGTACGACGTTGATGCGGGCAGCGTGAGACTGCGACCGACGAAATGACGAAGTGACGAATACACGGCGGTCGAACGTTCCCCGTCAATAACGAACGGCGTTTTTGTCCTGAAGCGACGGGCACGTTAACAGTCACGTGTAAAGATACAAAAAAAAAAAAGGCTCCGATAGCCCACGAGGTAGAGTTGAACGACGGCAATGGCTACGAACCACAACGGCATACGGAAACAAAGCGCGTGCGCGGACCGCGACGATTTTGTCGGTACTGGTTTTGGCTAAAATGGCGGGGGAAGGGGTGGTTAGATGCACTTCGAATTATCTATAGTCTATTCAAAATGAGATCATTACTCGGCGGCGACCAGTTTTCGTCAGGTTTCGGTCAGACTCTGCCCACAAGCATCGATCACGTGACCAAGGCTCCGGTGGCCTGTGCAATAACGCGAGCGGTGGATGTGCGTGCGTGCGTAAGTAAACCGCCTGGCGACCGCGACAGCGCGACGGAGTGACTTACAAAAATATACGCGCCATGCATTTTAAATTATTTGAACTCATCGACAGTTGAAACTAGACTAAGTAGTGCTCACGTGGGCGGCGGCGCGTCAGGCGCTACCACGGAACAAAGCCACGCCCATGCGTACACTTGGCCGCCAAGTAATGATCTCATTTTGAACAGACTATAGATGGCGATTATCACAATAACGAACACGAGAGTGCGTTCTACACTCCCCGCGAGCGTACCGAACGATGTGTACGCGATTTTTTGAAAATTATTCTAATCGACTATTTTACAAATGAAAATGTTACTTACAATAATCTGTGTAATATAATAAAAAAAAAAACAAGAACTAAATAAACTAATGTCCATACAACAATCATAATAATGCTGTTTTTTTGTGTTATTCTTGCAAACTATTAAATAATGTGATAACTTACTATAGATTTTTTCTATATTGTCAATATCTAGAAAACAATATAATATATTACGGAAATGAAATAATTACCGATTTATATCAATATAACAAAAATTATAAAGTTAAAAATATATTGGAAGAATTTTTCAAATATAACAACCAAATAAATGGTGTTTATTTGAAAACATTTGTAGTATATTTGCATACGGACTAACAATTATAGATAATATAGGTAAGGAAATATAGATATTGTACATGTAGGCAATATTTATTTATTATTATTATTTACTATTTTATAAAAGAAAAATGTTACTTACATTCGCCTATGTAATAATATAATAAAACAACAATTACATATACTTATATTAACAACTTGTATAATAACGCATTTCTCAAAATTATTCATATGAAATATTAAATCATTAGAACATTTACCTTCGTTTAATTGTAAAGAAACATCATCTAAAATATAATTTAATATAATACGGAGATGAAATAATTACTAATGCATATTCTTATAAAAAGGTAAAAAAATAAAGTTTAAATAAAAATATTGACAGATTTTGTCAAACAATACAAATATATTTGGATGTTGTTTATTTGATAACATGTGTAACATAATTACATACAGACTAAAATTTATATAGAATACAGAGAAGGAAATATAAATATAAAAACATGTAAGCAATTTTTATTCAATATTATTTCTAACTACTTTACAATAAAAAATGTCATTTAAATATTTATATATGTAATATTTCTTCAAACCAATAAATCATGAAGCCTTACCTTCGCTTATTTCTATATTTTCAATATCTAAAAAATTATATAATATGAAATGAAATAATTAACAATGCTTATTCTTACAAAACGAAAAAAATTCAGTCGAATTCACATAATATATTGCACCATGGAATATCTTCGGTATATGATTATTGTAATATTCATTTTTTGTATATATAAATTTATGTATTTTTATTTATAATAGTGTTTATCGACTATCGCGATAATATAATCGTAAATCTAGATTTAAATGAATCCTATATCAATATAACAATCGTAATAAAATTAAAAATAATATTGGCAAATTGTTGTCTAACATTACAAGCATATATATTGAATGTTGTTAATTTGACAACATGTACAATATAATTGCATACGATAATGTAAATATAATAGAGAAAAGAAAATATTGATATAAATACATATGCACAGTTTTTTCAAATAATATTTCTAACAATTAAAAATGTTACTTATATTTGTGTATATCATATTAGATTAATACTTGAATAAAATAAAATAATATCGATATATTAATCATATAGATGCAAGTTTTTGTATTATGAATTACAAACTAATAAATTATGAGAATTAATCGATAATAATAACCTTTATAATCTATGTTTTTCGATTTTGCATATTCTAGAAAATAATATAAAATTATATGGTGATGAAATAATCAACAATGCTAATTCTTACAAAATGAAAAAATACTGTCGAATTCACATAATATATTGCTCTATGGGAAATCTTTGGTATATGATTATTGTAATATTCATTTTTGAATATATATACATTTATGTATTTTTATTTAAAACATTGTGCACCGATTATTGCGATAATATAATCGTAATACTAGATTTAAATGAATCCTATCCCAATCGTAATAAACTTTAAAATAATATTGACAAATTGTCGTCCAACATTACAAATATATATATTGAATGTTGTTAATTTGACATGTGCAATATGATTGCATACGAGCTAAAATGTATATATAATAAAAAAAGAAAATATTGATATAATTACAAGTATGCTTTTTTTCAACTATTATTTCTAACTACTTTTACAATTTAATATATTATTACTGTTTTTGTATATGATATTATAAAAATTCTTGAAAAAAATAATCTTATATCAAAATAACAATCATATTTATGCAATTTTTGTATTATTTTTACTAACTATTATTATTAAATAATAAAAACCATTACGTTGGATTTTAGTAAAATTTTGATTATCTAGAAAATATGATAATATCATACGGAGAAGAAATAATTATCAATACTAATCCTTACAAATCGTAAAACACCGTGGAATTCAAATAATATATAACGCCCCTTGCTAAACCATTAGTATGTAATTCTTATAATTTTAATTCAAACGCATGTTTTTATGTTGGTCGCACCGACCTTAGCGACGCGAAGGCGATCGCGGGGATGTGGCCGTGATACTGTAAATGGGAAAGGCGAGTGGACGGATAGTATCGAAACCGTTCGAAGAACGAGCGTACAAATTTGTACAACGTTGGTGACGGTCGTTAAACGACAAGGTTCAAAGTGAAATATATACACGCAGAAGTTGCCCAATGGCCAAAAGGGTCAAGAGGCGGAGGAGAAAAACAAACAATAATAGGAATGGTTTGTCCACCACAACGGGCGCACAAGATAAATATACGACAAACGAACGATACGTACGGCAACGATGGAATAACGACGGCGAGCATGGTCAACGTAAGTAGAAAAACGTTAGGAACACCGTATACACGGCCGACACGGGCAACGGGGTTTTCATGTTTCCGAAAGACATGGCGAAACTCGAAACGTCATCAGGTACGCGAGCGGTACTGAACGCGACGACCGTCCGACGCGCGCACGGCCGGAACACGTTCGTGCACCGAAAGTCGAACGTCTTTGTTCGTTTTGTTCGCGTCATGGTGCGGAGTGGTAGGGGGGGGGATTTCTGTGGAACGTTCGATAACGACCCGCCGCCGACACCACGCGAATCATTATATTTATAAACACTCGTCCGCCGGTAATTCCCGTACCGGAACACACGTATACGTGTATCTAAAATGGCTTATATCAACAATCCGGATTAAATGGCCATAAAATACGGTTTAAACATCTTGCTATCATTTAAAATAATATTGACCGAATTGTTTAATCATTACAACTAATTATATTTAAATTTTGTTTATTTGACAACATATGTAACATAATTATATACGGACTAAAATGAGCAGGTAATATATACACAGAAATGTATATATTGTGCATGTATTCAATTTTTCTTTTATTATTATTAATGACTATATTATAATTAAAAATGTAACTTACACTTTTTGTCAAAATTATCTAATAATACAAGAATAATATAATCTTATATAAATATACAAATCATAACAACGCAAATTTTTGCATTATTCGTACTCATTATTAAATAATTGGAACCTTTACCTCTAAATTCACTAATTCCTCTAGCGTCTAGAAAATAATATATTTTTACATGGAATTGAAATAAATACTAATACCTATTCTTCCAAATTAAAAATACTGTTAAATTCACATAATATAACTCTCCATGTTAAATTGTAAGTATATAATACTTAAAATTTCCATTTCTATATATTTATGTAATTATTTTTTTATGTTTAAAATAGTGTACACCTATTTTCACGATAATGTAATCATAAAACAAGATTTATAGGCAACTTATATTAATATAACAGTCATAACTTTTAAAAATATACTGACATAATTTTTCAAATATTCTAAATAATGATATTCAAATATTGTTTATTTGACAACATTTATAATATAATTGCATAGAGTGGCGGCAACAGACATTTTTTCTAGGGTGAGCAAGATTATGGCAAATTGATCATGGAATTTAGTGAAAATCCGTCTATACGGGTTTAATATAAATTAATGAAATACATGGAAAATACTGTATTATTAGCGTTTTCTGATAAAATATAATCAATTTCGAAATTAAATTAAATGGTGGTGTATTCTGTGGTGTGTTATCTAAACGAATGCACATAAAAAAATATGACGAGTTACACAGCGAAACGTATGAAACACAGCAAATACATAAATACTTGAAATTTGAAATTTCGTTTGTTCTTCAATAGGTAGGGCAAAGGTGGGGCGAAACTTTGCCGATTCCAGAATTTTTTTGATATTGCATGATGGCATCTCAGTGGTTTGCCAATTCAATGGCAATTTCAGTGCTGAATGTGCTGCTTCGACCACCGTCCAATAGTGTTGCCACAATTCCTGATGATGCAATTGCCAGTGCTATTTTTTTCTGTGATCGTATATTTGCCAATATCATAGAAATGAGAAAGTTTTTCCTGTACCTCCAGGCGCATCTATGAAGTACAATCCACCGCTATGATTGTTTATTGCCTCCATTATTGTGTCATATACAATGCGCTGTTATGAAACCAATTTTGGAAGATTATTTTCAACAAATGTTGTTTGATCCGCATTTACCCGACGTTATCGTATCGGTCCACCGGACCATACCATACTACCATAATCGCATCGAACCTTCTCGAACATTCGAGAAAAATCAATCAGCACCCCCACTCGTCGCCGATAAGCCGCTTTTACCACGAAGAGACGTACAGCGTACGCCAATCGTGTGAGTGGGATTTCGATCATTTCTCAACGTTAACCTTTTTGGATGTGAGCTGTTTTCGCCGTGTCGCGAGTGCTTCCTTGTTCGACTCGCACGTGCTGCATCCATTACCGCAAAATTGCATTTGTGGGAACTATTCTCTACGAAACTACGTTCGTCCCTGTTCGTCGTGGTGCGTTTCGTATCACTCCTGCGCGAGTGCGTCGTCTGCATCCGTCGAGCGTATTTCATGGTCGCGAGTGCGTCATTGTTCTGCTGCCGTCAACGGCACGGTATTCATCGATCGTTACAGTCGTAAACGTTTGATATTCCACGCGGTACAGTGGATGTTAGAGTCGTCGTGATTCGTACGCTCGGGACCTTCGTGAACCACATTTATTCGCGTGTGTGGCCCTCATATTCGCGTGCTGCGCAGGATTCGTTAGCTTAAGAACGTGGTGGTAACGGACTCGACATCAACCTCAAGTCGGCGGATTGATTCTCTGGGCACTGTGGCTACACTGCGTCGTTTCCAACATTTGTTACTCGTCGAACGGTGGTGATATTTTTATTATAATATTTATACATTAGTCGCGTTTTAGTGTTGTTCGTTTGTATAACGAATGTATTGTGTATTTACACGCTTTATATATATCGGGCGCAAAGCGCCGTAATAGAATTTGTATTCATCATTTTAGTAATATAGATACATATATATATTGTTACGAGGTCACCCTATCCCGTATTCTAAACGCGAGTCGAAACGGCCAACTGCCATACTCGTAAGAGCCTTTTCGGCGCACTAAAGTACTCAAGTCATGGACATCAAATTGTGTTTCACGTTGCAAATCACGATCGTATGCGGTATTAGTAGATCGGATCGGTGCACACATTCCCAATTGCACCAATCCTTTGTTAGCGATTGTCAAACATACATCCTCGATCAAAAGCAACGCCTCATTATACACGTTTGGTGTGAATTGCATGTTGATATTCGTTGCTCGCAAACGACGTAGGATGTCTTCACTCATGTCATCTTTGTATTTTCCCAAAGATCTTTTGGATTGGATGGGAAACACGTTGTCAATGCATCAACGAGTGCTGTGTCCCAGTGTGCATCGTTTTTGCTGAGATGACTGCATCAATTTTGTCTGGTGTAGTTCTATCAATCAACCAAATCAAAATGTGTGCATGCGGCAATCTTCTTTTCTGCCATTCAATGGAATACATCCAACAACGTGTCTCCCCAAAAACATGATACTTATAAATTAAATCCATAAAAGATTTTAATTTTTGTTTGAATACACGTGCAATGATGTCATTGCGATCCGAAGATGATTGTCTAGACAACAGAAGTTTTTTAATTTCATCCCACGTGGGATTGCACGTGAATATTATGAAAAAATCCGGACGGATGTATGCGCGAACGTAAGTCATTGCATCTTGTGCGTATTTATGCATATGTCGTGGGCTTCCTCCAAATGTAGCCGGAAGTATGACCATTTTTCCCATTTCATTGGGGTTGCCATCAGTAGCAATCGCATCGCGTAAATGAATATATTCTTCCGAGCGCAATTTGGTTTGATTCAACCGAATGAAGAAAAGTCGATTTTTGCATACATATTGACAATATACTGGTGGAACAATTGCCGACATTTCAAAATGTGATTGTCTGAGTTCTCACGAATCATCAAGCGATATGAATAGTAATTCATAGCACTGCCTTTCTTATTATTTTCCTGATGCGTTTGTGGATTTATCATTTTGATGTTGAAATGATATCCATCTTCTCCTTTCCAGAATAAAATTGGATATTGCAATGCATCGTAGGAGCGATGTGTTTCGGAAACTCGCTGAACATTACCATCTCTGCGATGAAGAACTACATCTCGCGAGTTAAATTCTTCACCAACTATTACGATCGCGACTTCATTAATTGTTGGTGCGTTGAACTGTCTTTCGTGTTGGCCGGCTGGTGTTTTGTCGGCTCTTATGACAACAACGTGATCATCAGCTGGCATTCGCGCGAGCGCTTTTCTGAACAGTCGAACTTATTCGTTGTGTTGATCGAATAGATTTTGTAATGCAGTAACAATTTCCCGATTAGAGCTGGTTATGAATCGACAACGTTGATCAACTTGTTCATCATTGGTTCCCATGAAATAAATTTGGAGAAATTTGTGATTCGAATCTGGCAGAGGTAGAAGTGATCCTGCACGATAATAAATTTGCCCTTGGATTTTGAACGTTGGCATGTAATTGTCACATATGATTTCTGTTGCACCGAACGATGTCATTTGGAAACATGAATTGTACTTGCGTATGTTTGCCAAGAAATGTTTCGACTGGCTTGATATACCTGATAATAACGTTGATAATGGTTTAGGTGGTAAATGCAGTTCTGGCAATATCACTTTTCCACCTGCGTAGCACATTCCTCGAGTTTAATTTTTGAATTTCAATGCACCGCAAGATTTAAATAACTTGTTCTTTTTTCCAATGACGACACTTCGATGGCAACTGTAATCATAATCCGCATCGTAATGGAACGCAGCAAGATTCAATTCAACGTGCAGCATCCGTCTGGATCGATCATAGTTTTCTCTTCTTAAAGTCAGACTCGCTCTGTGTTGGTCAATGGTATAAGTCGAGCGGGCTTGAGCAGTTCGTTCTCAGTCAGTTTCCAATCGTGATGCTCGTTGCTCGGTTGTTTCGGAAGCTCGAAAAACCTTTATCGTTCGTACTACAGATGTAGATCGGCCAATCTATTTCCGTTTGGGGGGCATAACTATCGATGATATAGTGGAGAACTTTGTAATTATAATCTGGCATAGGTAGAAGAACAGTGATAAATTTGCCCTTGGATTTTAAAAGTTGGCATGTAATTCTCACGTATGACGCTAAAACGTTGATGATAAAGGTGGTAACCTTCTGCAAAAAGTTGACGTCACACCCTTAGTTACGGCGAAAGGTAAACAACTCGTAGTTGCGAAGGACCACCGGAAGCCGGGTTATAGTCTTATAAGGAGCCGGATTTTGAAAACTTTTAAGAGACAAAAACCATCCCGGGACCACGCTAAGTACGTAGGAAAAAACCCTATCAAAATCCATCCAGCGGTTTGGCCAGACATCTATAACATACAGACACCAATTCATTTATATATATATACAGTAGAAACTCGATTAACCGTCACTCGATTTACCGTCAGTTTCTGTTATCCGTCATCGGTCACCGTCAAAAAAAAGTTAATGATGCGATCGCGATAACATCGTCGCGGTACCTAACGCGGCGACTATCATGCGTATAAAAATAGTTTATAATATCAATGCAATAAACGCGATAAAGATTCAGTGCTTGACTTAAAACCATCAACTAGCCACGCAGAAGTAGAAGCAATGTTATCAAAATGCATTAATTGGTTTGAGGTACAAGAGGAGGCAAATGCAACGCAGGTCTTACTTCTTCGTAAAATACGAAACCGCTCAAAAAGCTCGTGACTCAAAAAAACAAAAGAAGATGACGGATTATTTTGTTAAATACTTTTTAGAATAGTATTCTTTATGTTATTACATATTATATATTATTAGTATTTATTATTTATTATTATTTTATTATTTATTATTATTTTATTATTATTATATTTATTATTTTTGTCTGAAAATTACGTTGTAAAATATATACGTTTATCCAAAAATTGTTTTGTATGTATGTATTATTGTATTTCTGTTAATCGTCTATTCGATTAACCGTCATTGTCCCGGTCCCGACATTGACGGTTAATCGAGTTTCTACTGTATATAGATATGGATAATGAAAAATTTTACTTACATTTGGCTATGTAATAAAATGATAATTCAAGAATAAAAAAGACATAACAATTCTACATTTATATTAACTCATTTTTTATATTGTTCTTATTTAATATTAAATCATGAGAAAATTTACCTTTACACTTTTTTTGTTCTAAAACAACTAGAAAATTGTATAATACATTACGTTGTTAAATTGATTACCAATATTTATTCTAACAAAACGTAATAATATTAATAATATTGTCGAGGTCACATTATAAAGGGTGTTTCAAAAATAACGCCGGATTTGAAAAGGCCGCCATTTTTGTTCTTTGTTGTTAGCACCATTGTTTTTGCGATTTTTGATATCTGTTATCATTGAGATTTTGTGTTGTCAAGAAATTTTGTTGTTCTTAGTGACTGTGTTCTTACTTCTCAGTGATTGTTTATTGTGTTACCATGGAGAAGTACACTACAGAACAACGAATTTTGATCGTTAAAATACATTACATAAACGGTGAATGTTTCGCAGCCACTGTTCGCCGACTCCGTACGATTCTTGGGTATCGTAATGCTCCAAATGAATCAACTGTTCGTCGGTTGATTAAAAAATTTGAAACAAGTGGTTCAGTTGAAAACATCAAAAATGATGAATGGAGTTCGATACCGAGCAATGCTTACAAATTTCCTATGGCCTCAATCGGATCAAATGAACATCGAGAGCGTTTGGTTCCAACAGGATGGTGCAACGTGCAACTTCAAAAGAAACAATTGCACTCCTGCGTGAGAAGTTTCCAGACCGACTCATCTCTTTGCGAGGAGACCAAGTCTACCCTCCTCGATCATGTGACTTGACTCCATGCGACTGTTTTTTGTGGGGTTACACTAAATCACAAGTCTACAAGAACAAACCCACAAATGTGACGGAACTCAAGCAAGAAATTCAACATGTCCTTGGCCAAATTGATGCAGATGTGTGTGATCGGGTTATGGTGAATTTCATGGACAGAGTGATTGCGTGTAGGGCTAGTAGAGAAGGTCATATGTCCGATATTATTTTTCACGTTTAAACCTCAAGATCTCCTGAATTGAATGGTATGATTCTTTTTGTTTCTTTATGAAAATAAATAAATTTTACAGCCATTTCAAATCCAGCGTTATTTTTGAAACACCCTTTATATAGTTCCTTGATATATAATAAGTTTGTAATTTTTATAATTTTCATTAAAATAAATGTATTTCAGTATATATATTTAAAATGATGTGCAAAAATGTTCACGAAAATAAAATCATTAAACGGGATTTAAACTAATTTTATAACAACATAACAATCATAAAAAGTATAAAAAAAACTTTAAATTTTTTAAATTTGAATATAAATACATTTAAATATGGTTTATTAGGCAAAATGTGTAATATAACTACATATGGATTGAAATGTAATGATAATATATATATAAGAAAATATAAAAATTATAAATGTATGCAGTTTGCTTTATTAGTATAATTAAATATTTTATAATCAAAAATAAAACTTACATATGTCTATGCAATATAATAATTATACAAGAATTAAATGAAATAATATCAATATAACAATCATAGTAATGCATTTTTAAAAAAAATTTATATAAACTATTACTTCATAAAAACCTTTACCTGTTAATTCATTCATTGTTCCCTTATCTAGAGAATAATATAACATAAAAAGGAGATGAAGTAATTACCAATGATAATTTTTGCAAAAGTTGAAAATACTAATGAATTCACATAATATAACGCCCCTTGATAAGTCATAACTATGTAATTATTATAATTTTCATTTGTATACATAAATTGTATATGTAAACGTATTTATATTCATAATAATGTATACCAATTTTCATGATAATATAATCATAAAACAATGCTTAATGGACTTTTATATCAATATAACAAACAATAACGTTTAAAAATAAATAAATAAATATACATTTAAATATATATATATACTTAAACATACAAAAAGCCAATGAATTACGTTGATTAAAGAAAAAAGAAAGAAAATATAAAAGTTGTTGTATATGTGTTTTTGTTACTACCGGTTTTGACAAAATGTCATCATCAAGTTAATAAAATTAAAATACAACAACTGAAGAATAAATTAAAACTAAGGTAATAAGAAAAAAAATGTATAGAGAAGTAAGATAGAAGTTATATAGAGAATATTATGAATATTACAATAAAAAGACATAGAGTTAGATGAAAAGAAAAAAAATTATATAATAAAAATATTTCCAAAAGCAAAGAAATTGTGTATATAATGAAATCAACTATGGTGTGATATTAATATTATCTAATATAGTGATACAGAATGTTATTTTTAAAATCTGTTTGTATATATAAGATATTTTTAAATTTATTGTGTTTAATTTTTTTATAAATATGTAATTCTTCTAAAACAGAAATGGTATAAATATTATGTTGTATATTTAAAATTTCTAAGTCATTATGTATATATATAAGTATTAAGATGATTATTTTCTAAAACATAATTTGCTAAATTTGAATTTATTTTTATTAACTTTACTCTTAATTTATTATTCAGTTGTTGTATTGTATTGTATTTTATTTGTATTAACCTGATGATGACATTTTTTTGAAACCGGTAGTAATAAACACACATATACAACAACTTATACTTTGTTTTTTTTTCTTTAATCAACGTACTTCATTGGATTTTATATTTATATTTTAATTAATATTGTATATTTAAGTATACATATATGTGTATATAAATATATTATATATTATATATATTATAGTATTTATATTTATATATATATTATTATTATTTTATATATATATATATATATATATAATATATATATATATATATATATATATATATAATATATATATATTTATATTTATATATATATATATTATAATCTTTATGAGTATTAATGTATAATTTTTATTTTTATTCTATTCGTTAATTCTATTATTTCTCTTCTTTTTTATTTTTTATTTTTTAATATTTTGCATATCTGTTTTATTTCTTATTTGTTTTTTCTTTTATTTTGACCACTATATTGCTTAAAATATATTGACAGTATTTTTCAAACATGATAAAAAAATATATTTGAATATTTTTTGTTTAACAAATTTGTAATATAATTGCATACAAAATAAAATGTGTAGATAATATAGAAACCGGTTTATTTCTATTATACATGTATACAATATTTTTAACTAACTATTTTACAATTGAAAATGTCAATTATATTTGTCTATATAATATTATAAAAATACTTGAATAATATAATATTATAACAATATAAAGACCATACTAACACAATTATTTTTATTATTCTTACAAACTAATAAATCATGAGAACCTTTACCATTGATATGGTTGGTAGATGTATCATCAATGAAATTATATAATATAATATGGAGATGAAAAATTTATCAACGTTAATTCTTACAAATCATAAAAATACTGCGGAATTAACCAAATTTTACTCCTTATTAAATCGTTAGTATGTAATTTTTAATTTTTATTTTCACTTAAATACATCTATTTTTGAATATATGTTTTATATATATTGCTCCTCCACTTATTTTTTTCCGATTAGAGCACTGAATATAACAGTCATAATAACACAATTTCTTGTACTATTCTTACTAGCTATTAGATCATGAGTACCTTTAGTATTGATTATCCTTTCACAATGTGCATCTAGAAAATAATATAATATCATACAGAAATGAAATAATTACCACTGCCAATTCTTACAAAACATAAAAGTACTGTCGAATTCACATTACGTATCGCTCTATGGTAATTCATTAGTTTTTAATTTTGATTTACTCTCATGTATGCCTTTATGTATTTATATGTATGCATATTTAAAATAATGTACATAAATTTTCATGATAATATAATCATTAGAAGAGATTTAAAGAATCTTTTACCATTTTAAAATAATCGTTTTAACGTTTAAATTATTATTGACAGAATTGTTCAATCATTACAATTAATTACATTTAATTGTGGTTTATTTGACATTTATATTATAATTATACTCAGACTAAAATGAGTAGATAATTTACACATAGAAATATAGATATAAGAGACATGTATAGAATTTTGAAATTATTATTATAACTATATTTTACAATTAACAATGTAACTCACAATCCTCTAAAAAATCTTCTAATAATACAGGAATAATGTAAACTTATTTTAATATAATAATCATAAGACATAATTTATTTTATTATTCTTACTAACAATTAAATCACTTAAAACTTTACCTCTGATTTTTTTTATACTTTTCATAGCTAGAAAATAATATATTATAACACAGAATGGAAATTAATACTAATGTTTGGTCTTACAAAATAAAAAATACTGTAAAATTAACATAATATAATTCATCGTGTTAAATCATAAGTATGTAATTTTTATAATTTCCATTTCTATATATTTATGTTATTATTTATTTATATATGAAATAGTGTACACCGATTTTCACGATAATATAATTATAAAACAAGAATTAAAGGCAACTTATATAAATATAAAATGACATAATAACTTTTCAAAATATGCTGACAGTATTTTTAAACATTCCAACTAATTATATTTAAATGCTGTTTATTTGACATTTATAATATAATTGTTTACGGACTAAATTGTATAAATAATATACATAAAGAAGTATAAATATTATTTGTGCATGCAATTTTTTTAAATTATTATAATTGACTATTATACAATTAAAATTGTTACTTACATTTAGCTATGTAATAAAATAATAATCCAAGAACAAAAGTCATAATAATTTAACGATCATACTTTTGCGATTTTCCTTTGTATTGTTCATACTAAATATTAAATGAAGATAATATTTTACCTACGATTTGTTTTATTTTGAATTCATCTAGAAAATAATATAATATAATTCGTTGATGAAGTAATTACCATTGCTTATTCTTACAAAACGTACAAAACATGCCAAATTTTCATAACATGACTCTCCTTGTTAAATCATAAGTATGTAATTTTTATAATTTTCATTTCTAAATATTTATGTAATTATTTAAATTAAACGGTTAGATTAAACGGTTAAACTGTATAAACGGTTCCGTTCCCGTTTAACAAACCATCCAAATCCCTTAATATCAGGGCTAAATTCTGACTCCATTCCTGAAAATCCTCCTCGTAGACTTAAGAGAACATGGTGCCGTGACTTAGCCCTATAAATGCTAGTCATAACTAAACAAATCCCGTTATAAAGTGTCGTCATTGGGTGGCTGCTTTTTATCAAGTGTTTCAAGCAAATTATATATATTTATCCGCTTATTGTAATAATTTGAATTACAGATTGTTTGTTTTAAAATAAAGTTAAAAAAAAAAAAAATGTAATTATTTATATTTATTTCAAATAATGTACACCAATTTGGACGATAATATAATCATAAAAAAAGATTTAAAGAATCTCGTATTATGTTAAAAATCAAACTAACATTTAAAATAATAATTATAAAATTGTTTGATCATAACAACTAATTATATTTAAATATGGTCTATTTGAGAACATTTATAATTCAACTGCATACGTCAAAAATGTATTTATAATATAGATAAAAAAATATAGATATTATTTTTGTACAAAATTTTTTATTATTATTATAACTGACTATTTTACAATTAAAATCGTTACTTACAGTCTTCTGTAAATATTGTAATAATACACGAATAAAATAAACTTTAATTAATATAACAATCATAGTAACACTAATTTTTGTATTATTATTCTTACTAAATATTAAATCGTGAGAACCTTTACCTTTTAATTTTTTTATTTTTTCATCATCTAGAAAATAATATAATATAATACGTTGATGAAATTATTCTCAATGCTTAATCTTACAACAGTTAATAGTACTGTCTGATTCACACTATATAGCGCTCATTGGTAAATTTTTGTATTTAATTTTTATTATTTTCTTTTGTCTACGTTGTATATCGGTATAATAATCATATTAACGTTTAAAAATATGTTGAACGAATTTGTCAATCATTATATCTAAACATACATTAATGTTTTTTATTTGACAATATTTGTAATATAATTGCATACGAACTCAAATATATATATATCATATAGATAATGAAATATATATATTACACATGAATGTATTTTTTTTTATTATTATTATTAAAAATATTACTTACTGAAGGCTACGAACACATTAAAAATTCAAGAATAAAATAAACTTATTTAATCTTCATTGTTTTGTATAGTTTTTTCTTTTGAATTTAATATAATATAAAACGGAGATAATCTTATTAAAAATGTAAGATTCTTATAAAAGTTTAAACTATTGAGGACTTGACATAATATACTCCTTCTTGGTAAATTGTTAATATGCAATTTTTTGTAATTTTTATTTGTATACATTAATGTCTTAATGTATATATTTCAAATATAGCATATCAATTTTCAAAATAATTTAATAATAATCATACAAAATAAATATGGAGCACACATCAATTCAACAGTCATAATCAAGTATAAGTATACCTAACAATCTATGAGTTATAAAATGTCTTATACATACTTGCATAATAGAATATAAATTCAAAATTTTGTATTTCTTCCGTTTCTGAAAAATAATAAATAATTATAAGATATTTGTTATTTTGCTTTTAGAATTTAAACAATGACAACCAATCAAATAAAAAGAAATACTATATATTATATATTATGGTATTCCTGGACTCCATATGAATTATATATGATATTAAGAATTAATCGATGCTACAGCAATAAATTATGTTGCAATGCATAGCTTTTAATGTTTAGAGTCTTCTAATCATTTCATATGATGCTATCAGCACGTATTTTAAACTAGATAAATCTCCTGATCACAATTTTGCAATTTCTTCATCATTGTTATTTACTTCCACTCAACTTATTATTTTAGCAATGTTTTTGATTATAAATAGTTTGATGAATTAAATAATACTAAAGATACTTTGATTTTATCAAAATCTATATTTTAACTTCCTTCTCTAACCTTTCTTTCAAATTTTGAATACATTTTAGGCTTTCTCCGAGTTTAGTCGCTGGGATGTGATAGTAATGGGACTTCCAGGTATTTGATAGTATTTATAAATACTAAATATTTGATAGATTCACTAAAAGTTTATTTTTCATCTAATTATTATTATATCGTGTTTGTATGTTCCGAATTGACATTGTTTTATTTTGGTTATCGGCAAGGTATTAGTATAAATCGTGCTTAGATCGACACCGGGACTTCGTTCGAGTTCCTCCGGCTTGCCGGTTGAACTCGAGCAATGCACTGGCCCACTCAACTGATCGCGACCATAGATGACAATCGATGCATTTACGATTATAACGAATAAGTCACCGTGGACAAAAGGTCTGCCACGAGTGGTCCCGGTCCCGCTGCCAGACGAATTGTCCGCGGTACATGTCACTTTCTAGCTGGAGAAAGTTGACGAAATAAGTAAATTCAAGCTTTATACATTGTGTTAGTATATGAGTAATACATACTGATATATCCTACTATTCGGTCTAATACTGTTAATATGATATATTAATATAATTCAATATTATCTTTATTGTTATTGAATATTATCCTATTTATCAAATGTTTGGGAAAATGTGGTGTTTTTAAATAATAATAATTAATATGAGTTGTACTGCGAATCAGCTATTTTTTCATTTATTTTTTATAACATTTACAGTAATTTTTAACACATATAAATACAAGAATACCACTTTTTTTATAGTTAATTTTATCAATATTTAATCCTCTGGTTCTTTAATTATTTTTTGAATACACATTTTTTTTAAATTTTGTTGGTAAGAATAACAATCATATAATACAATTTTTGATTTGTTTATTGACAATATGGAAATTGTACGGTTTCATTAAATTTCAAAACGTTTAATAAATTATTCACAAAATATGATTTTTCCATGCTATTTCCCATAAATCCTTCAATTAATATTTATTTTTAACAAAATATCCAAAAATATGAAATGAAAATTAACTATATAGCGTACACAACACATAACGACACATTATCTTAAATCAATTTTATAAAAACATGGAATATAATAAAATATTGCTTAAGTTAAAAAACTTACCATTCTTATTCGGAAAAATATACATATTTAATGTGTCTATATAAAATATAAGATAATGTATATCTTTAAATTTTCACGTCATTACGTGGAATTGTAGGTAGTAAATTATAAAGGATATAATTGATTTAAAGTCAAGTGTTATATATTCTCACTATCAGAAAAAAACAATTATTATTATAAATTATATATTTCTTATGTTTAGAAGAAACCCGAAAGTTGTAAAATTGTCCAAAGATATATTTTTTTATTTCATTAGAAAATGTAAGTTTTGGAACAGAATAATTTTCTAGTGTATATATTCTATATTTTCTAATGAATAAACATCCTAGTTCTAAAACTTACCTATACAATTTTCGATATCTGAATAGAAAATAAATAAAAATAGAATTAAAACAATATCATACTTTCAAATTATCTTGCAATAACCATATTAAATAATAAATAGCTTCTTTAAATATAGTTGACACTGTAACTTATAATATATGAATTATAATTTTAAAATTTAAATAATTAAATATTTGTATATCAATGTAAAATATATTAGAAATTTACATAGAGTAGTACTAAATAAAATTATAATATTATTTGGCTGGATCATCTATTACATTACAAATGTTAATTTTAGCAATTTAAAAATTATAGTACATTTCATATCTAACATTACTATTCACTCCTGTTATATCCAATAATATCCATATGCAATTAATTTTAAATGTTCTTTGTAAACAATAGTACTCTATACTAATGAATGTAATTACCAAAAAGTATTAACCTGCCGAATGCTCAAAAATTAGAACAAAAAACAATATTAAAATAAAAATAGTTTAATAAATATTTAGTAACTGTTAGGTAATTAATTATTTAGCTGGATCATCCACTACACAATAAATGTCAATTTTATCAATAAAAAGAATATAGAACACTTCATTTCTATCACTATAATCCACTTCTGTCAAGTCAGAAGATATTCATATGTAATTTTTTTTCAAAATATTCTTTCTAAACAAAAATACTATACATTAATAAATGTTATTACTAATATTTGGAATCCCGATAAAATCTGAAAAATTAGAAAAAACAGTATTCAAATAAATATAGTAGAATCAACATTCAGAAAATATTAGCTAATTAATAATTTAGTTGGATCATCCATTACACTAAAATTGTAAATTTTACCATTAAAAAGTATAAAACACTTCATAACTAAAAGTACAATCCACTTCTGTTATGTCAAAAAATATGCAATTAATTTTAAAATGTTCTTTTAAAAAAACAATACTCTAAACCAGTGGTTCTCAACCTTTTTAGGACCAAGACCTAAATTCTTACTCGAAAATCTATAGCCATCCACAAGATTTTATAGTTACAGTATAAAAATTAAAAAAAAAAAAGTCTTGAGATCTATATAATTAAAAAATCTTTTCGCAACCCACCAAAAATTGGCTTGGAACCCACCAATGTGTCGCGACCAACAGTTTGAGAAACGCTACTCTACACTAATAAATGTTATTACTATTAACTTGGTCCTCGTAGGAATCTGAAAAATTAGGAAAAAAAAATTTTAAATAAATTTAGTACAATGAAAATTCAGCAACTTATGCTAATTGATATGTTCATAAAACGTAAAATTTTTATTTTTATTTGAAATTCTCATAATTGTTAAACTTATAGCTAGTTTTATTAGGTTACAAATTTAACAATTACTTTTACAGTAGTTTTCTACAGTTTCGATGTTTCCTAAAAATTACGATAAAAATTTAATAAAAAAAATCAGCTTAAATATTCATTCGGGTTTTAAACATTTGTGTATAAAATAATCACAAGTTCTCTTATAAATTTATTAAATACATAACTTGTATAAACAATTTTATGATTTACCTCCTATTTTACATTTGTGAGCAATTAATATAATCGGTTTATTGTGATAAATAATCGTGATATTTTTAAAATACTATATATGACTAAGCTTGCATAACAATTTAAGCTCTTTAAAAATATTAACATGTCGACGGTATTATGAGTTTTTAAAAATATTTGCGATGTCTTTTTATTACACTTTTCATTAAAAATTTATTAAATTAATTTTATTAATTAAGTAATATTTTTACCAAATAGTATATGATTGCGAAAGTATATGAAGTATTTTTGTGAATAACCTAAAAAATATGATAGCTGATATTTTTACGACCATAAATACGGATGGAATATTTCGTTTTGTTATTTATATTTAATATAATAAAATAAAGGCAGTGGAGTGCAATTTAATATTTTTCAAAGAATACGCTAGTAAATATATTAATTTCTGATAACCATTAGCGAATATAATATTCGTGCATTTTAGACCAACAAGCGAGCCAAAAACAAATATATATGTCCAGTAGTCCGAATGATTATTCAAAATTAATTTTAAATGATAATTTGAATTCGATATTTTTTATTTCAGGACATTTTGGAAAATTATTGTATATTGTTGAAATGTATTGTGTAACGCATTATTTGTGTTTTTTAAACATCAAAAAGGTACCG
The DNA here is from genome assembly GCA_019022885.1 of Schlechtendalia chinensis. Lineage (NCBI taxonomy): Eukaryota > Metazoa > Arthropoda > Insecta > Hemiptera > Aphididae > Schlechtendalia > Schlechtendalia chinensis. Next base: position 4,549,458 of record CM032349.1, on the reverse strand, counting down.
AAATAGATAAAACCTAATGCTTACAGTACTAGTTTAGAAATATTATGAAACGGTCGTAATCGGGTTAAAAAATAAGTAAGTTATTAAATTTAAAACATTGCATATCGATATATCTGAATGATTTTGTGATATCATATTTATATACATAAATCATAATGATTTTTATGTATTTATACAATTATCTTTTTATCAGTATTTCACGTAAAATAACTTACATCCTTTTACATTTGAGTACACTAGAAAATTGATAAAACCGTTTTGATATTTAGAGAATGTTATGTCGCAAAAAATTGTATATTTAATGTAATATTGTCAATGATTATATACAGAGTGTTCAAAAAGAATGAATTACTACGCATTTCTATATAATTGATTCAAGTTCGTCTATTTTATATTTTACTTATCATTGCTATTAGCATTCATACTACTGAGGGATAATACAAGAATATACCTTCTCTTATTTATTAATGTTGAGCATTATATAGTTATAAAGTTAAAGGTAATTCAATCAGAAAATTATTGTTTATGTTGTAACTGATATTTGATAACTGTATATTTAATATCATTTATTAATCTTCATAGGTTAATTATATTTATGTTGTATGAAAATAATAATTTACTATTACACATTGCGATAATCTAGTTTAGTAACATTTTAGAGCTGAATATGTTTGTCGAAATGCAGTATTATAATTGAAAATATTGTAAAATAATCATCATTTCTCATAAAGACTGAAACAATGTTTCACATTCGAAATAATTAATGAAATATTAATTTGTATAACTCAAAAGGTTAACACTGTAAGTAATAAAAAAAAAAGAGAAATCGATTAGTTTTTTTTTAATTATTTTTTTTTTTGTGAAAATGTTTACACTATAATCACAATGTTTGTAATAAATTATAAAATCACTTCTCCTTGAAACTAAATTAAGTTAATATTTTTTTCCATTCAACATAAATAGTTGAAAATATATTTTGTTATGTGTTAATCATTAAATATACGTCTTATTCATAATTCAACTTAACTTTTGGAGTTAATATTTAGTTTAGAATTAATTCGTCTAAATCATACTATCTTTGACGGAGACTCATGACCTTCCCAAAAATCTTCTTCAGTATTGTTAACAATCCAAACGTATCACACCAAAACAATATAATAACGAAATAGGAATATTGGCTACTAAGTTATTGGTAACCAAAATAGGCGAAGAAATACACATATTGGACTCAATTGGACTCGTTCACATACGAAATAATCAATGAAATATTAATTTGTATAACTCAAAGGGTTAACACTGTGAGTAATAGAAAAGAGAAATCGATTAGTTTTTGTATTTTATTTTTAGTTTTTTTTTTTGTGAAATAATTTTACACTACAATCACAATATGTGAAATAAATAATAAAAACTTTTCTCCTCTGAAACTAAATAAATTAAGTTTATATTTTTTTCCATTTAACATAAATAGTTGAATATATATTTTGTTATGTGTTAATCATTAAATATACGTCTTATTCATAATTCAACTTAACTTTTGGAGTTAATATTTCTAATATGTTAACGAATATTATTATAATCATAAAATTAATCATGTTTACACTGTTGGATGTTTCACTTACACGTATTATAGTAAAGTTGTTTAAAACAACCCATGGCATCTGTACTTTCTAATTTATACATATAAATAATATGGTAAAACAAAATAATTTCCACAGGTTTCTTGACTTCTTTATAAGGGAATAACTTACTGTCACAGAGTTCGGTTACTTGCTCTACCCAGATAAATTAATATAACAATTTTAACTAATTATTCTTGATATTAAAACATTACCAATTCAACGAAGTAATAATTAAATAAAAATGAAATGGGTTCTTACATACCTTTGCATAATTCTAATTTTTTAAATACATTTGAATCAATTTAAAATAGTATATATTATAAATTGCATTCAGTCACAAGATATATTTATAATATTTTAAAAAATAATTCATTTTTATTTCGCAAATATTTTTCGGCCGTTACTTTTCATGTCTTTGTCAAAAATGAGGATAATATTTTCCTCAGGGTGATATAATTTAAATACGAAGTAAATTTTTGAGAATTTTGTCGGTTTCAAAATAAACACACGTTTAATTATAAGAATTGTACAGGTCAAAATTTTATAGTCGTTAGTCATTTATATTGTAAATATTGATTACATATTTAAATTTTCATTGATATTGCACAAAATACGAGTAACAATTGTAATATAAACTTATATCGCATCTCACAATTTCACATGTGAATGATCAAGAAGTAAAACATTACTATTATATACAACGATTATCCATAATACATAGTATTTAAAATACATGGTTCAGAAATATCTTCAAGGTCTTTCGGAGATTCTGAAATATTTACATGCTCAATTCTATAAATTGTATACGTCAAATTTTTTGTAACTATAACCTAGTCGTTATACATTCAGTGTTAAATGTAAAACTGGTTATCTCCGGTAAATTGTCTAGATAATTATTCTCAAGATTGACGTCTACTAATTACGTCGTATCTAGGAATTGTACAGATCAAATTTTTACAACGATATATAATCGTAAGTCATTTGTATTATATTAATAACAATCATTACATATTTAATTTTCATTAATATTGCACGAAATAAGAGTAACAATTGTAATATAAATCATAAATAATATCTATCGATATCATAATTCACATCGCAATTCACATTTTCACCCGTGAAAGATCGAGAAATAAGACATTACTATAATATACAACGATTATCCATAATATATAGTAATTAAAATATATAGTTCAGAAATACCTTCAGGGTCTTTCGGTGCTTCTAAAATATTTACATGTTCAATTCTATAAATTGTATACTTCAATTTTTTTGCAACGATTTGGTCGTTATACATTTATATTGTTAATTTTGATTACATATTCAAATTATTACGAATATTACACGAAATACGAGTAATGATTGTAATATAATCTTATTTGCATAAATTATGATGTTTTATGATATTTATTATTATAACATTTTATAGCGAATTTATGAAATACTATAAAATACAAAAGAAATACCACTGTTCATAAAGTACCAAGTAATTTGATGATATATACTTATTTCTATTGGCTTTAGTTAGATCATGATTAATTCATACTCGTAGAAAAAACGAGCATTGTTTATTTCGAAACGAAATAAGAGATAATCATACGGTCTAACTTAATATGTCAAATATGTATCACCTGATACACCGTCTTGAATGAAAAACAATATCAATGACGATAGGATTAGTTGTGTATTGAAGTGAATCATTTTCGCTTAAAGTTTTTCTGACGAGTCCTTGTTTCTGTTATTGGCACTAGACTACTTATGACGATCGTTCTACACTGACTGCGATAATTTTGTTAGAAATAAGTACGCCTATAGTTAATAATTGTTTACGAACAAAAAGCTGAACAAACAGCTTTTATAGCAGCTGCAGTTATTTTTGACTTCACATGTGCACACTTTTTATTATGTTTGTATTCGTTTTCACAAAAATTACGGTGACCTAGAATTTACATTTTCTAAAATAATATTTCGACAAAATATAGCCTAAATATGTTCAGAATATTTTTCCTAATAGTAAATGATTACAAAACCTATATATTAATAAATTCAACGATATTATTGATTTAAACAAGAGAGGAGTATTATAAACGAAATATAACAAATTATAGTGAGAACCAATAAAGTTTACGTATATTTTATTTGTTTAATTTCACATATGGTTAAAAATAAAATGTTTTTCTAACACAATATACTTGACCAAATTATATAAATACATTCGAGTACAGTGACATCGGAACAAAAATTTATATTTTAGAAAAAATATACTCGTAAGCTAACGATTGAAGTGATAATTATCAAAATATATAAATTTTATGAGAAACCTATATGCTCAAAAACAAATCGGGTGTGTGAAATGAACAGATTACTTTCCTTTGGACGTCAGCGTTATTTCTTCTTATGAGAATAATTCGACTAAATTATATTTTTTAATATTACAATATAATGAACTGTTGAAAGAATACCGACTTCTTATGAAGTACAATATACTCGTATGTATGTAACCACGACTGGTCAAGTAAGTCAATATTCCTAATTGTTCGCGCCGCTTATATCAAATGTCTATTACGTATAAATAATTTTTATTAAAATCAATCGCCTTACTTTATAAAAGTTTTAAATGTAATAATATTTTATCAAAAAAAATTAAATTTTAAAAAAAATTTTTAAAATTAATTTGTGGCTTTTTAAAAATACATTTTTTTTGAAATAAAAAAATTTTTTTTTGTTTTAACCGAACAAAAAATACAGCTGGTTGTATATTTGCTCAGTGAGTTTTGCCAAAAAAATATTTCAATTTTGGCGTTGTAAAAATTAATTGTACAGTACCTTTATTTTTTAAAATACATTTTTTTTTTTACATTTTCAATTTTTTTTTATAAATCTTGAATTAATTCATTTTTAACCGAAAAATTATAATTTGAAAAATTATTTGTTTTGTGTCGTGAATCCCCAAGCTTAAAATTCCATCGCGTAAGGGGGGATACTCTGGACCCGGGTTAAAAAAAAAAAAAAAAAAAAAAAAAAAAAAAAAAAAAAAAAAAAAAAAAAAAAAAAAAAAAAAAAAAAAAAAAAAAAAAAAAAAAAAAAAAAAAAAAAAAAAAAAAAAAAAAAAAAAAAAAAAAAAAAAAAAAAAAAAAAAAAAAAAAAAAAAAAAAAAAAAAAAAAAAAAAAAAAAAAAAAAAAAAAAAAAAAAAAAAAAAAAAAAAAAAAAAAAAAAAAAAAAAAAAAAAAAAAAAAAAAAAAAAAAAAAAAAAAAAAAAAAAAAAAAAAAAAAAAAAAAAAAAAAAAAAAAAAAAAAAAAAAAAAAAAAAAAAAAAAAAAAAAAAAAAAAAAAAAAAAAAAAAAAAAAAAAAAAAAAAAAAAAAAAAAAAAAAAAAAAAAAAAAAAAAAAAAAAAAAAAAAAAAAAAAAAAAAAAAAAAAAAAAAAAAAAAAAAAAAAAAAAAAAAAAAAAAAAAAAAAAAAAAAAAAAAAAAAAAAAAAAAAAAAAAAAAAAAAAAAAAAAAAAAAAAAAAAAAAAAAAAAAAAAAAAAAAAAAAAAAAAAAAAAAAAAAAAAAAAAAAAAAAAAAAAAAAAAAAAAAAAAAAAAAAAAAAAAAAAAAAAAAAAAAAAAAAAAAAAAAAAAAAAAAAAAAAAAAAAAAAAAAAAAAAAAAAAAAAAAAAAAAAAAAAAAAAAAAAAAAAAAAAAAAAAAAAAAAAAAAAAAAAAAAAAAAAAAAAAAAAAAAAAAAAAAAAAAAAAAAAAAAAAAAAAAAAAAAAAAAAAAAAAAAAAAAAAAAAAAAAAAAAAAAAAAAAAAAAAAAAAAAAAAAAAAAAAAAAAAAAAAAAAAAAAAAAAAAAAAAAAAAAAAAAAAAAAAAAAAAAAAAAAAAAAAAAAAAAAAAAAAAAAAAAAAAAAAAAAAAAAAAAAAAAAAAAAAAAAAAAAAAAAAAAAAAAAAAAAAAAAAAAAAAAAAAAAAAAAAAAAAAAAAAAAAAAAAAAAAAAAAAAAAAAAAAAAAAAAAAAAAAAAAAAAAAAAAAAAAAAAAAAAAAAAAAAAAAAAAAAAAAAAAAAAAAAAAAAAAAAAAAAAAAAAAAAAAAAAAAAAAAAAAAAAAAAAAAAAAAAAAAAAAAAAAAAAAAAAAAAAAAAAAAAAAAAAAAAAAAAAAAAAAAAAAAAAAAAAAAAAAAAAAAAAAAAAAAAAAAAAAAAAAAAAAAAAAAAAAAAAAAAAAAAAAAAAAAAAAAAAAAAAAAAAAAAAAAAAAAAAAAAAAAAAAAAAAAAAAAAAAAAAAAAAAAAAAAAAAAAAAAAAAAAAAAAAAAAAAAAAAAAAAAAAAAAAAAAAAAAAAAAAAAAAAAAAAAAAAAAAAAAAAAAAAAAAAAAAAAAAAAAAAAAAAAAAAAAAAAAAAAAAAAAAAAAAAAAAAAAAAAAAAAAAAAAAAAAAAAAAAAAAAAAAAAAAAAAAAAAAAAAAAAAAAAAAAAAAAAAAAAAAAAAAAAAAAAAAAAAAAAAAAAAAAAAAAAAAAAAAAAAAAAAAAAAAAAAAAAAAAAAAAAAAAAAAAAAAAAAAAAAAAAAAAAAAAAAAAAAAAAAAAAAAAAAAAAAAAAAAAAAAAAAAAAAAAAAAAAAAAAAAAAAAAAAAAAAAAAAAAAAAAAAAAAAAAAAAAAAAAAAAAAAAAAAAAAAAAAAAAAAAAAAAAAAAAAAAAAAAAAAAAAAAAAAAAAAAAAAAAAAAAAAAAAAAAAAAAAAAAAAAAAAAAAAAAAAAAAAAAAAAAAAAAAAAAAAAAAAAAAAAAAAAAAAAAAAAAAAAAAAAAAAAAAAAAAAAAAAAAAAAAAAAAAAAAAAAAAAAAAAAAAAAAAAAAAAAAAAAAAAAAAAAAAAAAAAAAAAAAAAAAAAAAAAAAAAAAAAAAAAAAAAAAAAAAAAAAAAAAAAAAAAAAAAAAAAAAAAAAAAAAAAAAAAAAAAAAAAAAAAAAAAAAAAAAAAAAAAAAAAAAAAAAAAAAAAAAAAAAAAAAAAAAAAAAAAAAAAAAAAAAAAAAAAAAAAAAAAAAAAAAAAAAAAAAAAAAAAAAAAAAAAAAAAAAAAAAAAAAAAAAAAAAAAAAAAAAAAAAAAAAAAAAAAAAAAAAAAAAAAAAAAAAAAAAAAAAAAAAAAAAAAAAAAAAAAAAAAAAAAAAAAAAAAAAAAAAAAAAAAAAAAAAAAAAAAAAAAAAAAAAAAAAAAAAAAAAAAAAAAAAAAAAAAAAAAAAAAAAAAAAAAAAAAAAAAAAAAAAAAAAAAAAAAAAAAAAAAAAAAAAAAAAAAAAAAAAAAAAAAAAAAAAAAAAAAAAAAAAAAAAAAAAAAAAAAAAAAAAAAAAAAAAAAAAAAAAAAAAAAAAAAAAAAAAAAAAAAAAAAAAAAAAAAAAAAAAAAAAAAAAAAAAAAAAAAAAAAAAAAAAAAAAAAAAAAAAAAAAAAAAAAAAAAAAAAAAAAAAAAAAAAAAAAAAAAAAAAAAAAAAAAAAAAAAAAAAAAAAAAAAAAAAAAAAAAAAAAAAAAAAAAAAAAAAAAAAAAAAAAAAAAAAAAAAAAAAAAAAAAAAAAAAAAAAAAAAAAAAAAAAAAAAAAAAAAAAAAAAAAAAAAAAAAAAAAAAAAAAAAAAAAAAAAAAAAAAAAAAAAAAAAAAAAAAAAAAAAAAAAAAAAAAAAAAAAAAAAAAAAAAAAAAAAAAAAAAAAAAAAAAAAAAAAAAAAAAAAAAAAAAAAAAAAAAAAAAAAAAAAAAAAAAAAAAAAAAAAAAAAAAAAAAAAAAAAAAAAAAAAAAAAAAAAAAAAAAAAAAAAAAAAAAAAAAAAAAAAAAAAAAAAAAAAAAAAAAAAAAAAAAAAAAAAAAAAAAAAAAAAAAAAAAAAAAAAAAAAAAAAAAAAAAAAAAAAAAAAAAAAAAAAAAAAAAAAAAAAAAAAAAAAAAAAAAAAAAAAAAAAAAAAAAAAAAAAAAAAAAAAAAAAAAAAAAAAAAAAAAAAAAAAAAAAAAAAAAAAAAAAAAAAAAAAAAAAAAAAAAAAAAAAAAAAAAAAAAAAAAAAAAAAAAAAAAAAAAAAAAAAAAAAAAAAAAAAAAAAAAAAAAAAAAAAAAAAAAAAAAAAAAAAAAAAAAAAAAAAAAAAAAAAAAAAAAAAAAAAAAAAAAAAAAAAAAAAAAAAAAAAAAAAAAAAAAAAAAAAAAAAAAAAAAAAAAAAAAAAAAAAAAAAAAAAAAAAAAAAAAAAAAAAAAAAAAAAAAAAAAAAAAAAAAAAAAAAAAAAAAAAAAAAAAAAAAAAAAAAAAAAAAAAAAAAAAAAAAAAAAAAAAAAAAAAAAAAAAAAAAAAAAAAAAAAAAAAAAAAAAAAAAAAAAAAAAAAAAAAAAAAAAAAAAAAAAAAAAAAAAAAAAAAAAAAAAAAAAAAAAAAAAAAAAAAAAAAAAAAAAAAAAAAAAAAAAAAAAAAAAAAAAAAAAAAAAAAAAAAAAAAAAAAAAAAAAAAAAAAAAAAAAAAAAAAAAAAAAAAAAAAAAAAAAAAAAAAAAAAAAAAAAAAAAAAAAAAAAAAAAAAAAAAAAAAAAAAAAAAAAAAAAAAAAAAAAAAAAAAAAAAAAAAAAAAAAAAAAAAAAAAAAAAAAAAAAAAAAAAAAAAAAAAAAAAAAAAAAAAAAAAAAAAAAAAAAAAAAAAAAAAAAAAAAAAAAAAAAAAAAAAAAAAAAAAAAAAAAAAAAAAAAAAAAAAAAAAAAAAAAAAAAAAAAAAAAAAAAAAAAAAAAAAAAAAAAAAAAAAAAAAAAAAAAAAAAAAAAAAAAAAAAAAAAAAAAAAAAAAAAAAAAAAAAAAAAAAAAAAAAAAAAAAAAAAAAAAAAAAAAAAAAAAAAAAAAAAAAAAAAAAAAAAAAAAAAAAAAAAAAAAAAAAAAAAAAAAAAAAAAAAAAAAAAAAAAAAAAAAAAAAAAAAAAAAAAAAAAAAAAAAAAAAAAAAAAAAAAAAAAAAAAAAAAAAAAAAAAAAAAAAAAAAAAAAAAAAAAAAAAAAAAAAAAAAAAAAAAAAAAAAAAAAAAAAAAAAAAAAAAAAAAAAAAAAAAAAAAAAAAAAAAAAAAAAAAAAAAAAAAAAAAAAAAAAAAAAAAAAAAAAAAAAAAAAAAAAAAAAAAAAAAAAAAAAAAAAAAAAAAAAAAAAAAAAAAAAAAAAAAAAAAAAAAAAAAAAAAAAAAAAAAAAAAAAAAAAAAAAAAAAAAAAAAAAAAAAAAAAAAAAAAAAAAAAAAAAAAAAAAAAAAAAAAAAAAAAAAAAAAAAAAAAAAAAAAAAAAAAAAAAAAAAAAAAAAAAAAAAAAAAAAAAAAAAAAAAAAAAAAAAAAAAAAAAAAAAAAAAAAAAAAAAAAAAAAAAAAAAAAAAAAAAAAAAAAAAAAAAAAAAAAAAAAAAAAAAAAAAAAAAAAAAAAAAAAAAAAAAAAAAAAAAAAAAAAAAAAAAAAAAAAAAAAAAAAAAAAAAAAAAAAAAAAAAAAAAAAAAAAAAAAAAAAAAAAAAAAAAAAAAAAAAAAAAAAAAAAAAAAAAAAAAAAAAAAAAAAAAAAAAAAAAAAAAAAAAAAAAAAAAAAAAAAAAAAAAAAAAAAAAAAAAAAAAAAAAAAAAAAAAAAAAAAAAAAAAAAAAAAAAAAAAAAAAAAAAAAAAAAAAAAAAAAAAAAAAAAAAAAAAAAAAAAAAAAAAAAAAAAAAAAAAAAAAAAATTATTCAATATAAGATGATTTTTTCTAAAACATAATTTGCTAAATTTGAATTCACTTTTATTAACTTTACTTTTAATTTATTATTCAGTTGTATTTTATTTGTATTAACCTGATGATGACATTTTTTTGAAACCGGTAGTAATAAACACACATATACAACAACTTATATTTTGTTTTTTTCTTTAATCAACATAATTCATTGGCAAATTTATTTATATTTTAATTAATATATTAATTATTTTTTAAGTTTATTAAAGCTTTCATGGATTGAGAATTTATTAACTATGTGATTTTCGGAAATATCCATGTGTATAATGTTTTTACTCTGGCGTTTCGGAACCGTTGCAGGTTCGGAGTGATGTAGTACACGTCTGACTGTCGCGACTACACTGATCAGTCCGCCTGTTTCAGACTGATATTTATACGGTGACTGACTCCTCCTCCACTTTGCGTTGCAGCGCTGTCTGGTGACATTTTTTCTTTTGTTAACAAAATATGTGTAGAACAATATGTGTAGAGTGCAAAAGAACAAAAGAAAAAATGTCACCAGACAGCGCTGCAACGCAAAGTGGAGGAGGAGTCAGTCACCGTATAAATACCACTCTGAAACAGGCGGACTGATCAGTGTAGTCGCGACAGTCAGACGTGTACTACATCACTCCGAAGATGGAACCTGCAACGGTTCCGAAAAGTCAGAGTAAAAACATTATACACATGGATATTTCCGAAAATCACATAGTTAATATATTAATTATTTATTATTAATATTGTATATTTAAGCATACATATATGTGTATATAAATATATATATATATATTTTTTTTTTATAGTATTTATAAGTATTAATGTATAATTTTTATTTTATTTCTATTCGTTAATTCTTTTATTTCTCTTCTTTTTTCTTTTTTAATTTTTAATTTTTAAATTTTTAATATTTTGCATATTCTTTTTATTCTTTATTTGTTTTTTCTTTTATTTTCACTACTATATTGCTTAAAATATATTGACAGTATTTTTCAAACATGACAAAAAATATATCTGAATATTTTTTATTTGGTACAAATTTGTAATATAATTGCATACGAAATGAAATGTGTAGATAATATAAAAACGGGTTTATTTTTATTATACATGTATGCAATATTTTTAACTAACTATTTTACAATTGAAAATGTCAATTATATTTGTCTATATAATATTATTGAAATACTTGAATAACATAATATTATAACAATATAACGACCATAATAACACAATGTTAAAATATTGACTAATTTTTGTCAGACATTACGAATACATATATTCGAATATGTTAATTTTATAACATATAAAATATAAAAGTGTACGGGCTAAAATGTATATATAATATAGATATAGATATATCGTTGATATACATGTATGGAATTTTTTTTAGAATTATTTCTAACTTTTTTTTCAACTAAAATTGTTATTTATATTTTTTATATAATACTATAAATACACTTGATTAACATATTATTACATCATTATATTACAATTATACTAATGCAACATTTTGTATTATTCATACAAACTATTAAATCTTCTGAACATTTACTTTCGATTTCTTTTATAAATTCATCTTCTAGAAAATACCGAGTTGAAATAATTATTAATGCCAATTCTTACAAATCATAAAAATACTGCGGAATTAACCAATTTTTACTCTTTATTAAATCGTTAGTATGTAATTTTTATTTTTCATTTTCACTTAAATACATCTATTTATGAATGTATGTTTTAAAAGGTATTCAATAATTTATACGATTATATAATCATAAAATACTATTTACAGGATCCCATACTAATTTAAAAATCATATTAACGTTTTAAATAATATTGACCGAATTTTTTAATCATTATAACTAATTATATTTAAATTTTGTTTATTTGACAACATTTGTAATATAATTGAATACGGACTAAAATGTGTAGGTAATGTATTCAAAGAAATATAGATATTATACATGTATAAAATTTTTTTTTATTATTATTTCCTACTATTTTACAATTATTTTTGTCTATGTAACGTTATAAGAATTCACAAAAAAAAAATAAACTTATGTCAATATAACCAGTGTTCGAATTGTGGGTTGCTTATGGGGACGAGCTTCCCCACTATTTTTTTTTTTTGCGCGCCTCAGCTAGTTTTTTTTACTGTGACAGGGGGATGGTAGAAACTATGCCCAAAATAATTTGTCTTAAAATGTAGATTAAAATTGTTGTTGATTTTACAATTTCAAATATTTTTTATATAGTTTGTTTATGTGTTCGGGCCTCCAGACGTTAGAACGCGCCGCCGTGCAGATCACGTCTGGGACCGGTCCACCAGAGCGCGCCGGTTCGCGACAAAAGCTCGAAAGCGTTTTTGTTGTTCGTTCGAACCGGCCGTTAAGTTGTTCGCCGTCCGCCGTTCGTGGTCTGGTGTCGTCGACCATCGCGTTTTTTCGCTCTGGTACGATCCCGCACAGTGACGACAAAGTGTGCGCCGTCACGTCTTTTCTTGTCTCCGCGTCATATTGTTTAGCGTCACGCGTTTGTTTTGCGTTCTTGCGTCCCTTTGCGTATACGCGTCATATTATTTAGCGTTACGCGTTTGTTTTGCGTTCTCGCGTCCCTTTTGCATGTACGCGGTTATCCAACACCGCGTCGATTTGTCGTCAACAATATTTGTCATTCAGTATTTGTGGCGCTGTATATACCTAACCTAACACGTATTGTATTATTCAATGTTTTGTTAATTACGAATTGATTATTATTATAAGTACTTAAAAATACTAGCATCATTTCGTCGTGTTCTGTTTATTGTTTTTGCTGTGAGTCCTATTGTGTAGAACACAAGTCGAATCGACAACCGCACTGTTTCGTAGGATCGGTTCGTCGCCAACAATATGATAATATCATTATATCACGATTATCTTGGGCCAAGTGCATAGTGCCTAGATATGTACAATAAATTATTGTACGTATCTGTGTTCCAGTGTGCTCGCTGAACGCTATGTTATCAGTTTCAATTATCACTGCTAGTGTTTTCACTTAACATTTATCGTTTTTTATTGAATTTTTTTTTTTTTTTTGAGAAAAATTGGTGAATATCAATTCACATTCTTTAACATGGATTATATTTAAAATTAATTATATTGAGTTTGTGTTAGATAATTTTGCACTTGAATTGCAGTTTCTAAACCGGTAGGTCAATCTATATAAAAACCTGATATAAAAACTGCTCCTCTATTTATTTTTTCCCGATTAGAGCACTGAATATAACAATCATAATAACACAATTTTTTGTATTATTCTTACTAGCTATTAGATCATAAGTACCTCTAGTATAGGCTAAACTTTCACTAAGTGCATCTAGAAAATAATATAATATCATACAGAAATGAAATAATTACCACTGCCAATTCTTACAAAACATAAAAGTACTGTCGAATTCACATTACGTATCGCTCTATGGTAATTCATTAGTTTTTAATTTTGATTTACTCTCATGTATGCCTTTATGTATTTATATGTATGCATATTTAAAATAATGTACATCAATTTTCATGATAATATAATCATTAGAAGAGATTTAACGAATCTTTTACCATTTTAAAATAATCGTATTAACGTTTAAAATATTATTGACAGAATTGTTCAATCATTACAATTAATTACATTTAATTGTGGTTTATTTGACATTTATATTATAATTATACTCAGACTAAAATGAGTAGATAATTTACACATAGAAATATAGATATAAGAGACATGTATAGAATTTTGAAATTATTATTATAACTATATTTTACAATTAACAATGTAACTCACAATCCTCTAAAAAATCTTCTAATAATACAGGAATAATGTAAACTTATTTTAATATAATAATCATAAGACATAATTTATTTTATTATTCTTACTAACAATTAAATCACTTAAAACTTTACCTCTGATTTTTTTTATACTTTTCATAGCTAGAAAATAATATATTATAACACAGAATGGAAATTAATACTAATGTTTGGTCTTACAAAATAAAAAATACTGTAAAATTAACATAATATAATTCATCGTGTTAAATCATAAGTATGTAATTTTTATAATTTCCATTTCTATATATTTATTTTATTATTTATTTATATATGAAATAGTGTACACCGATTTTCACGATAATATAATTATAAAACAAGAATTAAAGGCAACTTATATAAATATAAAATGACATAATAACTTTTCAAAATATGCTGACAGTATTTTTAAACATTCCAACTAATTATATTTAAATGCTGTTTATTTGACATTTATAATATAATTGTTTACGGACTAAATTGTATAAATAATATACATAAAGAAGTATAAATATTATTTGTGCATGCAATTTTTTTAAATTATTATAATTGACTATTATACAATTAAAATTGTTACTTACATTTAGCTATGTAATAAAATAATAATCCAAGAACAAAAGTCATAATAATTTAACGATCATACTTTTGCGATTTTCTTTTGTATTGTTCATACTAAATATTAAATGAAGATAATATTTTACCTACGATTTGTTTTATTTTGAATTCATCTAGAAAATAATATAATATAATTTGTTGATGAAGTAATTACCATTGCTTATTCTTACAAAACGTACAAAACATGCCAAATTTTCATAACATGACTCTCCTTGTTAAATCATAAGTATGTAATTTTTATAATTTTCATTTCTAAATATTTATGTAATTATTTAAATTAAACGGTTAGATTAAACGGTTAAACTGTATAAACGGTTCCGTTCCCGTTTAACAAACCATCCAAATCCCTTAATATCAGGGCTAAATTCTGACTCCATTCCTGAAAATCCTCCTCGTAGACTTAAGAGAACATGGTGCCGTGACTTAGCCCTATAAATGCTAGTCATAACTAAACAAATCCCGTTATAAAGTGTCGTCATTGGGTGGCTGCTTTTTATCAAGTGTTTCAAGCAAATTATATATATTTATCCGCTTATTGTAATAATTTGAATTACAGATTGTTTGTTTTAAAATAAAGTTAAAAAAAAAAAAAAAATGTAATTATTTATATTTATTTCAAATAGTGTACACCAATTTGGACGATAATATAATCATAAAAAAAGATTTAAAGAATCTCGTATTATGTTAAAAATCAAACTAACATTTAAAATAATAATTATAAAATTGTTTGATCATAACAACTAATTATATTTAAATATAGTCTATTTGAGAACATTTATAATTCAACTGCATACGTCAAAAATGTATTTATACTATAGATAAAAAAATATAGATATTATTTTTGTACAAATTTTATTATTATTATAACTGACTATTTTACAATTAAAATCGTTACTTACACTTTTCTGTCAATATTGTAATAATACACGAATAAAATAAACTTTAATTAATATAACAATCATAGGAACACTAGTTTTTGTATTATTATTCTTACTAAATATTAAATCGTGAGAACCTTTACCTTTAAATTTTTTTATTTTTTTATCATCTAGAAAATAATATAATATAATACGTTGATGAAATTATTCTCAATGCTTAATCTTACAACAGTTAATAGTACTGTCTGATTCACACTATAAAGCGCTCCTTGGTAAATTTTTGTATTTAATTTTTATTATTTTCTTTTGTCTACGTTTATGTTTGTATGTATATTTGTTTAAAATAATGTATATCAATTTATATGCTAATATAACCATAAAACAAGATTTTAACTAATCTCATATCGGTATAATAATCATATTAACGTTTAAAAATATGTTGAACGAATTTGTCAATCATTACATCTAAACATACTTTAATGTTTTTTATTTGACAATATTTGTAATATAATTGCATACGAACTCAAATATATATATCATATAGATAATGAAATATATATATTACACATGAATGTATTTTTTTTTTTATTATTATTAAAAATATTACTTACGGAAGGCTACGAACACATTAAAAATTCAAGAATAAAATAAACTTATTTAATCTTCATTGTTTTGTATAGTTTTTTCTTTTGAATTCAATATAATATAAAACTGAGATAATCTTATTAAAAATGTAAGATTCTTATAAAAGTTTAAGCTATTGAGGGCTTGACATAATATACTCCTTCTTGGTAAATCGTTAATATGCAAATTTTTGTAATTTTTATTTGTATACATTAATGTCTTAATGTATATATTTCAAATATAGCATATCAATTTTCCAAATAATTTAATAATAATCATACAAAATATATATATGGAACACATATCAATTCGACAGTCATAATCAAGTATAAGTATACCAAACAATCTATGAGTTATAAAATGTCTTATACATACTTGCGTCAAAGAATATAAATTCAAAATTTTGTATTTCTTCCGTTTCTGAAAAACAATAAATAATTATAAGATAATGTTATAAGATAATTATAAGATTTGTTATTTTGCTTTAGAATTTAAACAATTACAACTAATCAAATAAAAAGAAATACTATATATTATATATTATGGTATTCCTGGACTCCATATGAATTATATATGATATTAAGAATTAATCGATGCTACGGCAATAAATTATGTTGCAATGCATAGCTATTAATGTTTAGAGTCTTTTAATCATTTCATATGATGCAATCAGCACGTATTTTAAACTAGATAAATCTCCTGATGACAATTTTGCAATTCCTTCATCATTGTTATTTACTTCCACTCAACTTATTATTTTAGCAATGTTTTCGATTATAAATAGTTTGATGAATTAAATAATACTAAAGATACTTTGATTTTATCAAAATCTATATTTTAACTTCCTTCTCTAACCTTTCTTTCAAATTTTGAATACATTTTAGGCTTTCTCCGAGTTTAGTCAGTGGGATGTGATAGTAATGGGACTTCCAGGTATTTGATAGTATTTATAAATACTAAATATTTGATAGATTCACTAAAAGTTTATTTTTCATCTAATTATTATTATATCGTGTTTGTATGTTCCGAATTGACATTGTTTATTTTGGTTATCGGCAAGGTATCAGTATATATCGTGCTTAGATCGACACCGGGACTCCGTTCGAGTTCCTCCGGCTTGCCGGTTGAACTCGAGCAATGCACTGGCCCAATCAACTGATCGCGACCATAGATGACAATCGATGCAATTATGATTATAACGAATAAGTAACCGTGGACAAAAGGTCTGCCGCGAGTGGTCCCGGTCCCGCTGCCAGACGAATTGTTCGCGGTACATGGCACTTTATAGCTGGGGAAAGTTGACGAATGAACATAAATTTCCCCTCAGCATCACCGAGTAGACGCGACAACCAATCGGTAAGTTAAATACCCCACACCGTCGAATGACCAACACCGCCGGAGGGTTCTTGAGCCAGATCACCGTACTAGTCAATGCGAGTGGATAAAACTACGGGTCATCTACACCGGTAGGGCTCCAATGTCTCACGACTCGACACCGAACCAGAGCGCGCGAGAATATTTCTCCGACGTCGCGGCCGACGAGCATACACCGCGTATTACTGATTCAAGATAAAGGGGCAAAAGGAGTGGGGTAGATTCGTCTTGCCACAATCAATCGATAAAAGGATAATTGCAGTGCGATGTATCGTAGTCGCGAAACCATTCCGTATAAATTAATATAAAGAAATGTATATTAGTATTTTTTGGAACTAGAATATGGATCATTATAAAGTGTATAAGGGGAGGGGGTGGGGGTACAATACCTAGTCCTAGACACCTCCCTGTAAGTACACCATTATGTAAGTTCACCTTTTAGCTGGGGACTAAAGAACATGCATTTCTTTCAATCATCGCCGAAGGTTGATGGTTGATGGATCTGTTGAGCCCACTGCGCTCATCGATGTGCATCGATGTGAAAATACGATACGAGCTCTTGTAGTGCTCGGTCTTGATCGGTTCTAAGTCTATTGACGCCTTGCTCGGCGACTTGCTCTCGGCCGTAGCCTTTCTTGCTGTGCTCCTATAATAGCACCGCGCGCTAAAAGTAGGTGCACGGTCAGTACCGGCTTTGGCCATTAAAATTGGATTTTATTTAATTTTGGTTAATAGTGTCGATAACACTTTTTAATTCATCAAATTGAAATTACAATAAATAGTCGTATTAAATGTGCTCACCGTCGAATTATAAAGAGATGCGTTAAATTTTAAATTTGGTTAAATTTCTTTAAATGCATTCTTCCGGGATAGCGAAATCGTACTTTTAAAAATACTTTTTTTAATTTAAAATAATTAACCTTCAATGGAATATTAATCATTGATTCCTTTTGATACTCTTTGAATATAAATTGCCTTATAGCTGATTAGAATTAGTCATGTTAATAAGCATTAGAATATTAGAATCCGCATACTTTCAATAAAACCCTATTTGTTATAAGTGTTATGTAACACATTTTCAAGTTACAATATAATTTTAGATTGGAATAATATTTTAGAAACACTTTAAAAACTAATGTTTTCTAGATTTTCAACTAAGAAAACTATTAGTTGTGTTGATTTATAATAGGTTCCTATTATTAAACTTGTGGCACATCGTATTTGATCGTCAATTTTCAACAAATTTGAATCATCTCATTCAGAATGATGTGTTTGATTTAATACATATTTAAATATTAAAACAATATTTAAAAACAAAAAATATTTTGATGTATTTTAATAAGTATGTGTACACTAGAAAACGGATTTGTTGCACATCATCAGCCAACGAAAAAATATTGTTTAGTTAAATGTAAATATTTGAGTATACTTGTATATCTCAACATTAAATTAGCCTTTTGTATTGCATAGGATATATTAAAAAACTTAAGAAATAAGTAAATTCAAGCTTTATACATTGTGTTAGTATATGGGTAATACATACTGACAAATCTTACAATTAGGTCTATCGCTATTAAAATGATATATTAAAATAATTCAATATTATTTTTATTGTTTTTGAATATTATGCTATTTATCAAATGTTTGAGGAAATGTTGTGTTTTTAAATAATAATAATTAATGTGAGGGTTACCGCGGACCAGATATTTTTTCATTTATTTTTTATAACATTTACAGTAATTTATATAACACATATATAAATACAATAATACCACTTTTTTTTATAGTTAATTTTATCAATATTTAATCCTCTGGTTCCTTAATTATTTTTTGAATACAAATTTTTTTTTCATTTTGTTGGTAAGAATAACAATCATATAATACAATTTTTGATTTGTTCAGTCACAATATGTAAATTGTACGGTTTCATTAAATTTCAAAACGTTTAATAAATTATTCACAAAGTATGATTTTTCCATGCTATTTCCCATAAATCCTTCAATTAATATTTATTTTTAACAAAATATCCAAAAATATGAAATGAAAATTAACCATATAGCGTACACAACACATAACGACCTTATCTTAAATCAATTTTATAAAAACATGGAATATAATAAAATATTGCTTAAATTAAAAAACTTACTACTCTTCCTCGGAAAAATATATATGTTTAATGCTTCTATATAAAATATAAGATAATGTATATCTTTAAATTTTCACGTCATTACGTGTAATTGTAGGTAGTAAATTATAAAGGATATAATTGATTTAAAGTCAAGTGTTATATATTCTCACTATCAGAAAAAAACTTATTATTATTATAAATTATATATTTCTTAAGTTTAGAAGAAACCCGAAAGTTGTAAAATTGTCCAAAGATGTGTTTTTTTATTTCATTAGAAAATGTAAGTTTTGGAACAGAATAATTTTGAACATCCTAGTTGATGGAATAGGAAATTGCACACTATTGGTGCATAAAAATACACTTTTCCTAGTTCTGAAACTTACGTATACATTCATTGATATCTGAATAAAAATAAAAAATAAAAATATTACAATTAAAACAATATCATACTTTAAAATTATCTTGCAATAATCATATAAAATAATAGATGGCTTCTTTAAATATAGTTGACATTGTAACTTATAATATATGAATTATAATTTTAAAATTTAAATAATTAAATATTTGTAAATCTATGTACACTATATTGGAAATTTACATAGAGTAGTATTAAATAAAATTATAATATTATTTGGCTGGATCATTCATTATATTACAAATGTTAATTTTAGCAATATAAAAATTATAGTACACTTCATATCTAACACTACTATTCACTCCTGTTATATCCAATAATATCCATATGCAATTAATTTTAAATGTTCTTTGTAAACAACAGTACTCTACACTAATTAATGTTGTTACCAAAATCTATATCGTAGAATCCTGAAAAATTAGAACAAAAAAACAATATTAAAATAAATATAGTTTAATCAATATTCAGTAACTGTTAGGTAATTAATTATTTGGCTGGATCATCCACTACACATTAAATGTCAATTTAGTCAATAAAAAAAATATACAACACTTCATTTCTATCACTATAATCCACTTCTATCAAGTCAGAAGATATTCATATGTAATTTTTTTTGAAAATGTCTTTGTAAACAAAAATACTATACATTAATAAATGTTATTACTAATATCTAGAATCGCCAAAAATTCTGAAAAATTATAAAAAACAATATTAAAATAAATATAGTAGAATCAACATTCAGAAAATATTAGCTAATCAATAATTTAGTTGGATCATCCATTACACTAAAATTGTAAATTTTACCATTAAAAAGTATAAAACACTTCATAACTAAAACTACAATCCACTTCTGTTATGTCAAAAAATATGTAATTAATTTTAAAATGTTCTTTTAAAAAAACAATACTCTAAACCAGTGGTTCTCAACCTTTTTAGGACCAAGACTAAATTCTTACTCGAAAATCTATAGCCATCCACATGATTTTATAGTTACAGTATAAAAATTAAAAAAAAAAAAGTCTTGAGATCTATATAATTAAAAAATCTTTTCGCAACCCACCAAAAATTGGCTTGGAACCCACCAATGTGTCGCGACCAACAGTTTGAGAAACGCTACTCTACACTAATAAATGTTATTACTTTAGCGTGGTCCTTGTAGAAATCTGAAAAATTAGGAAAAAAAATTTTAAATAAATTTAGTACAATCAAAATTCAGCAACTTATGCTAATTGATATGTCCATAAAACGTAAAATTTTTATTTTTATTTGAAATTCTCATAATTGTTAAACTTATAGCTAGTTTTATTAGGTTACAAATTTAACAATTACTTTTACAGTAGTTATTTATTTTTTCGATCTTTCCTAAAAATTACGATAAAAATTTAATAAAAAAATCAGCTTAAATATTCATTCGGGTTTTAAACATTTGTGTATAAAATATACACAAGTTCTCTTATAAATTTATTAAATGTATAACTTGTATAAACAATTTTATGATTTACTTTCCATTTTACATTTGTGAGCAATTAATATAAACGGTTTATTGTGATAAATAATCGTGATATTTTTAAAATACTATATATGACTAAGCTTGCATAACAATTTAAGCTCATTAAAAATATTAACATGTTGACTGTATTATGAGTATTAAAAATATTTGCGATGTCTTTTTATTACACTTTTCATTAAAAATTTATTAAATTAATTTTATTAATTAAGTAATATTTTTACCAAATGTTATATGCTTGCGAAGGTATTTGAAGTATTTTTGTGAATAACCTAAAAAATATGATAGCTGATATTTTTACGACCATAAATACGGATGGAATATTTCGTTTTGTTATTTATATTTAATATAATAAAATAAAGGCAGTTAAGTGCAATTTAATATTTTTCAAAGAATACGCTAGTAAATATATTAATTTCTGATAACAATTAGCGATTATAATATTCGTGCATTTTAGACCAACAAGCGAGCCAAAAAAAAATATATATCCAGTTGTCCGAATGATTATTCAAAATTAATTTTAAATGATAATTTGAATTCCATATTTTTATTTCAGGACATTTTGGAATATTATTGTATAAAATGTATTGTGTAATGCATTAATGTATGGTATTTTTTAAACATCAAAATGGTACCGAAATAGATAAAACCTAATGCTTACAGTACTAATTTTGAAATATTATGAAACGGTCGTAATCGCGTTAAAAAATAAATATGTTATTAAATTTAATTCATTGCATATCGATATATCTGGATGATTTTGTGAGGTAATGATTTTTATGTATTTATACAATTATCTTTTTATCAGTATTTCACGCAAAATAACTTACTTAGTAAATAAGTAAGTAAATAACTTACCTTTTACAGTTGGGTACACTAAAAAATTAATAAAATATTTTTGATATTTAAAGAATGTTATGTCGCAAAAAATTGTATATTTAATGTAATAATGTCAATAATTATATACAGAGTGTTCAAAAAGAATGAAATACTACGCTTTCCTATATAATTGATTCAAGTCCGCCCATTTTATATTTTACTTATCATTGCTATTAGGATTCATATTACTGAGGGATAATACAAGAATATACCTTCTCTTATTTTAGTAATGTTGAGCATTATATAGTTGTAAAGTTAAAAGTAATTCAATCAGAAAATTATTGTTTATGTTGTAACTGATATTTGATTACTGAACATTTAATATAATTTATTAATCTTCATAGGTTGATTATATTTATGTTGTATGAAAGTAATAATTTACAATTACTCATTGCAATAATCTAGTTTAGTAACATTTTAGA
Source organism: Schlechtendalia chinensis (assembly GCA_019022885.1). Classification (NCBI taxonomy): domain Eukaryota; kingdom Metazoa; phylum Arthropoda; class Insecta; order Hemiptera; family Aphididae; genus Schlechtendalia; species Schlechtendalia chinensis. The sequence continues at coordinate 4,527,467 of CM032349.1, read as the reverse complement.
GCTGAATATGTTTGTCGAAATGCATTATTATAATTGGAAATATTGTAAAATAATCATTATTTCTCATAAAGACCGAAACAATCTTTCACACTCGAAATAATCAATGAAATATTAATTTGTAAAACTTAAAGAGTTAACACTGTAAGTAATAGAAAAAGAAGAGACATCGATTAGTTTTTTATTTTATTTTTAGTTTTTTTTTTTGTGAAATAATTTTACATTACAATCACAAAATTTTTAATAAATAATAAAAACGTTTCTCCTCTGAAATTAAGTTAAATTAATATTTTTTTCTATTTAACATAAATAGTTGAAAATATATTTTGTTATGTATAAATCATAAAAACCATTAAATATACGTCTTATTCTTAATTCAACTTATCTTATTGGAGTAAATATTTCTAATTTAATGGTTTAACGTTGTATTTTAGTTAGAAACGAATATTATTATAATCATAAAAAGAATAATGTTTAACTGTTGGATGTTTCACTTACACGTATTATAGTATAGATGTTTATAACAATCATTGACATTTGTATTTTCTGCTATATACATATAAATAATATGGTAAAACATGATAATTTCTACAGGTTTCTTTACTAATATTATAAGGGAATTACTTACTGCCACAAAGTTTGTTTACTTCCTCTATCCGGATAAATAAATTAAAATTTCAATTTATTATATTCGATATTTAAACATTACCAATTCAGCGAAAACATAATTAAATCAAAAAATATATGGATTCTTACTTACCTTTGCATAATTCTAATTTTTAAATACATTTGAATCAATTATAAATAGAATATATTATAAACTGCATTCATACACAAGATATATTTATAATATTTTAAAAAATAATTAATTATTGTTCCACAAAACCTATCGTTAGTTGCTCTATATGTCATTGTCATAAATGATGATAATATTTTCCTCAGTGTGATATTATTAAAATACGAAGTAATTTTTTGAGGATTTCGTCGGTTTCAAAATATACATAAGTTTAATTATAAGAATTGTACAGGTCAAATTTTTAAACGAAATATAGTCGTTAGTCATTTGTATTGTAAATAATGATTACATATTTAAATGTTCATTAATATTGCATGAAATACGAATAACAATTGTAATATAAAATTTTCACAATTTCGCATGTGAAAGATCGAGAAGTAAAACATTACTATAATATACAACGATTATCCATAATATATAGTAATTAAAATATATAATTCAGAAATACCTTCAGGGTTTTTCGATGCTTCTAAAATATTTACATGTTCAATTCTATAAATTGTATACTTCAATTTTTTTGCAACGATTTGGTCGTTATACATTTATATTGTTAATTTTGATTACATATTCAAATTATTACTAATATTACACGAAATACGAGTAACGATTGTAATATAATCTTATTTGCATAAATTATGATGTTTTATGATATTTATTATTATAACATTTTATAGCGAATTTATGAAATACTATAAAATACAAAAGAAATACTACTGTTCATAAAGTACCAAGTAATTTGATGATATATACTTATTTCTATTCGCTTTAGTTAGATCATGATTTATTCATACTCGTAGAAAAAACGAGCATTGTTTATTTCGAAACGAAATAAGAGATAATCATACGGTCTAACTTAATATGTCAAATATGTATCACCTGATACACCGTCTTGAATGAAAAACAATATCAATGACGATAGGATTAGTTGTGTATTGAAGTGAATCATTTTCGCTTAAAGTTTTTCTGACGAGTCCTTGTTTCTGTTATTGGCACTAGACTACTTATGACGATCGTTCTACACTGACTGCGATAATTTTGTTAGAAATAAGTACGCCTATAGTTAATAGTTGTTTACGAACAAAAAGCTGAACAAACAGCTTTTATAGCAGCTGCAGTTATTTTTGACTTCACATGTGCACACTTATTATTATGTTTGTATTCGTTTCCACAAAAATTACGGTGACCTAGAATTTACATTTTCTAAAATAATATTTCGACAAAATATAGCCTAAATATGTTCAGAATATTTTTGCCTAATAGTAAATGATTACAAAACCTATATATTAATAAATTCAACGATATTATTGATTTAAACAAGAGAGGAGTATTATAAACGAAATATAACAAATTATAGTGAGAACCAATAAAGTTTACGTATATTTTATTGGTTTAATTTCACATATGGTTAAAAATAAAATGTTTTTCTAACACAATATACTTGACCAAATTATATAAATACATTCGAGTACAGTGACATCGGAACAAAAATTTATATTTTAGAAAAAATATACTAGTAAGTTAACGATTGAAGTGATAATTATCAAAATATATAAATTTTATGAGAAACCTACATGCTCAAAAACAAATCGGGTGTGTGAAATGAACAGATTACTTTCCTTTGGACGTCAGCGTAATTTCTTCGTATGAGAATAATTCGAATAAATTATATTTTTTAATATTACAATATAATGAACTGTTGAAAGAATGTCAACTTCTTATGAAATACAATGTACTCGTATGTATGTAACCAAGACTGGTCAAGTAAGTCAATATTCCTAATTATTCACGCCGCTTCGTATGTGGCGTTTTGTTGTAATACGTGGTTTTCGTGTTGTCGATAATTGTATTATAGTTATATTATCTGCCGACCATTGATGTATGTATCAATGGTGGGAAATAATACAAGATAATTAAGACCGCACTGCTCGATTTCGTCTTTTTGTTGTTGAGTCGTCGTCATCGCGTACGGGTAGTGCTTCGCTCGCTTCTATCTATCGAAACTCATTTTTGTTCGACCAATTTTCTACGTTTTCTTGTGCATTTTGCGTTTCGCGCGACCACAGTTAATTTTAAATACCTGGCCGACCATTGGATCCCGTCGCCGTCAGGTTATACTATTTGTACCCTTATTTTGTATTTTTTTATGATATTATTATCGATCTATTTTGTATACTAAATAGGTTTAGGCGATTTGGTTTTTTTTAAGATTATAATACGTTTAATATCCGAACGACTTTGTGTATTGTTAACTCGTTATTTTTTGTCATTTTAATAAGATTATTAATATTGTGTCATTTTGAAATACAGTCCGCTTTATTTTCACCATTACTTTGATTTATTTTTTTTTTCTTAATTTTATTTTTTTTTTGAAACACTCTGTTTCACCTAAATATTTTTTATTTTTTATTTTTTGTTAATTTTACATAAGAAAATAATTGGGTAAGAATGAATAATTATAATTTTAATTAAAGTATTCAACTTTACTAAATTGTTTAAACCAACGTTAAATTATAAATGTATCATGTAATATACAACTAGTTAATTTACTCAGCTAGGTATATGATTTCCACCTCACTACAAGTTCTTTCCCAATCTCCTTTCAGTCTGTTCGAGTTTCATATAAAATTTATTGAATCTGTATTCTGTTAATGTTTTAACCACACATACATTTTTTTTTGGTGCCTCTAATTTACCCGAAATATTATGGGATACTAAGGATAATAACGACAATAGATTAGTATATACATATTCTGCAACTGCTCAAGTACCTTGTATCCCTGAAATATTTGCAGCTCATTCATTTTTTCAGATCAGTAAAATTTTCAAAAGTCATGGTTATCTTTTGGATCTTGTTTATTGTAGTAACAAACTACTATCTGTTGATCTGGTTATTTCTATTAAATCATATTACCAAGCACTATTAGATATAGATTTGAGTATACTCTGGTGTTATCAATCCTGATATATATATATATATATATATAATATATCACTGATGTACAGAAGTGATAAAGTATTATGTATCTGGTATATTATATTAGAGAAACATACTCCGTTTGTCATTGAACGGTTATGTATTATTATATGCTAATATGTCATTTGATATGGTGTAAAATTACACCATAATATTTATTATGTTATGTGTTTTATTATTATATAATATATATTTTTTTATTGGTAAATTCTCTTTTGAGTTAATCATTAATTATTTAAGTTATAAGACTTTAAATATTATTGCAGTTGATATTTATAAACTTTGAATAAATATAAATAAATAAAATATTTTAGAATTCTCGTATAAGTCGTTAAAAAAAAATATTTTTGCAAAATACCAAAAAGTTTTGCATCATTTTAACCGAGCAACAAATAAACATATATAGTTTTATATTTACTCAAGTGTGTTTATGCCAAAATTCATTTTTATTTTATTATTGTTGAAACCTAAAGCTCATGCACATTAGTAATTTAAAGTACATTAAAATTTGTTTGTAATTTTCAAAATGTTTTTTTGGGTACTTGAAATATTCATAGCCTAAACAAATAATTTATAATTTAAAATTTACTCGAATCGTTCAGACACTTTGGAAATTATTTCAACACATGTGTATATTTATTTCATTTGGTTTGTGTGGAATGTATTTTAAATAATTTTGTGTTTCTATTATTGGGCTATAGGTAGCCGCGTGAAGTAAAAACGTGTTCACATAATAGTTTTAACGCAATCTTGTCGTTTATGGAGTGAATTTCTCATCTGCAATTTCATTCAAGATACAATTAAATAAATCTATCAATTACAAATTAAAATTGCTTACTAAATAAACGTAAACAATATAGTGCTGTAATACAGAAACAATATAAAAGTGATAAGGAGTTATGAATTGATTGTTGTAAATAATGGTAGTCACAATTTTAACAAAGAATATTGTGTAATGATATGCACAAATATTATCGTTATTACAACCAAACATTTTCATTGTATTAGTTCATTAAATTATATAATCATAATTAGCTATTTGATATTTTTTAAATAAAATACACTAATGTTTCATCTTCTCGGAACACATCATGAAATTATTTTATACTTTTTTTTATATAAATAAAAACATACTGAAGTTTGCTCCTTTTGAAATACCGAGCAAATTTCCGATTAAAAAAACAATGAAATTATAAAATAAATATGGAATAACTCTTATACGGACTATTCGAATGAAAACGAAATAATAAACATATAACACGTGTGAGAGACAATGTTCATTGGAATTATAAAAAACGTAAACTTGCCACATAGACACAAAGCGTTGTATGTGGCACGAACAGAACAGGATAGGCGTGAGAACAAATCAGAGACAAACGATTATAACGCCAAATATAACAACTGCTACAAAATTAAACGGTGAGAAAATTCAATAATAATTTGGCCGCTCGTTGATCGGTCAGAACACCAACGGAGTCTTACGTAGCAGAAAAATATCACAAAAAAATACTAAAACTACACCATAGACCCTTCCATGAACACGTCTCGCCAGTGTGCGCACACTCATGTGACGAGCCAGTACTCCGCTTCAAGTATATGTTCCGTGAGACAAACTTAGTCTTTGCGGAATAATTTGATTGAGTTTTGGCTCATTTGTTCTCGTCGGTGAATTCGCTCTGGAAGCGGAGTCACCGATCCAACCTTTTCTTTTGTTTAATAAACTAAATTTCATTACACGACTGTTCGTCTCTACAGATACCAAGTAGACTTCACACGAGCATAAGATAAGAAGTTTTAATATTTAACAATTTAACTCAGTGTATTGCCTAACATTTTTACCTCACTATTTTTGCAGTAATTTTTATAAAAATAATTACTTTAGATAAACCTAAACGATTCTCGAGCTCACACCCGGCGATTCACTTCGTGCTCTACATAAACATACCCGTCATTCTCTCCGTAATATTTCCATAAAAAAATAATTATTTTTCATAAGTAATTTTTTATATATATTTTTTTGTATTATTACAATTGTTAGACATAGATTTGAGTATACTTTGGTGTTATCAATTCTGATACATATATCACATAAAGGGTTTTTTTGTGTATAATAAACTTTGTATTGAAAATCAATCAACAAACACTTATCAAAAGTTTATACAGAAGTGATAAAGTATTATGCATCAGGTATATTATTTTAGAGAAACATACTCTCATTGTCCACTGTTAAACATTAAACATTACAATTATAACGAATTTATCAAGTTAATACAAGAGTAAGAATTTTTCTGATGGAGACAAGTGCGCGGGGACATTAGAAGTGCGCAACTGTTTTTATGAGCGCGGGTCGCCAAATGACCAGGATCCAGCATTGCCCATATCCGCACACGATGTCAAATGTTAAATGTTGTCGAAATATTCGTGTTTGTCGGCGTGGACCAGTTCGATGACGTCGTGTCCGCCTGGAATCCCGTGGTTTTCCAGAGTGTCCACGAAACGTTTGCACAGTTGGTTGTGTCTCGTCGTCGCGGCCGTCAGATCGTTCCACATCCGTTCGATGTATTTGTTTTTCTTGGCCAACAGAGCCTGAAATCACGACGGTCGGCGTCAAAACGAAACGGACAACGGTAATCGCGTACGTGGACGGTACGGCAGGCGAATGCGGCGGGAAACGTTTCCATCACGTCGGACGCGGTCGGAGGAAAAAAATCATCAGCAACACACAACAAACACAACCGGACCGCACGCGTTTTCCAGTCTCGTGTCGTCCCGACGACCGTGTCGACGAAACATTCGTTTTGGCGGGGTGTTTGTGAGGGGGAGGGTGAGGGAACCGTTGGCGAGACGCCGCGGACGTCGGGACGGAGATTTCAGAGGCGTTTGCGTTGCGGTGAATCGGAACGCGTCGGCGTACACGGGGAGATATGCGCCGCGAACGACGTCTCGGAACGCCTGTTTTACACGTTTCCGTGCCGGCCCCGGTTGACTCGGGCGACCCGCAGTAGTGCGTCTCGCGCGCGCGCCACTTTTCCGCGTTACCTCGGTCTTGGCGTTCATCGCCACCGCGACCGACGTGTCCGCGCACGTGGCCCCCGTCAGACGTGCTATTTGCGCGTCTTTCTCCTCGACCGTTTCTCTCGACCGTCTCAGCCGACGCTCGACCGCTATCAGCCTTTTGCCGTGTTCCAGCTGCGCGCGCGCCAGCCCGTCCGAGCACTCGTCCCTCGCGTTGTTCAGATCGGCCCGCGTCTGAACGTCAAACACACACGCACCGCAATATGTATTTCATTGAGCATACGAGACGCTCGACTATGCGGGTATCGTCATGGGGTTCTCACTTTTTCCAACGTCATTTTCACTTCGTCGCGGTCCGCTTGGAGTTCTTTGTACTTGTCCAGCGTGTGTTTCAACCGTTTGCCGAGAAGCTGTATGAAAAGACACAAGCGTTTCGCACATCGGAAAATGTGTTAATTATTTCGATTCGGACTATGTTTCACTCGAACAGATAAGTGAACAATATTTGATTGCGTTTTATCATACGCTCAAGAGCACCGGGACATTGTGAACACGCTGTCTACGAACGCGTTTGTCAATACGCATCGTAAGTCGTGACCATGTAGATTATACGAGGCCTATCTCAAAATCATCATACCGATGCGTTAAGGTAGGGACACATTATTTACACGCCACCTGGTAACACGCCACGCCGTGGTAAGACGTGTGAATACTATTGTGCACATTAATACAACGCAATAGAACGCGACGGATACCATGCCCAATAATAAAATAAATAAATAGTCAAACTAGTCGAATTTGTACGCAGTAAGTGTCAGTACCATTTTGTATTTCGATAAGTAAACATATTATGAATTATTCAAGTTCGTCTGACAGCGATTGGGAAGAAGAGTTGGAGAAATGCGTCCACGAGTAGCTGAAAATTATGAGTTCGTTATGGGTTCGCTATGGGTTCCTATTAATGCGGAAAGGAACGAAAAAGGAGGTTTTTTAAACTTATTTCCTAAATTATAAAATGACCCAAATAAGTTTCATCAGTACTTCCGAATGTGAGTGGAGCAGTTTACTTACTTACACGATTTGGTGAACGATTCTATTAAAAAACATAACACTCAGTTTCGGGAAACTATTCCATCAACAAAGATTTTTTTTCACTGTATGTGGAGGACATTGTCAAACGTCGAGTGTTCGGAATAAAATGACGTAATTTATCATCACACGTCACACGTTTTTCAAAATTGTTTGAAACGCATGGAATGGAATTGAGTGGGAACGCGTTTCGTGTTACAAATATGATCACAAAACCGATTATTATTTAGAAATAAATAAGTTAACATGCGATTTAAAATTTTCGGTGTGTTAACGCGTGACGTGTAAATAATGTGTCCCTACCTTTACACATTCACTACATACGGGCACTTCGTTCACGTGTAATGTACACGTGGTCACGACGTGTACATTATTCTCTTATAACATGCCGAATTTCGACCGTTCTCGTTCAGTATTGTTCTAATATTCGCCGTTACGACACGGGAGAATACAATTTTTTCTTCCGCCGCCTGTGTGGTGCCAAGGTGTAATTCGTTTTATGCAGGCCGGAGGAAATGACGCAGCTCATATTCATCTATGGCTATGTGCTGTTTACGGCAACACAATAATGAGTGACGGTTCGGTATGTGATTATGGTAGACAATTTAACAACGGACGCACAGATGTGCATAATGAAGGGGGCCAAATCGATCATGACCGAAATGTGGTTCGCCAAGTTGACCAATTTGTTCGTAAAAACATGCGTTTTACGATCTCAGAGCTTTCTACAAGATTTTCCGACATTTCTCGCAGTACTCTACACAGAATCGTATCTGAAAAATAACTTCTGCATGATAACGCGTGATCACACACTGCTGCACGCATAAAAACTTTGGTTGAGGGATATTTTTAATCACCCCTTCAGTCCCGATTTGCCACCAAGTGATTACCATCTCTTTCCAAAAACGAAATCATCCATTGCATATCAATATTGTGCAAGTAATGAGGAACTTATGAACGGAGTAAATCATTGGCTCAAAACACTGGTGGCTCCATTTTTTAGGCATTGTATACAAAAACTCGTTCCAAAATATGTATAGAGTTAAACAGAGACTATGTAGAAAAGTAATTTAAATGTTAATAAAACTATTTTATGCAATTAATTATTGTTTTTATTTTTATTTTTTAATATTTTTCCCTTCGGAGATTGATTTTGAGATAGCCCTCGTATATTACAAACATAATTTCTATATGATTCATAACGACTACGAATGTATGTAAAACAGATATGTTTGATCAAAAATATTGATATTTAAAATGCATTACATTAAAAATGTAATGTAATACGTTCGAAAGTTTTATTATGGTAAGTTTTAAAATTTGTTGGAAATGTTTACGTCTACGAGATATAAGTAGGTACGTATATTATACACTTGCCGACAATCGATGTTTGTCTTTAACGTAATTAGTCATATTTTGCGTCAATTCTTCAACGGTATTTCGGGCTTTATTCAACGGCTCTCTTAACAATTCATTTTCTTTTGTTACTTCTTTCAAGTTCATTTCTGCTCTTTGCTGGTCTTCTTTCAACTCTAACAATTTTTCCTACAAAGTCGTCCACACGAGACACAATCAAGTAATAATTATTTAACTATACGACATAACGCGTTTACATGGCGAACCTTCAAACTACCGATTAACGTCAAATTGTTGACGGTTATGTCGTTGTAATGTTCTTTCAAATTGTTGAACGCGTTGTTGTGGTCCTCTATGATCTCCGCTATCCTCTTGTTTTTCCTCGCCTCCGTTTCGGCCACTTCCATTTTGTTTTTCAAGTCCATATGATTCCTCAAGTCTTCCATTCGTTTTTGATACTTACCTTCGATCGCCCGACAGTCCGCAACGAACTTGTCTTTCAGTTCTCGCATAATTCTAATGTGGTCCTGGCGAAAACAATGCGATGCTCAACACAATATATTCATATCGTTTCGTTAACGTAAACGAATTACACAATTAAATTATAAGTACCAGTCGAATGTTATTGATTTCTTCTATGTGTCGCAAATTTATTTCGATTATTTCTCGTTTAAGCGCGTCGTTTTCGCTCACCAATTCCTCTTCTTCTTTTATGTGTTCATCGTTAGAGATTTTCATCGAAACCATATTTTCGGCCTATGAATAAATTTTTATAATATAATTATTTATATATACATGAGGGCAAAGGATAAGCTAATTCATAAAGTACTAGTCAGTAAACCTAACGGCAAGAGGCCAAGAGGAAGGCCCCGTCAGCGATAGCTCGATAGAGTAAAAAAAGATCTGGAAAGCTTGTCAACGTCAAAAATTGAGGATACAGATGATCGGGAACTGTGGGGAAACGCGGTAAAAGCGGCAAAAGGCCTGCATGGCCTGTGAGCCATAAACAAAAAAAAATAAATATAATCATGAGTGCTCATAAAACGTTAACGAAATAATAATACGACACTATATATTGAGATCAACAGAGGGACAAGACAATAACACACAAAAACGTAAAATTTAATCAACGCTGTATTTATTATCATTGGAAAATAACATCGAATATTATTCGATATTTCGTAAATTTAACGAAGAAAAAATTTACTTGCCCCACTTTTTTATTAAAACATACTCCTAACATGAAAATGGTAACTTGTTTTTCACCTGAGAGATAACTCTGGAAAACCTACTGTAAAACCAAGTACAGTAAAAACATTTTGTAAGCAATTGAAAAAATCTGTAGAATATAATTAAAATTTGAATATCTTAAACTAGAATTCGTTTCAGCTGAAAAATTTCAAAATCGATTTTCTACCTTGCTGCTCGTTGTGCGTCTCGATACAAAGTTCACTTACTTGCATTTCGGAGAGATGCACATGCTGCTCGTACATCAGGAGTTTCAGTTTTTGTTTGTAAACTTTGATTTCGTCCTGGTGTTTTTCCTCGATATCTTCGATTTCTCTGTCTTTATTTCTGTAACGCATATTATGTGTTGTTATTTTAGCGACCATATATATTGCATCCAGTGTTTACCTCAACGACGCCCTGTTTTCTTCCAGCTCGTGTCTGGTGATCTCCCAAAATGTCAACACTTTATCTCGTTCCAACTGGAAAAAATTCCTCTCTTCTCTCTCGCGTTCCAGTTCTTTCTTCATCCTAGACGAAAACCCTTCCAGCTGTTCTCTGGACATTTCGGCCATGGACACTCCGTCAACAATCCCGGCGCTCGTACGGCCGCCTTTGCTGCCTTTCGATTTCTTCTTTGGCGCCTTTGTGTTTGAAACCATATAACAAACGCAATAGTTCAATTAATATACGAACTCAAAATTTACAGTCGCCGTACTTACCATGTCTTAAAATTGTACACAACTCCGCGGAACAAACGAATACACCAAAGCCTGGCTACTAAATAATATACGCGCTTATGTTTTATCGTTCAGTACTTCCTAACGTGTTACCATGAGAACACTGTTTAGTACATTACATTAGTTTTATACACATATCTACGATATTGTACTGTTATTTGTCATACTGTCAATGGAGTAGGAACAATTTAATGACTTTTAGGATTTGAAATATTTTTAAGAACAAAGTTATTTTTTCATATTAAAATTTCCCTCTCCCTCCAATTAAAACGCGTAAAGACGCAAAAATATATTTCAATAATCAAGTTATCGAATTAAGTGTTTTAAATTATTAATGTATTCAATGCCCTATAGAAATCTGTGGAGTTTAATTGAAAAACTGCTGGAGTAAACCCTCATTACAATATTTATAAATTTTCTGGTTTTGCACGCAAATTTTGCAAATTGTAAATGTTTCGTGGACCAGAGAAATACGATATATTGTCCCAAACTTATAATTTTTGTTTAATTTGTGAATGAAAACTTACCGAATACCGGTTCAATACACTTATAATTTAATAGAGCTCCTCTTCTTTAATGTTTCCATCTCGAGCACCGTAATATTTTTAACGTTTTTGACATATACGTGTATAATCAATAAAGCAAATTTTGAAATAACAATTATTTATTTATTCGTTGCGATTTATTAGTAAATACGTATAATACACTTAAAAACAAATTACAAAAATACTGTATATCAATAACGATAATATCATAAAACCAAAATTAAAGAGTTAATTCAAAAGATAATTTACAACAAGATTATTAACAAGTACCGTTAATTCTTATGAAGCTCGTAAACAGACAGGTAACCGGATAGGAACTTTTCTACTCTCATTCTTTGAACGAAATCCAATAGTGTAGTCTGAAACATCCAACCAAATATTCAAAATCGATAAGTCGCTAATACAAATATTTTAGCACGTATTAATATTCACCTTTTTGTCTTCCGTGTTCACGTTTAGACACTCAGCGATTACGACGTACGTGAACGAGTTCAAAGAATTCGGAGCGATCTTCTTAAAAAGCGAAATTCTTTGAAGACCCAAATCATATGGAATGTGGAGATATATGTGCCTGGCACCCGTCCAATCCTTCCAAGCTTCAATAATCACCTATTAGTCAACAGATCATCATACGCGTTGTTATAAATACGTCCATTGTAGTTATTTAGGAACGAATGGATTGCCATCAGTTCTAATGGAACAAATAATTAATGTACAAATTTAAATTTTTATATTTTATACTTTACATATCAGACATGCGAAAACCACATTATTTCAAATTGTATGTTCCAATTGATTAAACCACACTTAAATAAAACAATAAAAAATAAAAAAAAATGAAAATGATCACTTTTCTGTTAGCAATAGCGATAATAATTAAATCGATAATATTTATAATAATATTATCGTAGACAACATTAGTAGCTCAAAGTCATAGTATATTATTAGTAACTCTTTAAATAATGTCAATAAATAATTGTTTAGATTCATTCTCAACAGACAACACCAAAAGTACAAGAAAATATTAAATATAAATAAATTGATATTTAAATATAAAATAATTTTATATTTATATTGCAACGTATTATATTTTTATAATTTTGCGTAAATATAAAAATAGTATTTTTGGTGAAATATTAGTGTACCAACACTATAAAAAATAATATCGAAAATCATCATTTTTCTAAATTAAATTATAATTCATACTATGAAATTACTTAAAGTGAGTTTCATTTGAATGGCTTGAAAACCTTTCGAGTTTCTTTAAAATATGAATGTCGCTCACATTTTATTAAAAAAAAAAACGATAGTGACGTACACGTGTATGAACAATACGTTCTTTCCGTATACTAATTATCATCAGATAGGTACATTTTTTAGACAACCGCATTGTCACTTACATTTGTATTATTTAAAGACGGCGTGTTTTCAAAAAGACTATAACGAGTAAGATATTATAAAATTATACACACACATATATATATATATATAATGAACAATAAATAACATTATGATACTTGTATAAGTATGCGTTAACGGTAATCGTTTTGGCGCGTTCATTTTCAAATACGAGTAAATCAACTGAGTAATTTTGAACGTTATAATACGATACAACACATGCGATGGCGTTTTAATGGAAGAACGTTTCTGATAGTCATTGTTAGCGTTGCTGACTACTATCATATTATACCTAATACATATATGTTACAATACCAGGTAACATTCTAAATGCTATTTATTAATAATCATTAGTTTCGGTAATTGTTTGTAATATATATTCATATTTATACGCAATAGTCATGTACGTCGTATGTATTACATATTTTTGCAATGTCATCAATGCTAGTCAATATTTTATTAACGTTTACCTCCATGAGACTGGTGTCAAGCAATTTGAATCCAGAAACAATGTACGAGATACTCATCGAAGTAGTTACGAAAGGGCCGTTTCCGTCTTCACACTCTATACTTTTGATTTCTCGATAAACACCTGGTGAATAAATTGTTGAGCGTGTTAATAATAATAATAATAATAATAAAACGTTTTAAATTCTACGCACTAAAATCTTCGCAGGTGTAAAAATCATCCAGATACGACATTGTATAATATAATGTACTTTGTGCAATACAAATCTGACAGTAGTCTCGTGTGTTTTGTCGAGATTTAATTATATGTTTGTATTAAAAAAAACAAAAACAAATCGACATTATACAACATATCAAAAAACGAATAACCGATTATGTTTTCATTTGAAAAATAATAACCAAATAGTTATTTAGATTAGACAGATATAATAAATGAAATAAATGAAAATACTTATTATGGTACACGTAACTAATTTAACGAAATAATAGGTAACGTATAACGGAGATATTTTAAAACATGTGATCATAATTTATGCTTAATTTTATTATAGATATCCCAAATATATAATTGCATTGTCGTTATCAAACAAATAATAAATCACGCGTGTTGATTTACATCGGTTCCTGACACTCAATATTTTATATTATCAACACAATGCGTAGTTTACCTTGGTGCAATTCGAAGTGTTCGTTTAATTGTTTCTGATCTTGTAGCACGGACATCAATAAACTCCGGTCCTCGGTGAAATGAACGATGGGATAGACGACTGGAAACACAAACACATGTACACTTTTTGATTTCCGAATTATCGAAGGAAATCGAACGCTTTTAAATACCGTTTTTCTCCTTGCATCTCAACGCGGTTCCTTTGGCCAAGTTCTCTTTCAACTCCTCGGAAACATCTTGTAGACGTTTTTCCGTCACTCGCGAACCGTCTCTGGTCGTGGTCGTAACGAAGGAGAACAGAGTCAACGGTCTGCGGCACTTCTGACTTTTTGTTTCTATATAATATTATGCACGCCATATACAATTTCATTACTTGTTTTTAATAAAAGTGTTCTCGGTTGCGAAAACAATTAATAATCAACATTTCTCAAACGGTTCTAAATCCAGAGTTTGAAGTCGAATTCAAATTTTTTGATTTTGGCTATCGATTTTCAATTATTTTGGTTTTACTTCGAGCTCAGTAATTTATTTTAATTATATTTAAGTTTCGATTTTGAATTTTAATATCGGTTTTAATTTTTTCAATTTGGTATTTGATTTCAAATACCATTTTTCAGTAATTCAGATTTCAATTTCGAAATATTGGATTTACCAATATTTATTATATTTATTATATCTCGATAAAGGTTTTGATTTTGAAAATCGATGATCTTTTACTGTTCAGATGTCGAAAACCCAATTTGATTTGTTATAATATCGACATTGGTTCGGGTATTGATTTCGATTTACAATGGTTTTTATCCGTATTTATAATCGACTTCAAATTCGATTTCAGGCCTTGTTTAAAATTATCATTGAATTCGAAGTCATTGCAAAAATATCATTATTTTATGATACATATCATATTATTCATAATATATGAAGAAATTAAATACGTTTCTAAGTCGTTTATTTATTTATTTCTGAGCATTGAGTGAATATAATATAATTCTATTAATCAGTCTACCGTATAGGCACAAACGACACACACACACACACACACACACACACACACACACACACAATAAAAATATAAAATAAAATAAATTATAAATGTAATTATAGTTTATAGCTATTAATAAATACTAATATCATTGATTGAGAAATGAGTCTACATTATTTATATAGAGTTGTTGGTTTATTAAATAGTGCGTGGTAGTTAACCATCGACGAAATATAAATTGTTTATAGTTTTATTAGAAGTTTCTTTTAATTGGTCCGACAAATCTATTTTTCGAATTTGTCGTCAACCCATAAGTATGCGTTTAATTGGCGTTATTATTATTATTATTTAATATATAATTTTGATCTGGTGAAGGTACGTTTTGTAACAATAAAATGTATCTGATCGTGTAAAAATCTAACACATACTGCTATCACAAATGATTCCTTCTCGCTCCGAGTTCTTTTATTACGTAATCCGCAAACATAATAAAATGGACGTGATAAATAATGAACATCAATGACGTCGTCGTGCAATATCTTTAAAGTCGTTACGAATTTACGATCATCAAAGGTGGGGACGTTGACTTTAGTAAAAAAGTCAGTTTTTTAAAATTAACTCGATTAGTTTATATTCGCGTTGTATTGACTTAACTATATACAATTAATTATCATGTTATATCCACTGAGTTTAGTTGTCACTAGAGATGAATATATATATAATTTCTTTTATTGAAATTCAACATTCATTCGTTTTTTAATTTCATACATAAACGGTCATATTATCGACGTTATTTACATATATTATTACAAGGTGGCTGTTAAATTGAACAACTGGCGATTGCTAAATAATAATTATATCTCATCGTCATACTAGTGTGGTACACGAATCGCATAGAATTTATAACCGAATGCTGTATTGAAAATGAACTATTTTATTATATTAAAATCTTAATTTTTATAATAAAAAATAGAAAATAAATGTTCTTTCTTTAAACCTAGTCGAGTTCATATTTTGCTGTCATTAACTATTTTTAACTATATTATTCGCTTAGATGTTATTAATCTAATTCATTTGAAATTGATTTTTTTTTTTTTTATCTCATAGACACGCTCGTATTTACTTCTCGTTTACTTTTTTTCGTTCGTGTTTATAGCCAATAATAATTCAGAAATAGATAAGAGTATACACGTATTCGTAATGGTGGTGGTGGTGGTGGGGGGGGGATCAGGGACAAAAACCATTTCGAAAAAAAAATGGAAAGTAACGGGATAACGAAACACGTGTATGGGTTTCCTTGACGACAAACGCTAGTCCGACGACGGGCTCGGCGTAAAACGCGCAAGAGCCGCCGCGACCGTTTTCCGTTCGCAACAACACGGACGACGTTCGCTACGGGAAAAAACAGCGCCGACGACAGGAGGGGGGGGGGAAACACGTTCACACGACGCGTGCGTGTTTCCTTTTGGACATTTTTCATGTTTTCGATTTGCCGACCGGATCACGACGGTCGACACGATAACAACGTTTAAATATTACCGTTGTACGCATTATTGTCGGCGAAGTCGAGAGTTACGGCAATTGGCCTTTCGATCGTTCGTTACATGCCGATGTTTTCGAACGTCCCGTCTAAACGTTACGCGCTGAAAACCTAAGGATTTATGGTGAAAACCATTATTGAAACTTTCCGTTCGTCATTTCGTCCCCTCTAGACGTCTGTACTACCGTTGGACAAAAAAAAAAAAAAAAATATTGAAAACAACATACTGTCTCATAACAATATCGACACTTTAGATACGACGCAGATATAACGCTCGTATGATAATTGTTTTGTAACGTTTCGTTTTAGTTTGTGCGTCGGTCTATTCGAACATATTTTCACGCAAGTGCACGCACTCAATCGTCGAGACCGATATCGTTTATTGCACCCATTTGTTGTGTGTTCTGGATCAAAGATAAATACGACCGTACCATATTGTTGGCTACGCGTGTCGGGTTTTCGTTTCGACGGCATAATTGTTTTCTGACAAACAAATCGCATAAGTCGCTCGTAAACGTCGTTTAGAAGCGGCGGTTTTTGGGGCCAACAGACGGGCATTTATGTCGGAAACGAATGAGGCGTCGCCATTTCGGAAAAAGATCGACTCCGGGTGATGTATGTGGACACGTTAGCGTCATAAACAATGAAAAATCGGTACCCGGTACACCGAAATGAAAAAAAAAATAAAAAATCGACGTAGAAATATTCGTGGAGTGCCAAAGGCAATCGACCTGTTGTCGGTTGGCGGTCGGCGCGAGAAACCATGAAATTGAAAATAACATGACAAATAAATAGCACGGGTTCCGCGTTGCCGTTACCGTGGGCTCCGAAAATCGCGCGGGGTCGACGGTGAAGTCTAACCGGTGAAACGTTATCGGCGAAACAATTTCGGATGGCAATGCGGACAGCCGCGAGAGGAGCCCAAAACCGTCGCCGGCGCGTGCCGAAAAAAAAACCCGGCACGCCATTATAACCGTCGGTCGAACTCACGTGAGATTATGTTCAGTTTGAACGTGGAGTCGGCTCCGTTATCCATTCTGTCGCGCGTGCCGCCCACACGTCCGTCCGGACAACGTGCGGCGTGATAATATTCGTGTACGCGGCGAACAAAACGCGCGGTCGACGAGATAACGCGGAACGGACGGTTGGCCGTCTCGTGCGGACGCCCGTCGCCGGTCCGGTGTCCGTGTCGCCGCGACGACCGCGTAACTGACTGTGGTGCGTCCCGTCGGCCGCGTACGTGCGTCAGGGTGTGTCCAGCGGTTGAATCGGGGGGGGGGGGGAAATAAACAGTATGCGCGTGGTGGGGGGGGGGGGGAGGGGGGGGGCGGTACTCCGAAGGCTTACGATACAGTGGCGTTCTCAATACATTTTTACGAACGGTGTGGGCGCTCGAATAGTTACCTACCATCGCCGCCGTCCGTCGCGTTTATCAATAATTCGAGCGTGGAAAATTAGGTGATATTAATAATAAACCATTAAACGTGGAGCTTGTCTTCATTGAATGAACGATATAAAATACGAGTGTAATGGATCGTTTACAGGCCGATAGTCGATAGTTTGTGGACTGACCAATTGTGAAAAACCCACAGGCCATAATCGGCATCCGCCGTCCATGTCACGGTGACTGGCGGTAATATTAAATGCGTTATTTCGTCAATATTAGTTTATATTTCGTCGACTGCGGAATGACGAGTACCGCTCTCCCAAAAAAAAAAAAAAAAAAAAAAAAAAAAAAAAAAAAAAAAAAAAAGATTATCGAGGTTAAAAATAATTTATTAACTATAAAATAGTCTTCTCTTTGAATTAAAAAAGAAAATAACGATCTTCTTATCGCGTGGCCGGAAATAATGATATACGTGCTTATGAATCGTACGGGCCGGGGGAAAAAAATCTCCGTCGTTTTTAATATGACTTTTAGTCAACTTTATACAGAGATATCTGGATATCAAATTAAATCTCTATGTTATACGTATTTTATTGTTCGGTTTTGTTATTTGAATGTGCTAGTTTGTTTATTAGAAAATATTAACTTTTAACCACGTCGACTCACTAGGTATTTTTGTTTTGTTTTTTAATACATTAAAATTTAAAAGTCGACAAAAACAAAACAAAAATGTATACGCAGCATTAAACTTAATTTATCTGACAGCTTTATTTCATTATGAACTTGGTTTGATGAGGTCACAAGAATTAGATGAATGCCATTTGATCGAACATACTGTTAATTTCCGTTTCGCCTATAATATGATATAGGTTTGACCGACGTGTAAACAATACGTCGTGAAAAGTACACTTAAATAATATATATTACACCATACAAAATAGTTTTCCCATTCAAAACAGATTTCGGTCAGGTGTTTTTAGGCCACGTTAGTAAGTAAGTAGAGTGATCGTATTTCATATCGGTCATGAAATCGTTCAGAAAAAGAAAGTATATTCAATATTAGTTGTGGGCGGTCGACAACCGAAAATCGCATTTGAATTATATACGAAAGACGATAATTTTCAATACGCAATAATAAAACGCGAACAAACCACCATGGACGTGGTGGATGTGTTTACAGTTCTCGTTTCGTAGCACACGTGCAAAACGTAGGGAAATCGTAGGTTCAGCAGACAGAATAAATAAAACGCATTGGCACGAGAGATAATCGTGTACGATTTAGTCGCGTATAGTTTGAACAAATATCGTTCAATTTTTAAAACGGAAAATCATTTGTATGTTAAACCGGCCGAGTGTGAACGATTTCGTAAGCGATTATTAATTCGTGGTATTTGTTAATCACGGAGCACGTTATCATTATAATTATTCTTGTATTCTTTTTGAATTACACGAGCGTCAAAATGTATTTTGTAAACTATTGCAAAACGAATGTGACGTACCGCTTTTCATCGCACGCCTACGTCCGACGCGCGGTTGAATAATAATATTTCTTTAATATTTCTATAGCCTGTACAGTCGTATACAGAACGCACACAAATATAGGACGCCTAGTGTATATATGATAATATAATATATTCCTTATTTTCAGCCACTTTATACGTATATATATATATAAATTGTATGATATCGGTCGAAACTAGATAACGAAACGCGTTTATCGGATAAATTAAACGCTACTTTTGAATAAGAAACCGTATGTAACAAATAATTATAACAATAGGAAACCGTTTCTTAAATTCTGTTCTAATGACTTGCAATCAATGACCAGGACGCGTATGTTTTTAATGATCTTGGTCCGACGATAATGAATGAATTCTTTGTGACCAGACGTTCGCCGACAGCGACCAAGAACGGGTTTTCTTAGTGTCTTATGTAAATAAGCTAGAAAACAGCTCGACAAAACGCATATTTGTACGTAATATACACCGTAGCGAGACTGTGTATGCGTGCAACGTTACGTTACGTTACCAATTGTTCTTTCAAATTTCCGATCGGAAAAACGACCAAATAAAACTTTCGGTACAAATAACAGACACCCGCAGATCGCTAACGGGATTTCCCAAAATTAATCGACTCTCATCCTTCGTTTCTCAATAAATCGGGCGCGTGGAAATCTCGCAGCACGAATCCCGTTTTGGTATATTTCAATAATATCCTCGTTTGGTTCACGTTCTTTGCGGGCGCGCTCGTGTGTACAGCGTGTTATTTACAACGTCCGTCGATTGTCTTCCACTTCATACAATGTGTGCACTAACCGTCAGAACGTGCGCACATAAAATTATACAAACACGAGCAAGGATCGTGCGTAACAAAACAATTGTTACACGTGTATAAAGTTTCCTAGCACAATATTTTGGTTTGTATATTTCGGTAGAATAAAACGTGATCGTCGCGCGGAATTCGTTCGCGGGCCTATTATTTATTGGGTTTGTAATTTTTCAGAACTGATGACGAGACCGCCACATTTTACTGTCGTAAATAATAACACTTACCATGTATAAAGAACAACAACAACAACAACAAATAAAAAAACATAATAACAATAATAGTGTTATGGTGTGGGTGCAGTGGACGGTTAACCTACACACACAAATATGTCGTTTAAACGTGTATGAGTTAGAGAAATATTGTGACCGCAGCCCGTTTTCAATTGTTCGTCATCGTCGTAATAATGTAAAGAAAGATGGCTAATATTACGAGTATAATATTTTTGTACAGTATTGGAGACATCCAAGGCGACACAAACTAATTAAATTTGTCAACTCTTCAAATTCAGTGGCGAAAATATATGTTACGTCAAGTTAAATAATCACTTTTATTTTTGTTTTTAAAAGAGTAACTCAGTAACTCAACTCGATTAAAAGTTCAAATGTTCTCGTTAGCATTAAACAAAACGACGTGAAAAATTATATTAAACCTTCCAGCGACTTTGTATAGCCTTCAATACAGTATTTCAATACTTATTTCAGTGTTAAATTGTTATGATGAAAACATATTCATTTTGTTATTTATCTGACGGTAAAAACGAGTTTTTTTTATTATGTACAGTATAAGCTTGGTCGAACCGAATTCTATTATTTATAGAAATATGATTTCCTAATTTATTTTAATTAATTCGGTTTTTTTTTTTTTTGAATCGTGTCACGTAATAGTAGTAGTAGTAGTAGTAGTAGAAATTCGAATTACTATACGGGACGCGCATACCAGATATTATATACATCACGTCTGGGGGCCGTATATTTCAAACACGTCACCGCGTGCGTCTCTAGAAAGATAATAATAGTAATAATGACAATAATATCATACAATATCTCTGTACGCGTTTCGGCTAGACGGGAAGAAAAACAAAACAAAACACGTCTACTAAGGTCCGAATGTGCATCGTCGGGAGTCGGAGCACACGATAAACGATATAGACGGCCCGCGTATGATGTACGTGCCTATTATCCATATGACGTATACTATTCCGTCAATATGCCTCACGACTGTTGCGGCATAAAGGTGCGACCGCCGTCGTCACACAAACGCACCGCCGTTCCATCCGATAATAATAATAATAATAATATTATTATTATTATTATTATTTGTATGACGACGACGACGATGATATGATTACGTGGTCGGCGGCCGTTTAAATAACGTGACTATCGTCGAGGTCGACTCCCGCGCCGCCGCCCGAAGGCGTTGGCCGGCAAACCGTATACCCGCCGCTTGGACGACGCGTACGATCGTTGCGCGAGCGTGTAAATACGATACGCCGGTACGTGCCTCGCCTAGAATTAACGACAAACATTAAATCAATATGTTCACTTAGGTATTAATTAAAATACGGAAAACAATGAAAATAATCTGGTGATTTCAAATGTTAAACAAATGTTTTGTGTCTGATGTTGACGAATATCATTAATAATGGTTATTATTAACAATTTTTGAGTAAAATATTTACACAAGTTACACAGAATACATCACGTAAAAACAAAAAGTGCTACTAAATCGAAATAAAATTTTTAAAAAAATTGTCGAAAATATATACATAATTTAGAAACGAATATCCTAATTCACAGTGGCGTAGCGTGCCTTGGAGGGGCCCTGTATCAAAATCAGTTGGGAGGCCCAAATGAATGGTAAAGATTTGTCACAAAAGAAACAAAAATGCTTGCATTGAATTAAAATGAATATTTATTGATTATAAGTTATTACTTCCTCCTAGAAATTTAGCTAGCCAAACAATTCAAATTAAATATACACTTTTGTTGCCTTTTTTTCGGCAAATTGATTTATTAAATCATCTATAGCTGACGACGATTTCAGTTTTTCTAAAATTCCTGCCTCTATAAACAATAGTGACAAGTCTGATAGCCGTTCCTGTCCCATCGAAGTCCATAGGTAATTTTTTGTCGGAATTTACTTTAGTTTCACAAATTTTACAGAATAAAATACTCGAATCGATTGTAAAAATATTAGAACCGAATTCATCAACATAACTATGAAGGCGATTTAATAATGGTTTTTTTTCTTTAGGCATTTTAAAGTGATTTTAAAACACGGGATTAGATTTACCGTTTTACCTTCACACACGTACGACAACGGCAACATCGGCTATACTAAAAACAATACTTGCAATCGACAGTCGTCAATAAGTGCATTAAAATGTTTACACGGTTAGACAAATGACGGCGGACGGCGGACAACTAAAATAAAATCATTGTGTATGTAGTATGTTCATAGTTAAATAATACGACAATAACGCGGACACGAAATAGTCCGCCGTCCGGTGTGATCGGCGATAACAACTGAAATGTACTATTTTTGTTTTTGTTGGAATATTTGTATTCGTAAATGTTTGGTCTAAAATCTATTTTTTTTCAATACAATTTTGTTTATTTCCTATTTATACAAAAATATGACTGTGAATAGCTCTTAAACTCAAAACTAGCAAAATAGCACTAAAAACTTCAAACATGCAAAAACTAGCAAAATAAATTTTCGTATATTACATCAGGGAAGTGTGAAACAAATTTGTATCTTACTCTGAATGTCCTAAGACTAACCAATAATAATATGCATTTGCTACAACTTCCGAGCCTCGGTAATGATCAACGACTAATGAAGGATATCAAAACAAAATTCTTATTATTGCTCGGTATACGTGATAATACGTGATCAGGTATTTTCATGTATTGAAGGTTGCCATTGTTCTTTCAAAAAACAAAATTCACCCCTCGCTACTGGTAGATGAATAGGTAGTACTTACCATTGCAATCTAAATCACTCGCAAAGCTGATTGATGAAAAAATGAAGACATTTTGGGCATTTTTTTATAACCTCCTCCCATTTTTGTTTCATTTTTCTTTACATAACTCCACTGGGATAATCTCTTTTCCTTTCACTCATTATTTTCACAAATGAAACTAATTAACCAATAAATAATCAGAAGAACAAGATTGTATTGTATTACAATATAATAAACGTTTGAACCGGAATGAAATAAAACTCGTAAATATTGCTCCCCGTGGTTTGTCATTGTACATCGGTTATTGCGGGATTCCCCCGTTTAAGTGAATGACAATGTAGGATGTTGCCAACTTTCGGGCGCACGCTTGACCCGGGGAAAAAAAGTGATTGCTTTTTTTGACTTTTGTCATATCTGAAGTGAAAACTCTATAGGCACGTATGACAGTTATTTTTATGTTTTTTTTCCTGAGAAGCTCGGGATTAAGTGATATTGTGGATAACATTTTACTAATTTTTGCTTACACACGTTAGGGGCCTCTGCAGCCCGGGGGCTCCGTATCATTGATACGGCTGATACGGCGGTACCTAATTAAATACCCGTAAATATACATAAATAATGTAAATAATGTACATGTTCAAATACAATTTATTTAGCGAAAAAATTGAATGAAATACATAGTATTTAAAGACTTATAATATTGAATTACATATTTATAAACTATTAATTTACAATTAAAACATTTTAAAAGTAAGAAATATTTTTTTACTGAGTTTTAATTAAAAATTAATTTTCAACAACGTACTGATCTATTTATAATTCTCCATGCACCAATCATTAGCCCATTTTGCGTCTACTACAAATGTAATAAATCGGATAAAACTATGCAACATAAATCGATGTCATAAATATTTCAATGATGCACATACATCTTATTTGATATAACACAGTTAATAGTAATAAATAATTTATACATTACGTGGAAACATTGCACTCTCAGATATATGCGTAAAGTAACTTTTCATAAAAACTAAAACATATTAACTGTGTTGTAAAATTATTTGAGCATTACATTATCTTAGCAAATGATTTCAAATATTATTATTAAATACAATTTTATGTTGTTTATTGGACAAATTTTGTATAATGAAACATTGTGTTCAAGTGACTATTCCATAAACTGTTTTATTTAAATATCAAATGGGAAAATTCAAGATGTATGAAATAATTATAATGTAAAAATGACAATCAGTTTAATAGTATATATATTATATATAACATGTATATATATTTATATGTATGCAATAGTTTTAAAATGTTAACTAAAAATAATTAAAAATTTTACTCTTTTCTTTTGGTATATTGTCGAAAACTAGAACATAATTCAAAAAAATACGGAGATAAAGTACTAAAAAATATAAATTCACATTTCTACTAAAAAGAAAAATGTTTAAATATTTATAAAATTTGAAATCAAACGGTTTTTAGTAAATCATTAATATTTAATTTTCTTCTTTTGTATTAATTTATACATATAGATATATATAATTGAACAGGGAAATTATCACAATTCTTTAAAAATATCACAAAAAAAAGGAAACCTATTTCAATACCTGTATACAAAATGTATTAATTTAAATGTAATACAAATTATTTTACATACTCATATTTTTTAAAGCGTGTTCAAAAATGTCTTCCATCCAAGTATTTCCTAAAAAAAAAAAAAAATTATAATAATAATACATTTGTCTGTTTTACATTGGAGTCTAAACGAAGACTGTCTGCGTATTTATATTAATAAAAATATATTAATATACATTCTCAATAAACAGAAATATCGAAAGTAATAGATAATACTACTCTTCGAAAACTAAATATGATAACAAGAGCATGAAGATACTACTGAAATAAATTATATCACCTGCCAAGCATGGCCTTGTACCTGTCGACCTTTTTCTCCACGTCACAGGACACAATCTGTATGTACTTAGTATTTGATGTATCTTCAATATAATTTTTTCATTATTTTACTTGCATTTTCTCCACTTATTATTTTAGCTATTTTTTTTTTTTTTTTTTAAAGTTTTGGGTTTTCTCTAAATGTTGAATCATTTTTCGTTTTTTTCGAGATAAGCAATCGATTTTTCCAGTTGTGGGTTGGATTATATTAAATACTAAAAAATTTGATAAGAACACTGCATATTTTATCAAATTTTCAATGTATAGTGCTAGTACATTGCGAATTAATAATCTCTCAATTTAAGTTATTATATCAATAACACTTTTAACTTTATCGAAGTTTTTCCCTTAATAAATAGCTGCATTAATTTATGTTTCTCATCCAGTTCAATTTTGTGTGACTTACTTAAGTTTGAATAAATTTTTTAAATGTAGTTTTGCAGGAAGGTGTTTTTAAAAATAATTTACACTGTATAAAACATTAAAAATTCAACATTGTCAAATTTATCTTGACGACATCGAATACTTTTTGAAGTCGATATTATAAATTATATTTATGGTGTAACGTCCTCGATCATTAATTTGTTTCGCCTATTGATATCCAAATAGAACTATTTTTTTTTTTTTTGAATACGTCTTGAATAAATTATAGCGTATATATTTTTCTTAATATGGATTCACCAGATACATTTTGTAATGTAGGTATACTTCTCAAGAAACGTTTTAAATTCCCCGTTTTTCAATTTTCGAAGTGGAATATCATTTGCCCATATTAATACATAAAAATAAATGTTAAATTTGCTTTGAACTTAATCGTTGATTCTTGCATAGTAAAACAAATATTTTGTATATTTTTTTAGAATATTCCATACTACAATGTTGGGTTTTGTTTGACTATTTGATATTTTAATTTTTTGATATAAAATGTTTTCAAATAATTATGATGAGTAGATATATAAAAATACACCGACTCGTAGTATACCGACGACCGACGAAAAACTATTGCTCAGTAAAATATAAGTAATACTTGTCTCAATATATTATATAACACATATGTTATATCTATTAAAAAAATTAATGTTTATACGTTGTATTCGTTATAAAAAGTTCTATCTGAACATTTTCGAAGTAGTTTTATGTGAATACCTATTACTATATTTTTAAGTATAATCTACTTTAATGGTCATCATAGTAAGGCACATACATTAACATTTTCGAATTCTTGAGAAAACCGAAAAATGTTTATACGCTGTATATTTTTAATACATTTAAATGTTTTTATCAAACACTAATAAAATGTGAAATTGTTTTGCTAGTATTTATAAATATGCGATTAATATACATTCACAATCAAATATGCATAAAGTTGCATAAATAATAATTTTGCAGTAGAGCTCCACGCATTACGAAACGTCGATTTTTCAAATCAAAATTATTTAAAATTAACCATATAAAAATATGAAATTACATAATATCTTGGGATTCAGCAATAATATTTTAAATAACCAACTTACTATCGACGAGTGCAAAATATTCTTTTAATTCGGCTACATAGAACATACGATAAAAAAAAAATCTTATACTATAATGTCATTAAATGGATTTTTAGTAAATAATTAATTGTAAGTAAATTGTTATATATTAAAGTAATTAGCAACAAAAACACTAATATTATTTTTTTAAATTATTCTAATCTAAAGCTAAGAAAAAACTCTTTTATTTTTCAATAATTCAATGTATTCGATTTATGTAAGAACAAATTTTAATATTTAGGTCAGAGTATTTATCCTATCAAATATTGGGTTACACTTATGATTGTATTGAACTTTACCATTACAATCTACGGATACTAAAAATAATAATAATAATAATAATAATAATAATAATAATAATAATCATTGAAAGCGTTAAGTATAAAACAATTAATAATTTTCAAATTATTTTTTAACCATACTGTAATGTTAAATACGATACAAAATTGTATTTAAATTAACTCTAATTTTCCATCATATTCCAATTTCGTGTTTTCGATTTCGAAAAGTATGAAAAATATAATAAACTTACCTGTAAAACTTAATGATCCTAAAATAACCCAAATAAAAATATGTATTGGTGAAATTTTAATTTTAAATTAAATTGTGTACATTTTTTTGTAATCAATAATTGAAATATGAAAAAAATGGTAATAATTGAGTAATAGTATAAATTTTTTTTTAAAAACATTTACCTAAATTTCACATAATATCGACAAAAAGGTAAAGTTTAATATCAATTTATTTAGATAAATTAGAGTTTGAGAAAAACTATTAAATACTGAATTTTTAATTCATATAAATTATATTTTAAATTTATATAAAGTATATATATATATCTTTATATTTATAAAACAAGTCTAATAAGTTTTATTAAAGAAATTAAGAAATATAGAATTATTGTGTAAAATCTGTTAATAAGCTACCGATGTCGACTACACTTGACTGTCAGGTATAATGTGTAAGAAAAGAAAAAAAATACCTTTTTCACTTTATACCTCACAATGAATTTTAGTTGAATTTGGTTGTTAATAAATAATTTTAAAACAAAAATTTTATATTTTTTAATTTATTCAATAATTCCTTTGATTTTATAATATATGTTACCATTATAAAATCAATGGTTAATACATTGCCGAATTAGGTATCGAAATGTATACGAATATTTTTTTTCAATAATTTTTAGAATTTTCTATGTAAACCACAATAATAAACACTGATGTATGTTATTACTCATTTTAGCAATTTCCATAGCTGAAAAATAACATAAAAACAATTGTAATGACATGCACAAATATCATCGTTATTACAACCAAACTTTTTTATTGTATTAGTTCATTAAATTATATAATCATAATTAGCTATTTGATATTTTTTAAATAAAATACACTAATGTTTGATCTTTTCGGAACACATCATGAAATTATTTTATACTTTTTTTATATAAATAAAAACATACTGAAGTTTGCTCCTTTTGAAATACCGAGCAAATTTCCGAGTAAAAAAACAATGAAATTATAAAATAAATATCGAATAACTCTTATACGGACTATTCGAATCAAAACGAAATAATAAACATTTAACACGGGTGAAAGACAGTGTTCATTGGAATTATAAAAAACATAAACTCGCCACATAGGCACAAAGCGTTGCACGTGGCACGAACAGAACAGGATAGACGTGAGAACAAATCAGAGACAAACGATTATAACGCCGAATATAACAACTGCTACAAAATTGGACAGTGAGAAAATTCAATAATAATAAAAAAAGAATAAAATTAAAAAACTAACGGCCGCTCGTTGATCGGTCGGAACACCAACGGAGTCTTACGTAGCAGAAAAATATCACAAAAAATACTAAAACTGCACCATAGTACAAAATACTAAAACTGCACCTCTCCATGAACACGTCTCCTCGCCAGTGTGCGCACACTCATGTGACGAGCCAGTACTCCACTTCAAATATGTGTTCTGTGAGACAAATTTAGTCTTTGCGGAATAATTTGACTGAGTTTTGGCTCATTTATTCTTATCGGTGAATTCGCTCTGAAAGCGGAGTCACCGATCCATCCTTTTCCCTTCTTTTATAAATTGAATTTCATTACACGACTGTTCGTCTCTACTAATACCAAGTAGACTTCGCACAAGCATAAGGTAAGAAGTTTTAATGTTTAACAATTTAATTCAGTGTATTGCCTAACATTTTTACCTCACTATTTTTACAGTAATTTTTATAAAAATAATTACTTTAGATAAATCTAAACGATTCTCGAGCTCACACCCCGTGATTCACTTCGTGCTCTACATAAACATATCCCATTCATTCCTACCTATATCCAGTCATTCTCTCCGTTATATTCTCCATAAAAAAACAATTACTTACCTAATATAATTCACTATTTTATTACTATTATTTTTTTTGTATTATTACACAATATTCAAACGAACGTTGTTCAATCAACATTGACTGACTATTAACTAATTATAATTTCATAAAAAGTAAATTGTGTATACATATATAAGTCATAATACTCGTTAAACTTAAAACTAATTTCCTTAGGTTGGCCACCTACCTTTGGAACTCGCACAATAACTTTTTACATTGAACATATTGTCTAAAAATCAGATAAGAATTATATGAATAACTAAAGTGTGGTGTTGATATTGTCTCGCGTAATTCTTTTCAATTTGTGAGCAATGATGATGATAATTTTATTCAAAAGACAATTCTGAGCAAGTGTAGTGTATTAAAAGTTTTGAATGTGATAAATATTGATAAAATAATTGTTTAGAACGTTAGTAATTAAGTCATTTCATACACAATTTTACAACATCTGCGATATAATCAAAGTATCCTTTTGAATATTCTAAAAAATATAATAGTCTATTTGTTTATGAACATAAATAGTATTTTATTAATACGAACTAAACTGTTTGTTTTATAGTTAATATTTAATATAATTAAAAAACAGATAATTAAGTTAAATTGAATATAATTCGAAATATATGATTGTAAATATTTAAAATTTAGATAACCTTTAGTAATCCCCATGCATTTTAGAACAATTAGAGGGCCAAAAATACACATATGATCAGTAGTCCAATTTCAATTTTGAAGAAACTTTTGGATTCAATATTGTTTATTTTAGGGTATGTTGGAAATGTATTGAGTATTGTTAAATCGTATTATGTGATCCACTTCTGCATGGTTTTATTTTTAAAACATCAAAATAAATAAAACATAAAACATACGGAAGAATATAGTTTCGAGTATTAATTTTGAAATACTATGAAAATGTTATAATCGCGTGGAAAATAAATGAGATATTAAATTAAACGAATTGCATATCGAACAGAACGAAGTCGTGAGGTAATATTTCTTATGTATTTATACAATTATCACTTTATTAGTAGTCTACACAAAATGAATTACTTTTTTCTTTGACGTCAATGTACACTGGAAAATTGATAAAACATTTTAGATATTTAAAGAATGATGAGTGTGTTGAGTAAATGAAATATTACGTTTCTTGAATAATTCATAAAGTTTCTTTTATCTGATCCAATTATCATTGCTATGAGGATCATATTACACATAACATCGAGAGAAAATAAAAATATATACCTTTGCTTAGTTTAGCAAAGTTTAGCATTATCTAGTTATAAATTTAAAGATAATACTTTTTTTTGCTTTTTATGAAATAAGTCAATTTTATTGTCATGAAATAATATTTTTAGTTAGATTAAATTTGCTTTATTTTAACTTGATATTTTACAATTAATTATTTTCATTATCCAATTTAATAACATTTTAGAGATGAATTTTAAAATGAAATATTATAATTTAATATATTGTAAAATAATCATAATTTCTTATAAAGACTGAAACAAATATTTACCTACTAAATGATTAATGAAACATTACAATTTATAATTATTCTCTAAATAATAAGTTTAAAATAAGTAATACATAGAAGGTAAAAATCGATTAATTTATTAATTTTATATTTTTGTGAAAAAATTTTACACTAAAATCTCAATGTTCGTAATAAACAGGGTTGGGATTTTATAGCATTTGCATATTTATTATGAGATGCTTAAGAAATAACAGAATAAGCTATAAATGTATTTCATGTACAAAGAACTAAAATTAAAAATTTTATTTTGCATATTTTTGCATATTTTGCGATGTTTTGGATTTTATAGTTTATGCTATTTATAGATTTTTTGAAACGTTTTGCATTTTTACCTGTTTATGAATCAAATTTGGTCATATTTTATGAAATTATATTTCAGTAAACGTGTCTTTAGATTGTTGTCAAATTGTCAAAGTAAATATAATAATATGGAGTACACAGACCGATTACGCGAACGCACTCATGCTACGCGAACAACGCCGCGCTGTTCCTAGTATTTCGTATTATTTGGTTCTAATTTTAAACTGGTTACCTGCTGATTTTGTTGGGGTTTTTCCTATCAATATCGACTGCGATTGCCAATTATCATCGAACGAGTGTTGAAAGCATTGTTTACTCTATTAATTTTATATAGTCGTCTCATGTGTTGTATTGTATTTTCGCTTTTCGGTTGAACGTGTTGTAACTGTTTTAAAATGCCAAAAGTTAAATCATCTCTTTCGTGTAAACTTAAAAGCTATGTATCCGAGTTCGGCGAAGAAGTATTTAAAGTGGACGCGAGTGTATTATTTTGTCAATTATGTGAATGTAAAGTTAACAGTGAAAAAAATTTAACATTACTCAGCATTTAAAAACAGATAAACATATTCAAGTAACAAAGCGCCATCAAAATAAAAGTGAAAAATAACAACAGTTTCCTACGGGCTACCAAAAAAAGAACTCTTAATGTAGATTTATGTAAAGCATTTATAGCAGCAAACATTGCTTTAAATAAATTATCTAATCCAATCTTTCGACAATTTCTTGAAATGCACATCAAAAATCCAATTCCAGATCAAACCACTTAAAGAAAGTTATATTTGGATGATATATATAACAAGACTATGGAAAACATTCGGTCTAAATTATCTTCTAAGCGAATATGGGTCACTATCGATGAAACAACCGATGTCGAAGGATGGTATATTGCAAATATGATTGTCGGTAGTCTTGAAGGCGATCGTCAAGGTGTTGTATTTATACTTTATACCGAAGAATTAGAAAAAACAAATTTTTCTACTATTAGTCAGCTATTCAAGAAATCAATCGGTATATTGTGGCCGAATTGAGTACAACATATACATGTTCTTTTATTTATATCAGACGCCGCACCATATATGGTAAAGGCAGGGACGGCTCTCCAAGTTTTTTATTCCAAAATGCTACACGTGACATGTGCAGCCCATGGTTTGCACAGAGTAGCAGAAAAGGTTAGATCTCATTTCAGTACAGTGGATTAATTAATAGGAAGTGTTAAACAAATATTTAAAAAAGCTCCAAGTCGTTTACAATTATTTAAAAATGAACTTCTTGGAGTAAATTTGCCACCAGAACCAATTATTACGCGACGGGGAACTTGGATTAATGCAGCTTCATATTATTGTGAGAACATACATAATAGATGTTCGTCGTGTTATTGTATTACTCGATCAAAAAGCAAAAAAATGTTTAGACAAACTTAATCTTGAAAATAACTTGGTATACATAAAATCCAATTTTTCTATTTTATCTGTAGCCATTGATAAATTGCAAGCAAAAAATCTGCCCTTAGCCACATCATTAAATGTTGTTAAAACTATAGAAAAAACATTTAAAATATTACATGGTGAACAAGGTAAAAAAAACAAGGGAAATTATATATCTCAAATTAAAAAACGTTTTAGAAAAAAATAGTGATTTGTCTAAATTAAAACATATATGCGAAATCCTAGATGATTAAGAAAATACAAATATTGGTGAACTACTCAGTGAACTTTCATGTAACGATATTGTGTATTTCAAATATGCACCAATTGTATCGATGGAAGTCGAACGCTCATTTTTGATGTACAAAACTTTGTTGGCAGACAACCGCCGAAAGCTAAAATTCGAAAATCTAGCCAAGCATTTAGTAATTCAATGTAACATATAAGGTAAACATTTTAAATCGCTTACTTTTTATTTTAAATGTTTGAAGATAATTGGGTAGTTTTTTTACAGCCCTCCAGGATTCTGATCAGTGACTAAATGATTTCAAAACTTAAGTACCTTAGTTAAGTACCTAACTATCTATAATAATTTCAAATTTGTAAGTGATTAATAAATTTTCGTTATATTTTGCATATTTTGTTATTTATATTGCATATTTTTAGTGCATATTTACCCATATTTAAGGTCATATTATAGCGCATATTTATGCAATTTTAAGTGCTATAAAATCCCAACCCTGGTAATAAACAATAAAATATGTTTTGTTAACTGAGTTAGATTAATATTTTTTCCCATTTTAACCTTTAACATATCCAGTCGAAAATATCTTTTGTTAACTATACATTTTCAATTGTAAGTCTGATTATTAATTCACCTTAACTTATACATTTTAGTTAGCGTCGGGTATAATGATTATACAATTGATATTTTTTAAACTAGTGAAAGTTTTACTTACATGTCTTATTCATAATATTTTTGAAACAACTATAAATGTTGTATGTATTGGATGATTTTACTAAACGATATATAAATATGAATATACATGTTATACACAATAATTTTCGGCAGATCCTTGAAATATATTTTAAAAGCACACCTTACCGTCACAAAATTCACCTAATTCAACTATTCAAATAGGTAATATTAACAATTTCAATTAGGCGTACTTAATATTAAAATATTAAATATTTCATGATGAAATAATTGTATATAAATATATATTCATGTTTTAATAAATAAACACCTTGAATTCTTGAATAATATCGTGTATAATGTGTTTTGTTAATTTCAAAAAGAATATGGGAAGTAACTTACCTAAACACTTTTCTTGTTCTTAAAATGTATTTAATTAATAGATTTATTTTAAAATCATATTGAACAGCATTAAATATTTACGATACAATAAAAAAAAATGTATTTTTCAAAGTATTTAGGCGGTTGATCTCTAAGTCTTTATCATGAATGAGGAACATATTCCATCAAAATAAAATTTTTGAAATACGTAGTAGAGATTGCGAGCATTGAATTTTTCCTCATGGCATAGTAGATAATCACAAAGTTTAATTAATATCATGAACATAATCATAACTTAATATGTTAAAATATATAATAAAATATAACTGCAGTCATTAAGACAATGTTGAAAAAAACATACAACCATATGGTAATTATACATACTACAATAGTAGTAATAAAAGAAATTTGCAATATTGTTAGGTACTATATAAGACCGATATAAAATAATTACGTACCTTCTTCACCATATACACCGCTGTAAATGGAAAACAATATCAACGATGAGATGATTAACTGTGTTTTGAAATAAATCATTTTCAATTAAAGTTTTCTAACAATTTCTCATTTATAAGAATATAACTAGACTACGTAGGAATATTATTCTACACTGCCTGTGACGTTATTGTTTAGAACTCAAGCCAGAACTCAAGATACCTTTAGCAAACAATTGTTTACGTACAAAAAGCTGAATAAATAACATTTTTAGTAGATGAAGTTTTTTCTGCACATATGTCATTGCTTAAATTAAAAACAACACCTTAAATTTATTATATAAGACTTATTAGTTTCTAGTACGCACGTATATTCAATTATTATGATCGATTTTTTTTCATCCTATCCAATTCGTCAAATTACCATATGCCACGATTAAGCAATATATTAGCTTACATTTTTTTCCACTCTCCTGTAAGATTAGTAGGGAACCCAGTAGAACTTGTATCATTTAGTCAATGAATCAATATTTCTCAAAAACCTAAAGTATAATAGTACAATTTTTATTTATTTGATTATAGATTTTTTTTTTTTATTAATAATCAACTAACAGTTTTCGATAGAACTAAGTTTTTCATCAAATTAAGCATACAAAAAAAAGTACTTTATTAATTAGGAATAAAAAATTATTTTTAATTTTCGGTATCTATAGATAAAAATATGTTTTCTATAACTAGATAGAAAATGGCATGTTCTACTTGTGTATGATTATTTAGATGCATTTTTATTAAGTCATCTTACATTTATCTAGTTATAATTCTCAGTATGTGAACTGCCGATACATATAATACTTTTACCGCCCGGTATATTAGCGCGTAGGACTCAACGCGAGACTGTAACCGATTTGCCTATCCGGAACACCGTATGTTACGACTTATATTATCGCAGACGAAAAGTCTATAATTACTTTTTTGAGAAATTAAGATAGCAATTTTATTTACATTGAGGCAACGAATTTCAATTCCAATGATAGTGTTCTTGTCTTAATCATTCTTCTAATGTAGCGGGTTCATAATTAACGCAATCGAATCAAACTATTGCGAGTACAATCAAATCTCATGGAGTGCTTTAAAATTAGAAAAATTTGAAAAAAGACTACGTATAAACCTAAAATGATTGTTAATCATTTTAATGTTAATCATTGTTAATCTGTTAAAATTATCCAGAAGATGAACCGAAGTCGGTGATTCCTGATGGACTGCAAATACTAGTCAGTTCGAAGTCTTCATCTGATGGTAGCGATTAATTCATTGTGCGTGTATGAGACATAATAAAATTATTACATTTAAGAAAGAAATAATCAAAACACTTGGAACGATCATTGAATGAAAAAAATTCATTATTTATATTCCGCATTGAAAAAGGATAATACTTTGTATTAAAATAATACGCAGCCATAATATTGGCCAACAGTCGAACAGCGGTAGATTGATTTATGTGTGACGTGAATCTTTTGTGGATGGGTTTTAGTACAACTTATGAAAGAAGAATAATTTTTAAGAATACATTATATTTGATAATGAGTGAATTATAATCATTACCTAGATAAGAAGACTAAATTTTACAATAATAAAAATTATATTTAATATATCTCGTAAATGCCGTTATTAATGAGAAAATCCGCACGTCAATCAATCGGCCCGAACATGTACACCTTAAAATATAAAATAGATACCGTAAAAACCGTAATTAACGTGATTTAGTTAACAATGCCTCAAAATTATAATGTTAACATTTCTTTTTAAATAATATCATAACAAAAAGTATATAAGTAAGATAAAACAATTGTTTGTTTATGTATATGTAAATATAGAATACATTTAGCAAATAAACAAAATAAAATATATTATGTTTAATGATATATAATATTACATTACACGCGGATAAATAATCGATTTAAAACAAAAATTATTATTTTCAAGTCATAATGACAAATTTAATTGGAAAAAAGAGTAATATATTATATAGGATACATATATTTAATCTTCTCGCACCACTCAGGTCCAAGCAGTGTCCCATCTGCAAAAATAATAAATCCGATAAAATTATGTACTATAAATCGATACCGTAAATTGCAGTGGTAAACGGTTATAATAAATAATAAACACATTACCATTTAATTTCGTGTTACTGAATATATTATTCATGTACAGCATTATTATGACTAAAACGTATTTATTGAGTTAAGTAATGACTTGTCTCTAATAATATACTAATTTTTCAGACACTACAGCTAAATATATTTAATGTTGTTTATTGGACAATATTTGTAATATAAGTGAATATGGAATAAAAAAATTAATAATATAATATAAATAATGAAATATAGATATTATACATGAATGCAATTTTTAATTTTTTATTATCATAGAAGTCAGATTTTTATAATTTTACATTTTCTTTCTACTCTATGTAGGTAAATGAGAGTAAGATATCTTTACGATTCATGAAATACCGAATTTATAAAAAAAAAAATGATTTTGCATACAAAACATAGTTTAGGGACTAGTGAATATTTAATACGTTAGAGAATATTTGAGATGATAGAACAATATTAAAATGTATGAAAATAATTTTTCGGAGAAATAATTATTTTATCTTAGTTATTTGTATGCACTTCCATGTAAATCGGAATTTTGATAATTTAACAGCAAAATACAATATTCACTAGTCGAGTTATATTTCTGGATTCTTTGTAAATACAAAAATGAACGACTAGATATTCTAGAATTTTTTATCGATGGCAATAATAGCGCGTGCGGCATTTAGACCAAGTAATCATAGAATTTAAATTCATTAAATTTAATAATGACGTCAGTAGGTGCGTTTTGCCATGAATTTAATCGTCCGTTAATCGTCCATGTTAATATTTGAGTGTGATCTATTGTGTTTACACAATGTTTTTTCATCCGTATTATTTATAAATATGTAAAAAACTTCAAGCAGTTTAAAAATCTTTATTTTCTAAATCGATTTTGTCGTACAATAACCAACAAATGATTTTCATGATAAATGGAACAACAATTTTTTGTCAAGTGTGTGACAAACATATTCCGTGCACCAAAAATTCGCAGGTAATATACAACATGTACACTTACGATTACACACAAAAATGATTTTAAACGTAAATTAAATACTACATCAAAACAATTGCTTTTATTAGAAACTACTTCCAATGAAAGAAACGTTAATCATTTAACAAATATTTGTGTCTAGCCTTAGTATCAACTAATATTCCTTTGTATAAAATGCAAGTTTCTCAATTTCGTACATTTTTGGAAAAATACACGGGAAAACATATTCCAGATGAAAGTGAGTTACGTAAAAACTATCTTGGACCGTGTTATGATAAAACATTATCGGAAATTAAAAATGAAATTGGTGAAAATATTATTAGGGTTATTGTAGATGAAACTACAGATATGGTCGTTATGTTGAAAATTTACTGGTAAGAATATTAAAATCAAATCCTCTGACTCGCCTATTTCTACTGGTCTGCAAAGTTTTGAAAAAATCTAATCATTCCACTATTGCACGGTTTAAAAATGATAGACGAATTATGACGAAAAAATGCTATTAATGTTATAATGAAATTAATGTTATTTTGTATTTTTAAGTACATAAAACATCATATATCTAGAATTTTAAAAAAATATTAAGAGAATGTATTGCTTATATAAAATGACATAAAAACATCATTTTAAAGGATTATAAAAGAATATAAATCCAACTTCTTATAATTATTATAATTAACTATTTCACTATTAAAAATTTTACTCACATTCTTCTATGTAATATTATAATAATATAAGAATAAATTAAGCTTATATCAATAAAACTATCATAATAAGTCAATTTTTTGTATTATTCTTACTAACTATTAAATCATAAATCCTTTACCTTGATATTTATTTACAGTATTATTATCTAAAAAATAATTTAATATAATACGGAGATGAAATAATTACCAATGCCAATTCTAACAACACGTACATATTTAGTATGTAATTTTTATAATTTTCATTTGTATAAATGTATGTATTTATGTATATATGTTTAAAATAGAGTACACAAATTTTCATGATAATATAATACTAAAACAAGGTTTAAGAGAATCGTATAACAATAAAACAATCATAATTACGCTTAAAAAAATATTGACAACATTTTCAAAAAAGTTAAACTAAATATAGAGAATAAATATAAATAAATATAAAAAATAACAACAATTTCATACGGACTAAAATGCATAGATAATGTAGTTATTATACATGTATGAATTTTATAATTATAATTATTATTATTATTATTATTATTATTATAACTGAATATTTAACAATTTAATTATTACTTACATTTGTCTATGTAATAGTGAAGTAATAAAAGAAAAAATATTATATGAATATTACAATCAAAATAACACACATTTTCGTATTATTCTTACAAACAATTAAATCATGAGAATCTTTACCTTTAATTTTATTTATATTTTGAATATCTAGAAAATAATATAATGTAATACAGTGTAGAAATAATGAAAATACCAATGCTTATCTTTAAAGAATGTCAAATAATATAAAAATGTACCAAATAGAAAGTTATATAAATATATATCTTGTTATATATTTAGTTTGAAATTTGTATAATTTTTATTTTGTATACATTAATGTTTTTATAAATATACACTTAAAATATTGTACACCAAATTTTTAAAAATATAAACATAAAACAAGATTGGATGAAATTTGTATCAATATAATATAACGACCATAACTAGTTTTAAAAACATATTTACTGTAAATTTTAAACATTATAATTAAATATAGTAATATTAATATATTAAAATATTTAAATACTTTTTATTTTACGATATATGTTATATAATTACATGCAAATTAAAATTTATAGATATTATGGATACGGAAATATAAATATTAACCAAAAATGAAATTTAAAACATTTTTCTTACTATATTAAAATTAAAAATTTTATTTGTATGTCTATATAATTATTTAATGATACAAGAACAAAATAAATTTGCATCAATATAAGAATCAAAATAACACAATTTCATATATAATTCTTACTAACTATACAATTATGATAATATTTACTTATGTTTTGACCTAACGTTTTATTATCTAAAAAAAATATAATATAATACCAATATATATTATTTACCAATTCTAATACTACTTAAATATTTAGTATGTAATTTTTTAAATTTTTATTTGTATAAATTTATGTAAATATATATATCATTAGATATGTATTCAATTTCTTTTTACATTTTTTATAACTATTTTACAATTCAATATGGTATTTATATTTGTCTATTTAATATCATAATTATACAAGAATATAATATACTTATATCAAATCACATCATAACAATCATAATAACACAATTTAATGCATGATTCTTACAAACTTTTAAATAATAAAAACATTTATTATTGATTTTTTTAATAGGATCAGCACCTAGAAAATAATTTAATATAATACAGAGTTGGAATAATTTCAAATGCTTATTATTACAGAAAAAAAAATACTGTTGAATTCAAATATTATAGTTATCCATGGTAAATTACTATTATGTAATTTTTATAATTTTAATTTGTATTCATGTATGTTTACGTTTATGTATATTTAAAATAGTGTATACCACTTTTCATGATAAAATAATAATCAAACAAGATTTAAAGGCTCTTTTATCAATATAACAATTTTTATACTGTTAAAAATAATATTGACAGAAATTCAAAAACATAATACTATGAATGTTTTGAAGCTTTCATAGATTGTCAATTATAACATAACTTAATATTAACTCAATATATTTGTATGTTGTTTATTTGACAATATTTGTGACATAATTGCATACAGATAAAAAAATATAAATATTATTCATATATGCAATTTCTTTTTATTATAATTACTAACTAATATTATAATTTAAAATGTTACTTACATTCATCTGTGTAATATATAGTAATAATACAAGGATAAAATCAATTTATATCAATAAAACAATTTTGATGACGCAATTTTTATATTTTTCTTACTCACTAATAAATCACGAGAAAATTTACTTTCGATTTTATTTGTAGATTCATCTTCTAGAAAGTAATATAATATAATACGGAGATGAAATAATGACCATTGTTAGTTCTTACAAAAAGGTAAAATCTTTACCTTTGTTTTGTTTTATTTTTGCATCATCTAGAAAATAATATAATATAATACGTTAATGAACTAATTACCAATACTCTTTTTTACAGAATTTAAAATATTGTCGAACGCACATAATATAACGCTCCTTGTTCAATTATAAGTTTATTATTTCTATAATTTTCATTTCTATATATTTATGTAATAATTTATAGATATTTTAAATAGTGTACATCAATTTTGACGATAATATAATCATACTATAAGATTTAAAGAATCTCATACTTATATAAAAATCATACTGACATTTAAAATAATATTTACAGAATCATTACAACTAATTATTTATATATTGTTTATGTAACAAAATTTTTAATATAATTCCATATGGACAAAAATGTACAGATAATAAAGATAAAGAAAATTCAGATATTGTATATGAATAGAATTATTTTTATTGTTCTTTTTGGGTATTGTACAATTACAAATGTTACTTACATTCGTCTGTGTAATATAATAATAATACGAAAACAAAATAAACTTATATCAATATTACAATTATACAAACGCACCTTTTAAATTACTATTACTAACTAATAAATCATGAGAACATTTACTTTTGTTTTGTTTTATTTTTGCTTCATCTAGAAAATAATATAATATAATACGTTGATGAAATAATTACCAATTATTATTCTTAAAGAAGTTAAAATATTGCCAAACGTATATAATATAACGCTCCTTCTTAAATAAGTATGTAATTTTTATAATTTTCATCTCTATATATTTATGTGATTATTTATTGATATTTTAAATAGTGTACATCCATTTTGACGATAATATAATCATAATATACGTTCTAAAGAATCTCATATTTATATAAAAGTCATACTAACATTTAAAATGTTATTTACAGAATTGTTTAATTATTGCAACTAATTATATATATATTGTTTATGTAACAAAATTTTTAATATAATTCCATATGGACAAAAATGTACAGATAATAAAGATAAAGAAAATTCAGATATTGTATATGAATAGAATTATTTTTATTCTTTTTGGGTATTGTACAATTACAAATGTTACTTACATTCGTCTGTGTAATATAATAATAATACGAAAACAAAATAAACTTATATCAATATTACAATTATACAAACGCACCTTTTAAATTACTATTACTAACTAATAAATCATGAGAACATTTACTTTTGTTTTGTTTTATTTTTGCTTCATCTAGAAAATAATATAATATAATACGTTGATGAAATAATTACCAATACTTATTCTTAAAGAAGTTAAAATATTGCCAAACGTATATAGTATAACGATCCTTCTTAAATGATAAGCATGTAATTTTTATAATTTTCTTTTCTATATATTTATGTAATTATTTATTGATATTTTAAATAGTGTACATCCATTTTGACGATAATATAATCATAAAATATGATCTAAAGAATCTCATATTTATATAAAAGTCATACTAACATTTAAAATGTTATTTACAGAATTGTTTAATTATTGCAACTAATTATATATATATATATTGTTTATGTAACAAAATTTTTAATATAATTCCATATAGACAAAAATGTACAGATAATAAAGATAAAGAAAATTCAGATATTGTATACGGTTAGAATTATTTTTATTGTTATAATTGGCTATTGTACAACTACAAATGTTACTTACATTCGTCTGTGTAATATAATAATAATACAAGAACAAAATATACTTATATCAATATTACAATCATACAAACGCACCTTATTAAATTACTCTTACTAACTAATAAATCATGAGAAACCTTTACCTTCGTTTTGTTTTATTTTTGCTTTATCTAGAACATAATATAATATAATACCTTGATGAAACAATCACCAATACTTATTCTTACAAAAGTTAATAATACTGTTGAATTCACATAATATAGTTATATTACTTTCATTTGTATATATGCATGTATTTATATATATGCATTTAAAAAAGTAAAAACCAATTTTCACGATAATACAATCAAAAATGATATTTAATGGAACCTTAAAACAATAATATAACAATAATAATTATGTTTGGTAATATATTGACAAAATTTTCCAACATTACAAGTAATATATATTAATGTTTTTTATTTGATAACATGTGTTACATAATTGCATATGGACCATAATATATAGATTATATATATATAAAGAAATATATATATTAAAAATATATTTACTTTGGTGGTTATTACGGTTTATATTACAATTAAAAATGTTACTTACATGTTCGCTCAATGTTTTCTAGTTATTCATAAATAAAATATACTTTTATCAATATAACAAACGTACAAATGCACCTTTTCATAATTATTCTTACTAACAATCATGAGAACTATTACCATTGATTTTTTCCAAATTTATATTATCTAAAAAATTATATAATATTATACGAATATGAATAAATAACCAATGCCAATTGTATAAGAGAAAATTACTGTCGAATTCACGTAATTTAACGCTTCTTAATAAAATATTTACTGTTTAAATTTTACAATTTACTTTTCTAAATATATTTAAATGTTGTTTATTTGTCAACATTCATAATATAATTGCTTACGAACAAAAAACTATAGATAATATAGATTGTTAGTTGCTACGAATTAGTTACGGAAAAAAAAACGCTTTTTCTTTTGTTTTAAATTGTGGAATTTATTTATTATGAAAAGAACGAAACGCATATAAATATATTTACTAATAACGTTCCTAATTCAATAATAAGTTTGTAATCTTTATCATTTTAATTTCTATATATTTATGTAATTATTTATTGATATTTAAATTATTTAATTAATTAGAATATATTATATATAAATATATATAATATATATATATAAATATATAATATATATATATATATAATATTTATATAATATTTAGAATTTCACTAATTCTGACG
This sequence comes from Schlechtendalia chinensis, assembly GCA_019022885.1. Classification (NCBI taxonomy): domain Eukaryota; kingdom Metazoa; phylum Arthropoda; class Insecta; order Hemiptera; family Aphididae; genus Schlechtendalia; species Schlechtendalia chinensis. The sequence continues at coordinate 4,483,950 of CM032349.1, read as the reverse complement.
ATAATACAATCATAATATACGATTTAAAGACTCTCATACCTATAAAAAAACATACTAACAATTAAAAAAATATTTTCAGAATTGTTTAATCATTTCAACTAATTATATATAAATATATATATATTGTTTATTTAACAAAATTTTTAATATAATTGCATATGAATAAAAATGTACAGATAATAAAGATAAAGAAAATACAGATATTGTATATAAATACAATTTTTTTTGTATTGTTCTTTTTGGGTATTGTACAATTACAAATGTTACTTACATTCATCTATGTAATATAATAATATTACAAGAACAAAATAAACATATATCAATATTACAATCATACAAAAGCACCTTTTTAAATTATTCTTACAACTATTAAATCATGAGAACCTTTACCTTTGCATTGTTCTATTTTTGCATCATCTAGAATATAATATAATATAATATGTTGATGAAATAATTACCAATACTTATTCTTAAAGAAGTTAAAATATTGCCAAACGTATATAATATTACGCTCCTTCTTAAATCATAAGTATGTAATTTTTATAATTTTAATCTCTATATATTTATGTAATTATTTATTGATGTTTTAAAGAGTGTACAATAATTTTGACGACAATATAATTATAGAATAAGACTTATAAATTTTGTACCAATTTAAAAATCATACTAACATTTAAAACAATATTAATAAAATTGTTTAATCATTACAACCAATTATATTTAAATGTTGTTTGACATTTATTTCATAATTACATACAGACCAAAATGTATAGATAATATAGATACAAAAATAAAGATATTAGATAAGTATACAATTTTTAAAATTATTATTACTAACTAGTTTATAATTTTAAATGTTACTTACATTTGTCTATGTAATATAATAATAATACAAAAATAGAATAAAATAATTTCAATAAAACTAACATCATAATAACGCAATTTTTGTATTATTCTTACTAATAATTAAATCATGTGATCCTTTACCTTTGTTAATTTTTAAATTATTATAAACTAGAAAAGAACATAGAATAAAAAGGAGATAAATTAATTATTAATGTTTATTCTTACAAAAAGTAAAATTCCTGTAGAATTTACATAATATAATGCTCCTTGGTAAATCTTTAATATGCGATTTGTATTATTTTCATTTGTGTACCTTTATTTATTTACGTGTATATATTTAAAAAAGCAAACACCAATTTTCACGTTAATATAGCCATAAAATAAGAAATAAAGGAATTTTATACCATTATACCATCTATTATAATGTTTAAAATATAGCAATAGAATTTTTCAAACATTACAACTAAATATATTTAAATGTGGTTTATTTAGGAACATTTATAATTCAATAAATTATAAATTCATTGTACACGAGCTAAAATGTATAGATAATATAGATAAGGAAGCGTAGATATTAAACATGTACGCAATTTTTATCTATTATTACTACATCATTTTTTATAGTTTAATATGCTACTTACATTCGTCTATGTAACATAATATTAATACAAGGATTGAATAAACTTATATCAATATTACAATCATAATAATGCATTTTTTTGAATTATTCTTACTAACTTTTAAATCATGAAAATATTTACCTTTGTTTTGATTCAAATTATTATTATCTAGAAAATAATATAATATAATAAGGTTATGAAATGATATAAAGGTCCTCGGTAAATCCTTAGTATGTAATTTTTTTAATTTACATGTGTACTCATTTGTAATTTTGACAGAAATTTCCAAACATTACAACTAAATATATTTATAAATATTGTTTATTTGAAAACATTTGTAATATAATTGCGTTCAGACTTAAAATGTATAGATAAAATATATAAGAAAGCATAGATATTATACCTGAATGATTTTTTTTATTATTATTATAAAAATTGTTACTGAGGACTATGTAACAATTTATAAAAACAAATATGTAATAATTTATAACATTTATTATATAATATGTCTCGTACATACTCATATTAAAGAATGCGTAATTGAAGTTGTATTTTATCTCCTCATCTGAATAACAATAAATAATTATAATACATTTGTCTTTTTGCTCTGGAGTTTAAACAATAACAGCTAATCATACAAAAAGAAATATTGTGTGTTATATACTACGCAACTCAAAAAAAAAAAAATTTGCAGCACATCGTCGGCCAACGAAAATATATTGTTTAGTTAAATATAAATACGTAAGTATGGGCCTCAATATTAAATCATCATTTTGTATTGCATAAGATATATTATAAAACTTAAGAAATAAGTCAATTCACAGTTTAAACATTGTGTAAGTATATGGGTAATATACATATTGAGTAATCCATTTATTGTATTAACCCCATTAAAATAATATAATACTATGATTCAATATTATCTTTGTTGTAATTAAATATACAGTTATTTATTAGTTACCATTAATGATTAATGATTTATGTCATTTAATCCTTTGATCCTCTATTTATTTATTGTATACATAATTTTTTGGTTTTTTTTTCTTATTAGTAAATACGCCCGTCAAATACTACTATAATTGGTACTTTTAGTCATAATTGTACGTTTTATTTTAATTACATAAAATATTGCTTAAATTATAAAGCTTACGATCGTCATTCCGAAAATGAAGGTATAATGTTTCTACATAAGATATAAGATGATGTATAGTCTTAAATTATGTAGATTTGTAGGTAGTAAATTATAAATCATGTAATTAATGTTAAGTCAAGTGTTATATATATTCTCACTATCAGAAAAAACTATTACTATTTTTATTATTATTATAAATTAGGTTAGGTTTAACTAAGTTTCTTCCTTACGTTTAGAAGAAACCCGGTAATTATACAATTGTCAAAGTATGTGTTGTTTTATTTGATTAGAGACTCTAAGTTTTAGGATAGAGTAATTTTGAAGATTCTGGTGGAAAAATGAGAAAATTTCACACTATTGCCATATCAAAATACAACTATCATTAAACTAAAACCTACTTTTACATTTTTCGATATCTGAAAAAATAAAAATAAAAATATTAGTAAACAATACTCTACACATATGAATGTTATTACCAGTGAATGATAGCTCATTTAAAAAAAGTGCTACTTTCTTATAGTCAGCTGAAAAATTAGAAAAGTACAATATTAAAATAAATATAGTACAATAAACATTCAGCTAATAACTGATAATAATCAGATTAATAATTATAAACTATTAGCTAACTAATAATTCTATAAAATGTGAAATTTAAATTTTTATTTGAAATCATCATAATCGTTAAATTTATAACTAATTTTATTAGGTTAGCCAATCCAATATTACATTCACAGTAGTTTTTTATAGTTTTGACACCCTCTAAAATAAAAGAAAAATGTAAAGAAAAAATCTGCACAAATGAGTAAATTATATAAAAATTGTATAATTTCATTGGTATTATACATTTGAAAAGATATAAAATACATAGTTTATTATAATTAATAAATATATTAAATATCGTTAAAATACTATATATGACATGGCATTCATAATAATTTAAGCTCTTTAAAAATATTAACGTGTCTACTATTTTATGAGTTTTAAAAATAATTGCATTGTCTTTTTATTATATTTCATCATCATCATCATCACTGGCGTTTACAACTCTATTAGAGTTTTTGCCGCCAACACTATGTCTCTCCATTTCTCTCGATCTTGGATAATTTCCTTCCATTCTTTTACTCCCACAGTTTTAAGATCCTCTTCTACTACGTCAAGCCATCTCTTCCTTGGTCTGCCTCGAGGTCTCTTCCCTTCTGGTTTCCATTCTATCACTGCCCTAATAATTTCGTTTTCGCTTTTTCTCATTATGTGCCCAAACCACTGTAATCTTTGTCCTTTTATGTAGCTAGTGACTGGTGCTAAGCCCAGTTCTTCCTGTAATATCCTTATTGAATTTTCATCTCCACTCATTTGTTCTTGCGTCCCGAACTGGTCCACATATCATTCTCCATATTTTGTTTTCGAGGGTTCTAAGTCTTCTTTTCGTCACGCTTGTTGTTGTCCATACTTCACAACCATAAGTGAGAGTAGGCCTTATTATTGCCGTGTACAACCTTAATTTTGTCTTCTTAGACAGCGCTTTAGACTTAAAGACTTTTGATAGTGCAAAAGAGGCTCTTTCTGCCTTTGCTATCCTCGCACTTATCTCCCGTGACCAATCATTTTTTGTACTAAGTATCGCTCCTAGATATTGGAATTCTTCCACTTTTTTGAAAGCTATTGGTTCAAATACGTCTTGAGGTGGGTCACTGTCGAGAATCTCTAAAATTTTTGTTTTTTCCACATTAATCTGTAACCCTACTTTTGCTGCGGCGTTTTCGAGAGCCATCGTTTGATCTAAAACATCCTCCAGTGATTCACCAAGGATGTTCAGATCATCCGCAAAGCCTAGAATCTGCACTCGATGATCATTGACCGCTACTCCACTTTCTGCATTTTGCATCATTCTTACCGTCTTTTCAAGTGCTAAGTTAAACAGTAGCGGGGATCAGATAGTGATTACATATCATAGTGCATCACCTTGTTTAAGGCCAGTTTCTACTGTGAAGGCATCAGATAGTATGCTGTCTACCCTTACTTGGTATTTTGTCCCCTCCATGCACATTTTGGTGAGTACTATAAGCTTAACCATTTTTTATTTTTTTTCTTCATTAAACCGATTTCTTGTTCTGCAGTCTCCATAAGAATTTTATTGACTTTGTTCCAGTCCGCGTCTATATTTTGTAGGTTGAGGTTGAGGTATTTAATATTTTTGTCCATTTTTTCCCTAAATTTTCGTTGGACTTCTGGGTCTTTAATTTCCTCTACGTTGAGGTTTGTCTTCCTTTTTTCCCTCAGTTTTTTATGACCCAATAATTTAATTCTTAAAGTTGCTAATACCAGGAAATGGTCAGTATCACAGTCAGCCCCCCTAAAGCTTCTTACATCGATGATACAGGACCTGAAGCGCTTTTGTATTAATACATGGTCAATCTGATTAGCTGTTTTACCATCTGGTGACTTCCAAGTTACCTTTTGTATATCTTTGTGGGGGAAGGTTGTACTACTTATAATCATGTCCTTGGATGCTGCAAATGATATGACTCTCAGCCCATTGTCATTTCTAGTGTCATGAACGCTTTCACTTCCCAAGGTTTGTTAGGAAGTGTTTTTCCTTTCCACATTTGACATTCAGATATCCTAGAACAATTTTTATAACGTTTCCTGGCAGCCTTTCATATGTTGTATCCAGATCTTCATAGAAAGCATCCTTAATGTGGTCCTCACTTGTGTCCGTGGGGGCATGTACACATATTAATATAAGATCTATTGGTCTGCTTTTTATTCTCATCACTGCTATCCTTTCCGAAATTGGTCTAAATTCTTTAATATGTGGTACCATCGACTTGTGTACAGCGAAGCCGCTCTCAAAGCTGTGTCTGTCTGCCATTCCTGAGAAGTATATTTCATAATCTTTTACTGTTACTTGTCCTGTTCCCTTCCACCTTATTTCCTGTAAAGTTACTACATTAACTTTATATTTCCCTAATACCTCCACCAGATTTTGGCATGCACCACTCCTATATAGGCTTAATATATTCCAAGTCGTTATCTTAAAATCAACCTTCCGATTTCCGTGTCCAAAATTAAAACCGTCTCTCTGTGTCCGAGGCTTATTTTGTGTTGGTAACATAACCATACAATTTTTCTAAGACAGGGTGTCAGCCCTGGGCTAAACCCCCAACCTGGAGGACCAGACTCCCCCAGCCAGTTAAGGCCAGGGAAGGGCTACTGCAATGTCCTGTTGTACATTGGGCGATGGGCGCGCCACTTTCCCTATGCCGGGGAATTTTTATTATATTTAAATTAATTAATTTTATTTTATTATATTTAAGGACGCTAAAAAGAAAATCAATAAAATATTATTGTTCCACATTAAAAAAAAAATAAAGATAAAATTTGGAACTTTTATTTAAAAGTTTTATTATAAAGTTTTTTTATTATAAAAAAGTTAATAACTTAAATAATTATTTACCCAATATTGTGGACAAAGCAAGATAATTAAAATAGTATTGTGAGTAACCTAAAAAATATGATAATCGATATTTTTACGACCATAAATACGAATAGAATATTTCATTTTGTAATTTATATTTAATATAATTAAAAAGTGAAATTCTGTTCAATAATTTTCAAAGAGTATGCTAATAAATATTTTAATTTCCGATAACTATTAGCGATTGTAATTTTCGTGCATTTTTTACCAACAAGCGGGACAAAAAATAAATCTAGTAGTCCGATTTGGTTTTTGAATATTAAATTGAATTCGATATTTTTTATTTCAGGTCATGTTGGAAATGTATTGTGACCCATTAAAATCAAAAAGATATTGAAATAAATAAAATATAATGCTTCCAGTATTCATTTTGAAATATTATGAAACTCGTAATCGTGCCAGAAAACAAATAAGCTATTAAAATAAGTGCATTGCATTTCGACCAGATAATTTGTTGACGTAATGCTTTTTATATATTTATACAATTATCTTTTATTAGTTGTTCACACAAAATTAATTACTTTTTTCTTTAACGTCTTTGTATACTAGAAAATTGATAAAACATTTTAGATATTTAGAGAATGTAATGTCGTAAAAAATTGCCTATGTCATTATGTCATTAATTATATACAGAGTGTTCAGAAAGAATGAAACACTACATTTTCCTAAATAATTAATTCGATTTCTTCTAGATTATGTTTAACTTATCATTGCTATTAGGACACATACCGCTGAGGGACATTACAAAAATATACCTTCGCTTATTTTAGGAAAGTTGAGCATTATATAGTTATAAAGTTAATGGTAAGTCAATCAGATAATTATTGTTTATGTTGTGACTGATATTTGATTGCTCAACATTTGTCATTAATTAATTTTCATAGGTAGATTAAATTTATGTTGTATGAACGTAATAATTTACAATTAATTATCATGATAATCTAGTTTAATTACACTGGAGCCGAATATGTTTGTTGTGAAGCATTATTACAATTAAAAATATTGTAAAGTAATTATCATTTCACATAAAGACTGAAAAAAATGTTTACATACATAAGTAACCAATGAAATATTAAAATGTATGTAAACTCAATAGGTTTACGCTACATATAATATGAAAAGAAGAAAATCGATTAGTTTAATGATAAATGAATTTTTATTTTTAGAAAAAATTGTACACTAAAATTTTCCTAATAAATAATAAAAGCTTTTCTCCTCTGATACTGAATTAAGTAAAATTTGTTTCCATTAAACGTAAATAATTGAAAATATATTTTAATCTTCAAATGTAAATCTTATTCTTAATTCAACTTAATTGGAGTCATTTTTCCCATTTACTAGCTTATTATTATATTTTAGTTAACATCGAATATTATAACCATACAAATGATAATTTTTACACTCATCAATGTTTCACTTACACGTATTATAGTAAAGATGTTCAAAACAATCATTGACATCTGTATTTTCTGATACATAAATACAAATAAAAAGGTAAAACATTATAATTTTCATTAGCGTCATGACTCATTACATAAGTGAAATACTTACTGCCACAAAATTCATATACTTCCTCTACCCCGAATACGTTGAATTAACAACTTCAATTAATTATACTCGATATTGAATTCAGCGAAGAAATAATTAAATCAAAAAATATATGGGTTCTTACTTACCTTTGCATAATTCTAATTTTTTAAATACATTTGAATCAATTCTAAATAGTTTATATTATAAACTGAATTCAGTCACAAGATATATTTATAATATTTTAAAAAATAATTCATTTTTGTTCGTTAGTTGCTCTTTATGTCTTTGTCATAAATGAGGATAAAGTTTTCCTAAGTGTGATATTATTAAAATACAAAGAAAATTGTTGAGGATTTCGTCAGTTTCAAAATATACACACGATTAATTATAAGAATTCTACAGGTCAAATTTTTATACGAAATATAGTCGTTAGTCATTTGTATTGTAAATAATGATTACATATTTAAATTTTCATTAATATTGCATGAAATACGAGTAACAATTGTAATATAATATAATATCATATATGATATCTATCGATATCATAATTCATATCGCAAAACACATTTTCACACGTGAAAGATCAAGAAATAAGACATTACTATAATATACAACGATTATCCATAATACATAGTATTTAAAATACATAGTTCAGAAATACCTTCAGGGTCTTTCGGTGCTTCTAAAATATTTACATGCTCAATTCTATAAATTGAATACTTCAAATTTTTTGCAACAATTTTGTCGTTATACATTTATGTTGTTAATTTTGATTACATATTTAAATTATTATTAATATTACACGAAATACGAGTAACAATTGTAATATAATCTTATTTGCATAAATTATGATGTTTTATGATATGTATTATAACATTTTATAGCGAATTTATGAAATACTCTACAATACAAAAACAATACCACTGTTCATAAAGTACCAAGTAATTTGATGATATATATTTATTTCTATTCGCTTTAGGTATATCATGATTTATTCATACTTGTAGAAAAAACGAACATTGTTTATTTCGAAACGAAATAGGAGATACTCATACGGTACTAACATAATATGTCAAATATATATCACCTGATACACCGTCTTGAATGAAAAACAATATCAACGACGATATGATTAGTTGTGTATTGAAGTGAATCATTTTCGCTTAAAGTTTTTCTGACGAGTTCTTGTTTCTGTTATTGGCACTAGACTACTTATGACGATCGTTCTACACTGACTGCGATAATTTTGTTAGAAATAGGTTAATATAGTTAATAGTTGTTTACGAATAAAAAGCTGAACAAACAGCTTTTATAGCAGCTGCAGTTATTTTTGACTTCACATGTGCACACTTATTATTATTTTTGTATTATTTTCGACAAAAATTACGGTGACCTAGAATTTACATATTCTAAAATAATATATCAACAAAATATACATAGTATGTATGTATATATTATGTATTTAGTATTCTTCTTAGGTGTAGCATAAGCTATCCTAGGCCTTGAACGGTCATGCGCATTATTGTAAATACGATTTTTATGTGATTTTGAACAAAACCATATTACTTTAAGTTGCTTGATAATGACATTATTTTTACATTAGAAATCAATAAAATATTTTAAAAGTCTTTAAATTGTTTTTTCTTATTGAATTATGAATCTTGAATTATTAAAATATTATAGAATTTACATGTGGCTTGTATAAAAAAAAATATTTTTCCAACACTACCAGAACATTTATATTTCGTTTTAACCGAACAAAAAATACACATATGTAGTTGTATATTTTACTGTGCGTTTATGCTCAAATTTATTTCAATTTTAGCGTTGTTGAAACCTAAATGCACATGTAGTTTAGTAATTTAATATACATTTTTTTTATTTTCAAAGTGTTTTTTATATTACGTGAATTAGTCATAACTTAAACGAAAAACTAAAAATTTAAATAAATACTAGGATCGTTCTGACACTCAGACAATTATTATAACACCTGCGGTTTATTATTTCATATAGTTTGTGTGAAATCAATTTTACATTTTAATTGTTTTTATTATTTAGCTCTAGGTTGCCTCTTTATGTAAAAACAAATCACTTAAACGCATATGAGCAATCACGTAGGCGAAGGAATGAATATTTAACATGTTTCTCCCCACCCGTATTAAAATTAAATACTTCGGTAAAAAAAATGGCATCCTTTAATTCAACAAATCTAAGCAATTCTCGGTTGTGCTATGCATTCAAGTTTAGACAATGCTCAAGAAAATATGAGTTGGTCCATACTAGTTATGATAATTACAATTTTAATTAGGAGAATTGTTAAAACAGATTTGTAAATACACCTGTGTTATCGTTTCAATGAGACGTTAAAAGTTGTAACGTTCGATTTTAATGAGGACCTCCGTCGTCTATTTCCATTGAATAATAAATAATATCGCGATACCCGACGGTACCGAAAAGGCGATAATAAAAGTTCAACGGACTATGTATAAATAATCGTTTTCGGTCAGTTGGTTGTTTTTCGTCTGCCGGATAATACACATCTCTCACTGTTCATATTTTGTGTTTTTTATTTCTCCTTTTCCCCCTAAAATTTACTGTTGTTTTATCCGGTCAAGAAACGAAAAACAAATGGAGTAGTCATCGTCCGTTTCGTCCACCGGGGCGGAGATCGCCTGTGGCGATGTTCCACGGATGGATGTGTCCGCGCCACCGCGCGGACACAGGGTAATATGTATAGGCATTGGTTTGTTTCGTGCGTATGAATATGTGTGTGTCCGGTGCAACGGAAGAATGGAAACCTTTATATTTATTTAATTTAATTGCTGTCCCTCTAAATATCATAAAAAAAAATAATCCCTTGAGCTCCGGCTTTTTAGCCTCGGCCATGGGTTGGCGACCCTCCTCTTAAATACGGATCCGTCACACGACGCTCATCCATTTGGATCGAGACGTCGCAAAGTATGTAATAAGGTATCAAAAGTAAATTACTTGTAATAATTATTTCATTGAACATCAATATGCTTGTTTACGCCAATAGGAAACAATGCAATTAAATAAATGCGTTAGGTTGCTTGGTTTGTCCTTCTGATTCATGCTGCGTCGAGTTAAAATACAACTAGGAGCCACCATCAAATTTTATTGCTGCAGACTAAGATATAGCCACTGTGGGGATGGCAAACATTCCATCAACTTGTGTCCAATCACTCAAGTCATCGATTTTTATTGCCTCTCTGTCATCGTTTACATCTCGTGACCGACTACAGCTGACAAGAACGGGACTTATGAAAATTATGCACATCGAAAACATCTCATTCCGCGATGCTCTTTTCTCCAAAAAACAGAATCTGATCACTTCAGCTTTCAGTTACTCTAAAATAATTAAGAAGCGATCTATGGTTTCCTTACTTAATAATCTTTCTCAACAATCATATTACATTCCACCATCCTCCGTCCTTACTCCAACTCATACACACCACCACTCTTCGGGAAATCCAAACATCACTCTCCTTTCTCTTCCATCAAATATTCTAATCTCCATGTTCCGAAGAATTTTTGAAATCCTAATGGTTACTATATAGACAGTCTTAAAAAAATACTTTCAAAATTGTATTTAAATAGAAGTACAAATACATTGATATAAAAAGTATTTAAGACGTATTTCAGATACTTTTTCTAAAATGTATTTAATAACAAATACAGATACTTGGTATGTATTTAAATACATATCAATATTATATTAGATATAATTATATCTACCTGTATTATTATAATTAAAGACTTGGTAAGTAAATAATTTACATGTTATATTGTTATAAGAGTAATGTAGTACCTATCTAAACATTTTCATAGTAGTTATATGCAAAGACCGATTACTATACGTCTAGTGTATGACGTTCTTAAATGGTTTTCTAGTTAAGACGTATACCTAAACATCTAGGAAGATCAATCGAGAAGATGAATCGAAGAAGGCGATTCCCTGAGTGCGCAATGGACTGCAAGTGTAAGTCGGTGTTTAGGTTTCATCTGACTGGTGGTAACATTTATTGTGTGTGTGTATGAGTATGTGTGTGACGTAAAACTATTATTAATTTTAAGAGATTTGCAAGAAGTTATCCAAACAATCGGAAACTTAATTGAATACAAAAAATTAATTAGTGTATTTTGCATATTTAAAAGGAAAGGATAAATAACTTTGTATTTGAGGAATACGCGGTTATATTAGTCAACAGTCGAGCGGTGGTCGATTCCTTCATGTGTGACTCGAATCTGCTGCAACGCTCACTATTCACAATCACTAGAACGCATGAACAAATAATGTTTTTTAATATATATATATTATATATATATATATTATATAATATAATATATATCTTATATTTGACAATGAATGAATTATAATAATTACATAGATAATAAGATTAAATTTTACAATAATAAAAATTATATCTCGCAAATGCCATTGTTAATGAAAAAACCCGCATGTCAATTAATCGGCCCGAACATGTACACCATAAAATATAAAATAGATACCGCAAAAACAATCGTGAATTAACGTGATTTACTATACAATGCCTCAAATTTTTTATATTACTATTTCTTTTTAGAAAATGTCAAAACAAAAAATATATTAGTAAGATAAAACGCTATAAACCCAAAATCGCAAAAATAATAAAACACTTCAACTGCGCATATATATTTTGACAACTACGTTGTTCCCTCAACATTTCGTATGGCTTAACAGATATTTTCAAAAACTATGGGATTAATATAGTAACAGCTAAAAATAATAATTTAAAAGCACTATTAGGAAGCACAAAGAACAACATAGAAGGAGAGAAATTGGGTATTTATAAAATTCCATGTGAGAAATGTGATCAATGATATGTGGGCCAAACAAAGGGACTATAGATATTAGGTTCAAAGAACATTTGAGAAATATTAAAAACCAATAAGACGAAAAATCTTTTGTCGCGGAACATTTATTGAATACTAACCATAACAGGGTCTATGTTTGTGTGTTATAGTATACACGTGTAGTAGCAAAATACAAATATGTAGTAGCAAATTCATATTTGTGTTCAATGGCATCGAATAAACAATCGAAAAAACAATGCAATGCAATCTAAAGGATGATAACATAGTTGTCGAAATACGCATACGCAGTTAAAGTGTACTATTATTTTTATGATTTTTTGCTTTATAGTGTGTAGTATTAAATAATCACAAGTCCTCGAGAATATTTTAGTATGCTAAAACAAAGTTTTTTTACAAATAAATTTGAATATATAAAGAGACAGAAGGAAATATATTATATTCAATTAATTAAAATATTACATAACACGCGGATAAATAATGGATTAAAAACCAAAAATATTATTTTCAAGTCATAATCACAAAATTAATTAGAGCAAGAGATAGATTTTAATTAATAATTAATATCATCTTGCACCATTGAGGTCCATTTAGTGTCCTTTCTGGAAAAATAATAAATCGGATAAAATTATGTGCTATTAATCGATGCCATAATGGTAATCATTAGAGATAGAATTTTGATGACTTTTGAATTTTTTTTCTACAAGTGCTATACAAAGCTAATTAAACTACAAATTTGTTTTATTATATAACGATTTAGAATATGTATTTTTTTTGCATTTTTTACATTTTTTGTCTAAAATACATTTTTTAATTTTTAAATGCATTTTTTCTTTTTTGTAAAGTCATTTTTACACATATTACGTTAAATGTGTACATTTAAACTCTTTTTTTTTATTTTAAGCTTTTTTTTGTATCTGTATAACAATTTTGTCTTATCTGAAAACCTAGATTTTCATATCATTTTATATTTTTATATCTGATGAACTCAATTAAATACTTCACTAACATTGAAAAAGTAATATAATTTATTACTGGTTTATCGATGATAAAATAAAGAATATCGAACGACCCCAATACAACATAGTAAGATAGTGGAGAGTATATTAGGTAATTATACCTATCTAGCGGGAATCTATTTATATTCGCGATAATATCCAATATTCGTTATTACAGCGAGTCAATGAATGTATGAGTGTCAGTAGTGAATATGACATTAGTGTTAAAATATTGCTATTATATGTACCGAACAAATAATATTAACATTATACATTTAAAATTTTAAAAATGCCGAAAAAGTCAACTGTAGGAAGCCGATTACGCAGTTTCGTGAGTAAGTTTGGTGCCGATAGTTTTTCAACATATTGCTTTTTTGTAAAGTTTGTAATAATATACTAATAATATAATAGTACAACTTAAAAAGACATTTATAATAAATAATAAATATATATTACTTTTAAGATAACTCTTAGTGAATATATGTACCGAGTACATCATTATTATTGCTAAAACGTAATTATTGAGTTAAATTATACTCTGCCTCTAATAGTCGAAATATATTGATGGAATTTGTCAAACATTACAACAAAATATATTTGAATGTTGATTATTTGATATTTGTAATATAATTTGAATACGGACTAAAATCTATAGATAATATAGATAAGGAAATATAGATATTATATATGTATGGATGTTTTGTTATTATTATTTATAACTATTTTACAATCAAAAATGTTATTTATGTTTGCCTATGTAATATTACAATATGAAAAGAATAAAATAAGTTTATATCAATTTTACAATCATAATATTGCAATTTTTTGTATTATTCTTGCTAACTAATTAATCATGAGAACCATTACCGTTATTAGTTTTGATACGTTTAAGATCTAGAAAATAATATAATATAATACAAAGGTAAATTAATAACCAATGCTAATTCTAATAAACGATAAAAATACTATCAAATTCACATAATATAACGTTTCATGGTAAATCATTAGTATATGTATATTATAATTTTGATTTGTAGGCATATATGTATTTACGTATTAATATTTAAAATAGGGTGCACCAATTTTCACGATAATATAATCATAAAACAAGATTTAAAGGAATCTTATATACCAATATATCATCAATTATAACGTTTAAAATATAGCAACAGAATAAATATATTTAAACGTGTTTATTTGTCAACATTTATAATATAATTGCATACGGACTAAAATGTATTTATAATAAAGATATAGAAATATAGGTATTATGTATAAATGCAATTTTTTTTAATGCCAAACTATTTTACAGTTAAAAATGTTATTTATATTTGTCGATGTTGTATTATAATAAAACAAGAATAAAATTAATTTATATCAATATAACAACCATAATAATGCAATTTTTGTACTATTCTTACTAACTAATAATAATTAATGAAAATCTTTACATCTATGATTTTTCCTCATTTCCATATCTAGAAAATAATATAATATAATAAGGAAGTGAAATAATTACCAATGCTAATTCTAACAACACGTAAATATTTAGCATGTAATTTTTATAATTTTAATTTGTTCAAATTTATGTATTTATGTATACATATATGTATTTAAAATATTGTACACTCATTTTCACGATAATATAACCATAAAATAAGATTTAATGGAATTTTATATTAATATAACAATCTTTATAACGTTCAATAAAAAAAGACCGAGTTTTTCAAAGATAATTACTAAATATATTTGTATGTTGTTTACTTAACAACAAATGTAACATAATTGCATTTTGACTTCAATGGATAGATAACAATGATAATGGGAATATGGATATCACGTAGTATTCAATATTTTTTTCTTTATTTTTACTATTTATTTTATAATTTAAAAAGTTACTTACTTATTTCTATGCAAAATAATAATAATAATAATACAATAATAAAATAAACTTATATCAGTATAACGTAATTTTTTGTTTTTGTTTGTTTGTTTTTTTTGGGGGGGGCCTAATGCACACGTGCCTCTTTTAATCGCATGGTACCGCAGTGGTGCCGCAACGTAGTCGCGGCCGTTCAATGCACACATGCGCGTTTTTCATACTAGAAACCGTCTATAATATTGTGCAGTCACTCGTCAGTACCGCATACGTATTCGTAGTAATGGAAGTGTACAGAAATAAAAAAATATTTTCGCGTACCTCGTGTACAAAAATTATATAAAAAAAAAAAATTGACAACATTGTGTACACCCATTTACCGATTATCGACTCACGCACAGAATATGTTATACATCTTTTAATAATTTTCGAGAAATTAAGAAAAATTATTTAATTACTTTCAAATGAATGTAAAAATTATTTGATGAGTTAACCGCGGAAATGTCAACAAAAATGAAGTCTCAATATACATGCTTCAGATTGTCCATGCCACCACTAGAAATGCTCGCTGTTATTCTGAGGTACAGGTATTTTCGTGATAAGTTTTTATTTCACTGAACAGCTTAATATAAACATGTCTTCACGACCGTGATTTCAATCGTTAAAGATTAATCGTGCAACTATAATTAAATACTCCAAGTTGCGCACCGGCCACAACCTACTACAACAATCAATCCTTCGAATTGGGGCTACCTTGCCCAAGTTTTTATCAACTCTCCTTCCCTCTCACGTCATAGAACCCATATAAATTACTTTTTTTCATCTCTCAATCTCAACTTTTCATTTGTTAATGCGCTTTCCGCCAATAACGTAATCCTAATCAAACAAATCGTCAATTGTACACTGCAGACAGGTCTAATATTTTAATAATATGTTCTCTACCCGTTTTTTTTTTTTTTTTTTTTTGTTCATGTATGTCACCACTAAAATTATTTTTGCGCTAATTGTAATAGTCGAGATATAATAATTTATATCTAGTTTTTCATAGAATCTCATTAAAAAAAAAAGTTCAATATCGAAATTTTCTTCCCGGTTTTCTATCAATCATTATATTTGTGTTTGCGGCGAAATGTCGTTCGTGTGCACTGAACAATACGCAACAACGTAATTAGAGACCGCAAGTCCGTTCGCGGTACCGTGGCGGTGTTGTGTTGGACCTGCGGGACACAATTGCCCGCAAGTTGACAAAGCGTCACTACGCGATCCCGCAACGTCGCTGCACGTACGTGTGCATAGCGTAATCTAGTACTGAGTGACATATAACGCAAACGCGATACGGCGCGTTTAAAAAACGCACGTGTGCATCGGGCCTTACTAACTAGTAAACCACGAGAAACTTTACCATCGATCTTTTTATAGGATTTATTGTCTAGAAAAAAATATAATATAATACGGAGAAGAAATAATTGCCAATGTTCATTCTTACAAAAGGTAAAAATACGGTCGAATTCCCATAATATAATGCTCAACGGTAAATCTTTAGTGTGTAATTTTTATAATTTTCATTTGCTTAATTATATGTATTTATGTAAAAATAGTAAATATCAATTTTCACGATAATATAATCAAAAAAACAAAATTTAAACGTTTCTTATTTTAACATAATAATCATACTAAAGGTTAAAAAAATCTTGAAAAAAATTATCAATCATCACAACTAAATATATATAAGTATTGTTTATTTAACAATATTTGTAATATAATTGTATACTGACTGAAATGTATAGATAATATAGATAAGAAAATATAGATATTATACATGTATGCAATATATCTTTTTTTTTTTATTATTGTTACTTACTATTTTATAATTAAATATAATACTTACATTCTCCTATGTTATATAATAATAATACAAGAACAAAATAAACTTATATTAATATAACAATCATAATAATGCAATTATTTTTATTCTTATTAACTCTTAAAACACGACAAAATTTACTTCTGGTAGTTTTGAATTTTTGATGAACTAGAAAATAATAGATTAAAATATCGATATGATGCTTATTATTATAAAAAGTTAAAATACAGTCTAATTCACACAATATAATGCTCGTTAGTAAATCATTAGTATGTAATATTTATATTTTTCATTTGTATATATACATATGTATGTATTTATGTATGAATATTTAGAATAGTAAACATCAATTTTCACTATAATATAATCATAGGATAAGACTTAAGGGAATCTTATTTTAATATAACGATTATAATAAAGTTTAACAAAATCTTGAAAGAATTTATCAATCATTACAACTAAATAACAATAAATATTGTTTATTTGACAATATTTATAATATAATTATTTGCGGACTAAAATGTATAGATAATTAAAATATATAAATAAAAATATTTAACATATGTTTTTTTTTATTTTTATTTTACTTACTATTTTATTATTAAAAATGTTACTTACATTCGTCTATGTTATATAGTGATAGTACAATAATAAAATTTAAACTTATATCAATATAATAGTTATAAAAACGCAACTTTTTGTTTTTATTTTATTAATTATAAAATCATAACAAACTTTAGCATTGATTTTTTTTTTTAGTTTCATTATCAGTCAATCGTTGTCAGTGTTCATATGCGCGCGCGTCAAAATTCTTATACTGTGATATTACTTATTTATATAGTATTAGTTAAACTTTGTCAGTTAGAATGCGCATCAAAATAACCAGATAGTCGCTGACTACTTGAATTTTTATTCGTAACTTACTTAAAGGTTCAAACATTATTAGTACATTGAAAAAAATCAAAATTTTAATTGTCTGTTTACGCGCTAACTGGCGATCAGCCGAAGTTCGGTTACATCCATCGATATAGCTTATCTTAGGAAATGTTAATGACTTCACCGAACATTGCAGTTTTTAAAAAAAACAATCACAAACTAAGATTAAGACAACACCTAATCAAACTAAAATTAGACAACAAAACACCCGCATATTGAGTCAAAAGATGTTTTTAATTTTTCAGTGGAAATGGGCGATATTAAATTCATAATTAAAAAAAAAAAAAAACACTAAACGTTATCTCTCCACATCGAAATCTGTCTCTCAAGTTCCTATTAATACAAAGCTAATGTTTGAAACGATAAAAATATTCGCTCCATTTACCATGGACGTTTAAACTGAAACTGCTTGTCAGAACTTCCTTTTCACATTAGTAACTCAGCAGAAGAACTAATTGAAAAAATCAATTTACGACCACCAATATTTATCCACGGAATTCTTGACTTTGTTGGTATCCACAACAAACTATTTTTCTTTAAATCAACCTGTAAAGATTTAAAAATACAAACAATCAAACTCCTATCGCAAAATTATCCGTTTCTTTAAATTTTTCTCAAAAGAAAAGGCACAATACCACACCTACCAACCAAAAGAAGAAACATTTTTTTGTATAGTAATTCGTAACTTGCATCCATTAACCCCAAAAACAGAAAGTGGAACTGCAATAATAGAAAAAGATTTATCCGTCCGTCAAGTGTTAAATGTTCTTCAAAAACTACAAAAAACAAATTATCTATATTTAAACAGGAGTCAACAGGAGTCAATAAACACATATTCAAGTTACCATTCTTATTTCACACCAAAGTAAAAATAAAGGAGCCTTGTCAAATTAAGAGATATTGTGCAATGTCTTAACTGTCAAGATTTAGGGTCACTTCAAAAAGGACTGCACTTACTTTCCCAGGTAGTTCGCTGTAGAGGAAATCACCCATCTTAAATTTACAACAAAACCAGTGACACACCTGTGAAATATACCATATCTGAAGGTGATCATCCATCAAACTACAAAGAATATCATGTCTATAAAAAAATTCAACATCTACGAACATCTATTTAAAAAAATATGATACCTATAGCAATAACACTTTTCTTATTAATAAAATAAATAACACTAATGTAAATTGTATGAGGAGCAGCAACGAAAACAAATATCGATAAAATCCAAACCGTTCAATCGATAAAACCACAGATTAGATGAATACAGATGGATCACTCTCGATGTAAACAAAAAATATTTTGTGATTGGTTCCCCCTCAAATCAGTGTTACCGCACAATAGTATAATATATTTACCTAAAATTTACACATTGCTCCTGTAAAATAACCGGTTGGTGTTTTTTGCTTACATAAAATGAATTGTGAATTGTGATTTCGAGTACGCTTGTACTGCTCTTTTGTTTGATCCTCTTGATTATTCAAGTAATAAAATGAAATTTTTTATTTTCTTGTAAAACATGGCCTTTAACGAAAATAAACGGTGCTCCGTTAAGTGTTGTACCAGTTCTAGCAGTATTCAGAATTTAAGTTTCTTTGGATACCCAAAAGAAATTGAGCGACGTGAGATTTGGATGAAGAACTGCCACACAGAACACTTAGCAAACAGTATTTCAAAATCAAACATTAGTTACAGGATCTGTGAAAAGCATTTTGAAGATAAAATGTTTTTGAACTCCACAACAAAATGTAGGCTTGTATTCAATGCAATCCCTACATTGTTCAATTGTAAGTAAAAAAGTTATATTAGATATGACATGCAAGTAATATAATTAAAATCATTTCTTACATATATATATATATATATATATATATATATATAAATGAAAAAAAAAAAATGTTTAATTTGTAGTTGATGTTGAAGAGGATCTTGTAACTAATGTGTCAACTTCTCACATCAGTTGTGCTAGTGTATGCAGCAGTTCTTCATTCGATGTAGTGAGTGTTGAAAACATCAACACTAACCTATCACCTAATTTAACTACATCACCCGTTGATTCAAGTGATTCAAGTAATCAAACGCCAGGGTACTTGTCGGCAAATACTCCACGAAAGAAAAAAATGTCGGTAATAAATCAGTATAATGTGAAGGAAATTAATCGTTTAAAAAAATCTGTTTTAAATTTAAGTAAAAGATTAGCCAATAACGACACTATAGAAAATTATATAGAGTTAAGCGAAAAGTACTTATCTCCTGGTTTATTTATAATTGTCAGAAATGACCTTAATTTAAAAAATAAAGATAAAAAGGGTTATAGGTATAGTAATGATATAAAACAATTAGCTTTAAATATTTATTTTTTAGGACCCAGAGTCTACAAGCTTTTATTAAATACTTTTTCATTACCATCTATTTCTACTCTTAAGCGTGTAACTACTAAATTCGAACTATTACCAGGACTTAACGATTTTCTTTTCAATATAATTTCATTTAAAATAAATCATTTCGATGCTGAATTTAAAGAATGTGTCCTTTGTATCGATGAGATGTCCTTAAAAACTAGTCTTCGTTATAATATTAATAAAGATGAAATAATAGGATTTAATCACACTAATCTTAATAAAACTTATAATCCTGCTAAGTATGCATTAGTGTGTATGATTAGAGGATTAAATGTCAATTGGAAACAACCAATATCATACTTTTTAGTTTCCAGTAGTTGCACAGGTTTTGATTTACAGGACATAATATTTTCTAACATTCAAAAACTATTTAACATAGGTTTTAATGTAAAAAGCCTTGTTACAAATATGGGTCCTAATTTTCTTAGTTTCAGCAATAATTTAAATGTTTCACCTGATCGACCATATTTTTTAGTCGGCGAAAATAAAATAATTTACATCTTTGATCCTCCTCATTTATTAAAATCAACCAGGAATATGTTTTTTCAACATAATTTTAAATTTAATAATAATCTTATTGAAAAAAAACATTTAATATCATTCTACAATCAAGATCATAAAAGTAATTTAAGAACAGCCCCCAAATTAACACATTCTCATATTTTCCCTAATCCATTTGAAAAAATGAGAGTTTTTTTAGCAGCCCAAATATTTAGCCAAAGTGTAGTAGCAGGTATGAAGACTTACCTAGCTAGTAGTAAATTAGACTTTTCTTCAAGAGCTACAATAGAATTTCTTAATGATATGGATAAACTTTTTGACATTTTTAATTCTTCCAGAAGACCCACTTCCAAAAATTTCAATAGACCATTTAAATATACACAAGATCAAATAAACCATTTAACTTCAATGCAAAATTTTTTTTCAAATTTAATAGTTGTCAAAAGATCTAATAATGAAATTGTTACAAACCGTATGAAATTTATAAAGGGTTGGCTAGTCTCTATATCTGGATTACTATTACTTTGGAAAGATTTAAAATTCTCAAAACCCATAAAACAACAAGATCAGTATGTTCTGTATACTAGTAGGCTAAATCAAGATTGTCTTGAGAATTTTTTTTGCACTGTTCGACAACAAAATGGGAATAATACTAATCCAACCCCTTTTGAATTTATTATGGCTTTTAAAAAATTATTCTTACTTAATTATTTTACACATTCTGACAAAGCAAACTGTATTAATGACTTGGATGAAATTTTATCTAAAAATCCTCTAAATGTTAACAAAGCTATTAATACAATATGTTCTGATAATACATCCTTTCAGTTTAAAAAAACTATTCCACTTCCAGTAGACTCAGTTGATTATAGACATTTGAATATTCCTGAACAAAATGCATTCATTTATGTTTGTGGCTATATAATGAAAAAATGTCTAAGTCAACATTCGTGTATTTTATATATTGAATATGCTAAAATTCAAAAAAAATTAGATCATTCCTTTTTATTATGTTATTTTAAAGCTTATGTAAATCATGAGAAATCAACTTTTGGTAATTTAACAATGCCTAATGAAGAATTTTATAATTATATTTATAAATTAGAAACGTTGTTCGTACAATATTTTCCCAAGTTGTCTGTTGAGCAAAGTGTAGGTCAAAAACTTAAGCAATGTATGATCAATGTAGTATACGAACATCCATGTCCTCAATTTAATAAAAATTATTTACTTTCATTTTTTATTCGTTTTAGGATTTATTCGTCAATTAAATTCTTAAATAAAAATCTTTTATCAGATAAAAAATTAAAAAATAGGAAATTAGTTATTTTACAACATCTGTAATAAATATAAAAATGTTAGTTTTAGGAACTCAATATTCACATAATTTTGTCTAATAATTTATTCTAAATTTGCCTATACTTCATACTGTAATCTCTATTCTCTACATAATTTAATACAGGGTCAATTAATTAAATTAATATTATACTTATGAATTACCTTGACTAATTTCTGAGCTGCTTTTTTTCAGAACTAAACGTTTAGCCATTTTTTTAAACAGTCCTTTTTAGGACTTCTTTTTAAACAGTTCTTTTCAGGGCTTCTTTTAAAACAGTTCTTTTCAGGGCTTTTAAAACAGTCCTTTTCAGGACTACCAAAAATATATTTTTTCATCTTTTAAATTTTTTATAATTTCGGAACAATCATATTGAGATGGACTAAATGAATGATGTAAACTGTTAAAGAAACAAACTATTTGTGTTTGGTATGTTTTATATGATTGTAAGTTAAATGTTGGTACTATATGGTCGAATAAACTGTATGTGTTATTAAAAGATTATTCCTAATTACAGATTTTCAAACTCATGATTTGATTTACTATGTGCGCCAAAAGTGTACACGAACAACGAAAGAAATTTGCAGTCAACCAGCAACCGTGTTCAGATCACTAGATTATAATTTACTATAATAAAACGTATAATATTCATCTAATCCGTGTAATTATTTCATCCTTACATTAGTTGAAAAACAAACATTTAAAAAATATTTGTCAAATGAAGACACATAAATAGTATAAGAAACATTTATCAGTTAAGTAAAAATCTGTAGAAAAATTGAAAGAATTTTCAAACTATTAAATAAATTAGGTATTACTTAAATTTCATTATTAAAATATATATATATAAATAAATAAAAATGTATGTAAAAAATACAGAAATTAATTAAACCAATTAATATAAAAATATATATAGCTATCAAAAAAGTCTACCACTTTAAAAAAAAAAAATAACGATACATATTGAGAAAATTGTTGCTGTTTTCTTACTTAAATTTTACCCTTAAATATTAGAAGCTGGATTAGAAGAATAGTTAGTAATATTTCTTTCTATTGAATTTGTGGTCAAGTTCATTTGTTAGGAATTCATATAGACAAATAAGTCTATACTTGGTGTAAATTAGTTAATCGAACATGGCATTTTTTTTAAATAAAGCCATTTTCCGTTTTGAATTATAATTCAATTGAATTTCATTCACATATTAGTTGGAAACAAATATGTGCTTAATCTGCATTAAATTTTTACTGGCATATGATAATCATTATTATTATATTTAAAATAATAAAGAAGTTGTACAATAATATTGTATAATATCCTTACTATAATTTATGTTATCATATGCGCCTACATTGATTTGAGGGGGAACCAATCAGAAAAGCGTATTTGCAATTCTTTTGTTCTCGGGCCGAGTGATCCATCTGTATTCATCTAATCTGTGATAAAACTGTGTATGATTGCAATTGTCATACATAACATTCTGATTTAAAAATGTAAACCATTTTAAAATCAACCAAACCATCATACAAATTATACTGTGCACGTCTTATCATTCAAATTCGTTGATTTCTAACCCCAACTTCAACTCTTTTCCGGGTAACCCCCTCCTTTCTAGTAGGTTAATGTATAATTGGTGTAGAAACTTGATCTAATACAAACCAATAATATGACAATAAGTTCCACCGCTATGTGATTAATATCTGAACCAGTGCTCAAATTGAGAAAAAATAAGTAGTAGAGCTCAACTTAACGATTTAAAAATCTCGTTCCAAATGCAAAATTATTTAACACAAACCCTTGGGGAGCTTTAACCCCCACACACCTTTCCTACGACAAGATAAATTTATTGTTTTAATGATAAGTGAAAACCCTAGCAGTGATGTCTGAAACTGATAATGATGCTTGCGTTTAGCAAGCACACTAGACCACTGGTACGTACAATAATTTATCGTACATATCTGGTGCACTATTGCTTATTCTTACGAAAGGCAAAAATACTATCGAATTCACACTATATAACGCTCCCTAGTAAATCTTTAGTAGGTCATTTTTATTATTTTCATTTGCATATATGCATGTATTTATGTATAAGTATTTTAAATTGTAAACACTACTTTTCACGATAATTCAATTAAATAATTAGATTAATAAGAACCTTATGTTAATATAATTATCATAATGACGTTTAAAATTGTTTTTTAATTTTTCAAATATTATACATAAATATTATTTATTTGACAATATATGTAACATAATTTCTTATGAACTAAAATGTATAAATAATATAAATAAGGAAATACAAATATTATGCATGTATGCAATAATTTTTTGTTATTATCAATAACTATTTTATAACTAAAAATGTTACTTACTTTCGACTATGTTATATAATAATAATACAATATAAAATAAAATTATATCAAAGTAACAAAAATCAAAACGCAATTTTTTGTATTATTCTTACTAACTATTAAATCATGAAAATTGTTACCATGGTATATTATCATATTTTTTTTATCTAGAAAATAATATATTATTATTATATTATACGGTGATAATATAATAATAATAATAATAATAATAATAATATAATAATAATAATAATAATAATAATAATATAATAATAACAATAATAACGCAATTTTTTGTATTGTTTCTTCTATCTATTAAATCATGAGAACATTTACCATCAAGTGTTTGTATATTTCTTTTATTATCTAGAAAAAAATATAATATGAAGTTGAAATCATTACAAATTCTCGTTCTTATACAAACGTCTATCAAAATAACAATCATATCATCGCAATTTTTTCTTTTATTCTGGCTAATTATTAAATCATGAGGACCTTTGTCTATGTTACGTTCAACATTCTCCTTATCTAGAAAAAAATTTAATATAATAATACAATGATGAAATAATTACTAATTCTCATTTTTAATAATGGTAAAACTAATTACTTAAAATTATAAAAATATACAAATTATTAAAATTATGTAAAAGTATTACTGTCGAAGTCATATAATATAATGCCACTTGCTAAATCGTTAGTATGTAATTTTTATAATTCTTATTTATACACATTTATGTAGTTATACACATATATTTAAAATAGTTTATAACAATTTTCTATATAAAATAATCATAAAATTTAATTTAAAGGAACTTCATATCAATATAATTTTTATAATTTTATAATTTATATTCATATATATTCATAATAACATTTTAAAAAATTTTGAATTATTTTTCTAATATTACGACTAAATATATTCAAATATTGATTATTTAATAACATTTTTGATATAATTGTACACAGACTAAAATGTTCAGATAATATGGGTAAGAAAATGAATATATTATATATGTATGCAATTTTTATTTATAATTTATTATTTTCACTAACTATTTTATAATTAAAAATGTTACATTTGTCTATGTAATATTATAATAATACAAGAACAAAATTAACTTATATCAATAAAACAATTATAATAACACAATATTTTATATTATTCTTATTAACTTTTAAATCTTCACTCATGACATTCCTAAAACATCATTTACTGAACTCGACACCAATGCTGACGACACACTAATTGTGGCTTCCAATGAAGATCCAGTTATAGTTTCTATTATGATACAAAGTCATCTTAACATAATTCACCTCTGGACAAAGTGATGGAAAATCAAAATTAACGAATCTAAGTTCTCCTACATAACATTTACTTTAAAAAAAAACATGCTCTCAAGTTTCAATAAACTAACATCGAATTCCCATCTAAAAGATAAACGAAAAGCCCTTAATGTCCGTCTTCATCTCCTAAGGCTCCTATTACGTTCTAAAATGCATATTAATAATGAATTATTAATTTGAATGTGTTGAAGCTTTCGTGGATTGTTAATTTTCTGCCAATGTTTTCAGATTTATCCACGTGTATATTTTTGGGCTGACGTTTCGGACTCATTTCAGAGTCCATCCTCAGAGCATAGTTACCTTGTCGAATGTTGTAACTATACTGCCTGTTTGGATTGTGTCTTACTATCTTATATACCCATACAGTGATTATCGATAAAGTCATAGTTGTCCTTGACATTCTTTACATTGTCTTCTTCCTTTTCTACAACAGCAATTACCGGTAATACTGGTAATTACTGGCTGCCTTTGCTTGTGATTCCCGGCGATAGCTGGTTGCCCTTGACAATCTTTACATTTCTGTCTTCCCTTTCTACACCGGCAATTACCATTTATAGTGATTGTGGCTGTCTCGGTTGTTATTGTGGCTTTTTTGAACAGTTGTTTTCTTTTTTCCTGGTTTTATCAGGAATCTGAAAACATTGGCAGAAAATTATTAATTTACAAGCCTCTACTTAGACCGCTATGGACATACGGCATCCAACTACGGGGGCGGCTAAACCTTCCAATATCCGTAAAATTCAAGCATTTTAGTTCATTTGCCTTCGACTAATTTCATCTGCGCCCTGGTATATTACAATCCACAATCTTCATGAAGATCTTAAAATTCAAAATTTAAATCTAATTTCCAAAATATATTACACTAGATTTCACAGCAAACTCCACTCAAATATTAATCCACTAATCACTAAACTAACTAATTCACGCCGTAGACTTAAAAGAAAATGGTGTAATGGTAGTGAAAATAATACGGAGATGAATTAATTACTAATACCTATTCTTAAAAAAGGTAAAAATAATGTCGAACTCATATTATTTAATGCTCCTTGTAAAATACTTAGTATCTAATTTCTATAATTCTTGTTTGTATACATTTATGTATTTATGCATATATATTTTAAATAATGTACATTAATTTTGACAATAATTTAATCATAAAATAAAGTATAAAGAAACCTCATATAAATATAACAATTATAACATTTAAAAAAATATTGACAGCATTTTTCAAACATTACAACTAAATATAATTCAATGTTGGTTATTTGAAAATATTTGTAATATAATTGTACACAGACTAAAATATATAGATACTATAGGTATGAAAATAAATGTATTAAACATGTATGCAATTGGTTTTAAATTATTATCTCTAACTATTTTATAATTAAAAGTGTAACTTACATGTGTCTATGTAATATAATAATAATACAAGGACAAAATAAACGTATATCAACAAAATTATCATAATAACGCAATATTTTATATTATTCTTATTAAGTACTAAATCATGAGCAACTTTACTTAAAATCTTTTCGTTAAGTCCTATATCTAGGATGTAATATAAAATAATACGAAGTTCATATAATTACTAATGCTTATTCTTAAGAAAAACAAAAGTAATGTCAAACTCATATTATATAATGCTCCTTGCTAAATATTTAGTATCTAATCTTTTAATATTATTCCACGTTATAAATAATAATAATTATTTAAATAAGAAAAACAATTATATATTTGACTAAATCATTACTTTATTATAAAAATATTAAATATAACACGTGTGTGGAGCTTTGATCAGACTACTGACTTTTATCATTATTACATAATCACATAAGCACAGAACTATGATACGAGAATAGAGTGTTACCACAACATCTAATATCTATAATTCTTGTTTGTATACATTTTTGTATTTATACATATATATTTTAAATAAAATACATTAATTTTCACAATAATATAATCATAAAACTAGATTTAAAGAAACTTTTAATCAATATAACAATCATAATAACGTTTAAAAAAATATTGACAGAATTTTTCAAACATTACAAATAATTATGTTTAAAGATTATTTAACAAAATTTTTAATATAATTCCATACGGATTAAAATATAGATAAATAAATATTGATATGGTACAAGTATGCAATTTTTTTGCATTATAGTTACTTACAATTTTATATTTAAAATTGTTACTTACATTGGACCATGTAACTAACTAGAAATACAAGTGTAAAATAAACGTATATCAATATAACAATCATAATAATGCAATTATTATAATAACAATAATGCATATATTTTTTATTCTTATTAATTCTTAAAACATGATAAACATTACTATTGATAGTTTTGGCTATTTCCTCAACTAGAAAATAATAAGTTACAGTACCGATATGAAAAAATTACCAATGCTTATTCTTACGAAAAGCATAAATACTGTCAAACTCATATTATATAATACATCTTGCTAAATCTTTAATATGTAATTTTAATAATTTTCCTTTGCATACACGTATGTAGTTATGCATAGATATTTAAAATAGTGTACACCACTTTTCACGATAATATAATCATAAAATAAGATTGAAACGGACCCCATATCAATATAACAATCATAATAACGTTTAAAGAAATATTGATAGAATTTGCTCAAACATTACAACAAATTATACTAAATTTGTGCTTATTTAACAATTGAATACTGATTAAAAAGCTTAAATAATAAAAATAATATTATGCATACATTATACATGTATACAATTTTGTTTATTATTATCACTAGCTATATTACAATTAAAAATATTACTCACGTTCTTGTATGTTGTTTGCGTCTAAGATATCGCGGAATTAATTGCTAATTATAATGAATTATATTTTTTTTTTTAACATCGACAGCAAAGGCCATTAGTTATAAATATTTTACATTTGATTCATTTTATTATATTGAATTATACATATTAGATTTTTTTTTAAACTTCGCTCCCGGCCCGTACTATTGTAATTTTAGAAAACCGGATCAATTCTCATTAGATTAATGTATATTTTTGCACTTTTTATACAAAAAATCATTGTACACTTTGATCACGCTCGCTTGAAGCACAAATAGCGCTTTTTATAGCTTGGTGGCCGGCGCGCGCGTATTACTATTTTACGCTTCCGTCCCGTAAATATGTAATATAATAAAAATACAAAAATTAAATAAATTTATACCAATATTACAATCATAATAAAGCATTTATTTTGAATATTCTTACTGACTATTATATGATGAGAACACTTACTTTTGATTTTTTCTAAATTCTCATTATCTGGTAAATAATATAATATAATACGGAAATGAAATAATTACCAAGGCTTATTCTTACAAAATGTAAAATTACTGTAAAATTCACTTAATGTAACTCTCCTTGGTTAATCCTTAGTGTGTAATCTTTATAATTTTTATTTGTAAATATTTTATTTATATATATATATATTTGTATGTATTTACGTAATTTTATTTATAATAGTGTACGCTCATTTTCACGATAATATAATTGTTGACAACAATTAAGCGTCAACGATAATGCGAAACCATACGCGGCTATTATCGGGTCTATTTATGCGAATTATTATTGTTGAATTCCTTGGATTTACAAGAGGTAAAAGATATATAATAAACAGATAAATAATATAATAACAAATATATTGAAAAGTATACGACAAAATAAACGCGATGTAATACGTGTGTACGATGACGATGACGGTGACAGTACTGCCTATATATCATATAATACACTGTATTGAAAACTAATAAAAAATGTCTACTCTGCATTTACTACAATACAGTGTGTATAATATTACTTATTAACTACATTATATAAGGTGTCTTGTTTATAATTTCAACAATTATTAATGATGATTTTTATGTAAGAGGGCAATACCCATGTTTTTATATTCCCAGTCGTCGAGAGTGAACCGCTGCATGTCGTACGCGAAGAGTCGTCGTGTATATTTAAATATTAGTACAGTTTTTCAGTTCGCCACCCCAATGACTTTTTATATATGTATATATACGTTGAAATTTTGCATATCAAAATTATAATAAAATCATCGTCGTGTGTATTTGAATAGAAATAACGCCTTTAGTTCACCGCCGCAACGACTTTTTTATATATGTTCAAATTTTGCGGATCAAAATTATAATAAATCCGTCGTCGTGAAAGACACATCAAATATAAGTATCGTTTTTTCGGTTCATAGCCACAATTTGTTTTTATTTAGCTCGAATAGCTAAATAGTTTATATAATTCTTGTTTCTAACAGACGGCATTCTTTGTTTTTGTTTCGTGTATGGCGAGTTAAATTATTATTTTGTTATTTATTATTTTTGATTATTTGTATTTATAAATGTATGTGCAATTATCTATTTAGATTTGGGTGCCGGCTGGCCAGGCAATGTCCACGTACTTATCGTGAGTACATATTTATTTTGTAATTTTTTTATTATTACTTATTTAGAATTGTGTTATTTGTTGAGCGAGAAGGGCTATAATTTTATAGTTCTCTAATGTTATTGCTGTTTATATTTTGTTTGTGATTTTTATTTCATTTATTGAGCCAATGCACTAATAAATTGTTTTCATTTTATTTATTTACATATGTTATTTAAAATCAGAATGGTACCTGGGCAATTAATCCTCTGCAAAGAGCAACCGTATTTTCTGAACACCTCAAACAAATTTTTAAGCCACATGCCCCTAATGATCCTGCGAGAAACCAATTAATTGAACAAGCTCTTCTATCTCCGCTTCCATTATCATTTTCTCCAAAGCCAATCACGCCTAATGAAGTTCAACAACTTATAATGAAATCTCCTTTAAAAAAATCACCAGGATTCGATCTTATTACTTTTGAAATTGCTAGGAATTTTCCTAAAAAAACTATTTTATTACTAACATATATTTTTAATGCAGCACTCCGTTTATCCTTTTTTCTAACACAATGGAAACATGCTACGGTTATTCTCATAAACAAATCAAATAAACCACCTGAACTTCCGTCTTCGTACAGACCAATAAGTCTCTTACCACTATTCTCAAAAATTTTTGAAAAACTTATATTAAAGTGTATTTCTCCAATTATAATTAGAAAAAAAATTTTACCCGATCCTCAATTCGGTTTTCGTAGCCGACACTCCACAACACACCAAATACAAAGGTTATCTGATAAAATAGCTGCTTTTGAAAATAAAGAATATTGCACGGCTGCCTTCCTTGATATCTCACAGGCCTTTGATCGAGTCTGGCACCAAGGTCTACTTTTTAAATTAAAACAAATTCTCCCTTCACCATATTATCTTGTTATCAAATCCTATTTAACTGAACGTACATTTGCGGTTCGTGTTGAATCTGAACTCTCCGATATTGCTCTTATCCAAGTTGATGTTCCTCAAGAAGCAATTATGGTTCCATTTCTGTATATCATTTACTCTTCAGATCAACCAATTTTCAATAACACTCTCGTCGCAGACTATGCAGACGATAAAGCAATACTGGCCGTTCACAGTGATCCAATTATTGCTACTTAAAATTTACAAGCACATATAAACGAACTATCCGACTGGTACTCTAAATGACGCTTAAAAGTTAATGAAAGTAAATCTGTCCACTTAACCTTCTCCTTAAGACAAGGTATCTGCCCTAATATAACTCTTAATAATATAAATATTCCAAATTATTCCAAAGCCAAATATCTCGGTATTATTTTAGACAAACGACTTACATGGAGTTCTCACATACATGAAAGACGATTATCCCTCAATAATAGGCAACGCTTACTTTACAATCTATTGTCTAAATCATCAAAACTCAGCATTAATACCAAATTAAATTTATATAAACTTCTTCTCAAACCTTTATGGCTATATGGCATACAAATTTGGGGCTCTGCAAAAAAATCAAACCTGGCAAAAATTCAAGCTTTTCAATCCAAAAGTCTCCACCTTATTACCAATGCCCCTTACTATGTAACAAACCAAACTCTACGTTCTGATCTGCATATGCATACTGTAGAAGAAACAATCAGTTACTTATATAACCGCTACCACACCTCACTCCAGAACCATCCAAATCCACTAGTCGAAAAATTAGCCGCGGAAACTATGCCTGAAAACCCACCCCGTCGCCTTAACAGACGATGGTGCCGTGATCTCTTAAAATAGAAAATAAAAAAAATTTAAAAATTTAAAAATTAAATCAAAAAATAAATAAATTAATTAAAAATTAATATCCCGTTGAAAGTGTCACAAATGAGTGACTTCTTTCTCACGTTATTTTACTGCTAACATTTCTAACATCATATACGCTTATTATACAAATTATGTATAGATTGTGTATTTCTTATGTAAAATAAAAAAAAAAAACATATATTATTTAAATTATTATTTTATATCATAATTATATTAACAATACATAAAAATAAACATTGGCGTTACCATTTTTATTAATAATTAGAATACCTAATATATGTTTTTATGAAAAACCCAAACGAACATGCATATATTTTACAAATAGTTCGGACGCACAAATTATTACCTTACGCTCCCGGCCGTACAATAATCATGAAATAGAATTTAAAGGAACCTCTGTTAACTTTTATGGCAGAGTGGTAATGCAGTGCCATGGTGGAAGGTAAGGTCATTCGTCGGCGACTCGCAAACGTGTGCGGGTGTGAGTTAGTGTAGTATGTGCAATCGTGGGCCAAATAAAATATAATTAATGTGATTTTGTTTAGTTTTTATTGTGTGTTATGGTTAACATATTATATCATTAAAACAATCATAATAACGATTAAAAAAATATTGATAGAATTTTTTCAAATATTTTAACTAAATATATTAAAATTTGGTTTATTTAACAACATTTCTTATATAATTGTATACCGATTGAAATGCATAGATAATATATACAAGAAAATATATATATTATACATGTATGCAATTATTATCATTATTATTCCTAGCTATATTAAATTAAAAATGTTACTTACATTCATCTATGTAATATAATAAGAATACAAGAAATAATTAAACTTATGTCAATATTATAACTATAATACAGCATTTATTTGAAATAATCTTAATAACTTTTAAATCATGAGAACTCTTACTAAAGTTTATTTTTTTCATTTCATTATCTGGAATATAATATATATAAGTTAAAAATACTGTAAAATACACTTAATATAACGCTTCTTGGTTAATATTTAGTACTTAATTTTTATAATTTTCATTGGTATATATGTATGTATTTACGTATTTATATATAAAATAATGTACACTAATTTTTACGATAATATAATCATAAAATAAGATTTAAATAAACTTCATAACAATAAAACAATCAAAATAACGGTTAAAAAAGTATTGACAGGTTTGTTCAAACAACAAATAAATATGTTTAAATATGGTTTATTAACCAGCATTTGTAGTATAATTGTATACCGATTAAAATGCATTGATAATATAGATAAGAAAATATACATATTATACATGTGCGCAATTTTTTTTTATAATTGTCACTAACTATTTTATGATAAAAAAGGTTACTTACATTCATCTATGCAATATAATAATAATACAAGGATAAAATAAACTTGTATGAATATAAAAACCATAATAACACAAATTTTATATTATTCTTACTAATAAATCATGAGAATATTTACTATCGATTTTTGATTTAATTTCAGCGTCTAAAAAATAATATAATATAATATGGAGATGAAATAATTACAATTACTTTTTCTTACAAAATGTTAAAATACTGACAAATTCATTTAATATAACACTCCTTGGTAAATCATTAGTATGTAACTTTTATAATTTTCAATTGTATACTCGTATATGTTTGTACAAATATTTTAAATAATTAACATCAATTTTCACGAAAATATAATCATAAAACCAAATTTAAAGGAATTTAATTTATATCAATATAACAATCATGGTATATAGTTCAAAAAAAATGTTGATAGAAATTTTCAAACGCTACTATTAAGTATATAAGATGTATCTGAAATAAGTTTCGTTTGTTAGTTGGGTATATTTTGTAAGGCGAATAAATGGTAAAACTTTTTTTCATTTTTTTTTATCTCTATCATTTTGGACTTCACCTGCTTACTCGTTAAATAATACTCAAAACTAAAATTACCTACATCACGTGATTCCTTGAACAATTCTACAGTAAAATGATATGTCACATCGTTTTTTACCAAAATGTTATCAGGTGGCACCATTTTGCCACACCTGGTAATATGTTATATATATGATTACATGGTAAAAATTGATGTGAAGCATCATTTTATTGCAGAATTTTGCAAATGATCACGTGGTATGAGTTTTTTTAATTTTGAATATTATTTAACGAGTAGATAAATAAAGTCTAAATTACTGAAGATAAATAAAATACTAAAAATTTTTCCTTATTTATTTTCCGTAATGAATATATCCAACTAAGGAGTGAAACTTATTCCAGATACACCTTTATTTAATTATTGTTAATTTGACAATATCTGTATAAATAAAAATCAATTGCCTCATGTATGAGACATTATCAATTCGACCAATTTGGCTGGTTTTGTTTTGTGTTCATAATAATTACGAATTATTGTCAGGGCAAGATTTATATGAAACAAAATTTTTAGAAAATCTACCAGAAAAATCAGAAATTTGTTACAGTTTTGTTACGTGGTGTAATACTTTCGTCAAATAGTTGCTTAAAAGAAATAACTTTGAATAATATTGAATTAAAGTGCTATTTGTTTTCGCTCCAGACGGAAAGACAGAAAATATCGTTCATTACCAAGCGTTGCGATGAACATATTGAAAACACCAACAAATGATTATCAAAACAATGAATTTCGATTTACTTCATTATACATATAAGTATCGATTCACAGATTTCACGAAATGGTTTACCAAAAGAACAAACAATATTAATTCCTGATATAAACCATACTACCCAAAATGTTGTCTTTCGAGAAATATTTAGTGGTTGAAAAAAAAATTAACGCCGGGTATATCGATGTGGTTTATACTGAGATTTTGAAATAATCATTTTGAAATATGTATTTAAAAATAAAATTAAACTCTAATTCAATATTATTCAAAACTATTTAGTGTTTTAAATCATTATATTCATAAAACATTATTTAAAAATGTGTTACAGCTCATACGAATAATTCGATTTAAAATATTTTACGTAACAAAACTGCACACGCTATATTATATATTAACTGTTTACGAATTATTTATTTATTTATGAAATCTAGCAATAGAAAAGGATTGCCGGGTCAGCTAGTTTGTAATAAAATAGCATACAAACTAAAATGGATGGAGAATTTAAATAAGAAAATTTAGATATTATAAATGTATGCAATTTTTTTTTATTAGTATAACTAATTATTT
The DNA here is from genome assembly GCA_019022885.1 of Schlechtendalia chinensis. Taxonomy (NCBI): domain Eukaryota; kingdom Metazoa; phylum Arthropoda; class Insecta; order Hemiptera; family Aphididae; genus Schlechtendalia; species Schlechtendalia chinensis. The sequence goes on along the minus strand of CM032349.1, from coordinate 4,448,412 downwards.
TATAATTTAAAATGTTACTTACATTCTTCTACGTAATATAATAGTAACGCAAGGATAAAATTAATTTATATCAATAAAACAATTTTAATAACGCAGTTTTTTGTATTATTCTTACTCACTAATAAATCATGAGAACATTCACCTTCGATTTTATTTGTAGATTCATCTTCTAGAAAGAAATATAATATAATACGGAGATAAAATAATGACCATTGCGAATTCTTACAAAAAGGAAAAAAAACTGTCAAATTCATATAATATAATGCTTCTTGGTTAGTGTCTGGTAACAAGTCAATTACTACCAGACGACCGAAGGACCATAAATGACTGCTAGAAACTTGGATTTACTACCCGGACGAAATGAATATTTACTATTAAGACGTGGGAAGTTTAAACAAATTTCTAGTTTCCCAGCTATGTTGATATCACACTCCCCACTGACGACCTTCACCAGAAGAATATCCGACTATTTGTTTTCCCTACGTGCGCAATGGACGTAAGTACTAATAGGTATTCCAAGATAATTCTGCCTGATGAGAACGATCAAGTCCTTGTGTGGAAAGACGTAATATCAACGATTACTGCGAAACGAGATTTACACAAAATATCAAAGAGAAAGAAATAAACACTGTGTACGCGAAAATTATGTGACATTTATTATTAGTGAACGGTTATAAAATGGTTCCTCGTTGTGCTGAAAACTGACCAAGTCTGCCCTGGGTGGGTCTTGGAACAGCGTCGAAGCACAACGAGAGAAGGTTGAGAACTGTCAAATTGTTTGTGTTTTGACTCCCCTTATATACGATCGAGACCAGCTATTTTTACATCGTAAAATAAGTTTATGTCCATATATGGGCAAGAATATGGGGACAAATACAAAAATAAATATATAATAACAACAACTATTTACAGAACATCGATATCTTAATTAGGTTCGGTTTTAATTAACCTTTATTACGGCGTAAACATACTGCCTCCCTTGAATGCATCCCGCATTCAACATATTGGCAATGGACAAAGTTTTACGGTAGGTCGTTTGACAAGACCGGTTGGAGTCTTGACTGTAGCCACCCGGACGGTACCGTCTTCTCCTGGATGTAAAGCGACAATACGGCCGAGGTTCCAGGTCAATGGAGCTGTGGGTTCCCGAATGAGAACCAACATATCCATTGTCAGGTTGGCTTGTTCGGTTGACCATTTTGATCGACGTTGGAGTGTTTGCATGTACTCGTTTTGCCAGCGTTTCCAGAAGTGCAAATGGAGTTCCTTTATAAGTCTCCAGCGTTGGTAACGGGACATTGGCGTTGTGTCCAAGTTCGGGTCGACGTTTGCTGTGCTAGGTATGAGTGTCAAAAAATGACTGGGCGTTAGGGCCTCGAAGTCACATGGGTCCGGACTGAGAGCACCTAACGGTCGTGAATTAAGGGTTGCTTCGATCCGTGTAAGTAATGTAGTAAGTTCCTCGTATTTGAGTCGATGGAGTCCTATGGTTCGAGAAATTAATGTTTTAACTGACTTTACTCCAGCCTCCCAGAGACCACCAAAGTGCGGGGCTGATGGCGGATTGAAATGCCAGCTAATATTGCGTCCTATGAGGTAGGCTCGACACTTTTCTTGATATTCGGCAGACTGTGTGAATTTATCAACGGCTTGGAATAATTTGGATGCACCCACAAAGTTGGTGCCACAATCACTATGGATTTGTGCTATTGGGCCTCGACGTGAGATGAACCGACAAAAAGCCATCAAAAATGTTTCTGTAGACAAATCGGAGGCGAGTTCCAAATGTAGTGCCTTTGTGGTCATGCAAACAAAAACGCAAATATATGCTTGGCTTGATACAGTGCTGCGTGTTGTTGTCGTTTTCAACGCGATAGGACCGGCGTAGTCGACTCCTGTTGCAGTAAACGGTTTTACTTGTTGCAATCGGAATTTAGGTAGATTTCCCATTATGGGCTGGACTCCCTTTGGACGACTTCGATAGCACGCGATGCAGTGACGAAGTCTAGTTTTAATTGCCTGGCGACCGGCGATAATCCAATATTGTTGCTGAATGATGGATTGCAGTGTTGTAGCCCCAGGATGTTTGTGCTGACGATGGAAATCATCAATTAATAAGTCAGTAAACCGGTGTATCCGTGGCAGAAGACTCGGGTGTTTTTGCTCATATGGAATATCTGCATGGATCAGACGACCTCCAACTCGTAATATTCCGCGTTCATCCACAAATGGATTTAGGCTGCGTAGCTTGCTTACGCCTTTGTGGTTTAGAGTACGAAGTCGAGTAAGTTCGTCAGCAAATGTTTGTTTTTGTACAGCGAGTATGATAACTTCCAGCGCGTGACTTTGCTCAGTAGGCGACGGATTGATGATATGAGGTTTGACTTTCATAAAAACTCTGTTACAATATGAGACGATGCGAATGATTTTGTGTAACGAGGAGAGGCGATCAAACAGGTAGTCAAAGATATTTGCAGTTGGGGTTATCACGAGAGTGATGGGTCGTAATTCGAGATCTGTCATACCATTTGATGTGGGCGGTGGCCATGTGCGTTCATCCTGAGACAGAAAGGCAGGTCCGGTCCACCACATTGGATGGTGTATGATCTCCGAAGGGTAGAGTCCACGAGACGCGCAGTCTACTGGGTTGTCCCCGGTGGGGACATACCGCCAGAGTGATGGTGGTGTGAGGCTCTGGATTGTACTGGTTCTGTTGGCAATAAACGTGGCCCAGCGATGTGGAGACGATTGTATCCAGGCGAGAGTGGTAGTCGAATCCGTCCAGGCGTGCATGGCGTTAATGGAGAGTAGAGGCTTTAGTAGTTCGTGCACATAATGTAACAGCTTAGCTGCCAGCATTGCACCACATAGTTCTAGACGTGGAATCGTCACTCTTTTTAAAGGAGCCACCTTGGATTTTGCGGTGACGAGGCTGCACTTGAATCCGGTTCCATGAATGCAGCGTAGGTATACAGCGGCGGCATAACCCTTTTCGGAGCTGTCTGAGAACGTATGGAGTTCATACGTTGCTTCTTCATCTCTCGTGATGCGACGTGGAATCTTCAATTGTTGTATACAATCGAGTTCACTTTGGTACCGATGCCATATTTTCATCACATGCTCGGGAATGGGATCATCCCAGCCGATTCCTGATGACCATAATAACTGCATCATGTGTTTAGCCAAAAAGGTGATGGGCGAAAGAAAACCTAACGGATCGAAAATTCGTGCTAGATCTGACAAGATAGATCGTTTTGATGCCTTTAAGCTTGGACTCTGACAAGCATAAGAAAAATGGTCTTGTTTAGGGTTCCACTGCATTCCGAGTATCTTAAGTCTTGCGTCTACGTCGTCATCAAACAGTACAGCGGGAGACATAGAACAATCACTGGCGGTTACGGCTGGATAACGCTGAGTGAATTACTAGCCCATTTTCGAAGATGAAATTGTCCTTGCGCGCATAAAGCGATCAACTGGTTTTGACAGACTAGCGCTTCTTCATCTGATCCGGCTCCTGTCAGGATGTCGTCCACAAACGTATCATGCATGAGCACCTGGGCAGCGATTGGGAACGCGCGTTCTTCGAGCTTCGCTAAGTATTGTAGCGTGCGTAATGCTTGGTAGGGAGCACACGAGGTACCATATGTTACGGTGCATAGGCGGTATTCCTCAATTGGTGAGTCTTGGTCGAAACGCCACAGGATTCGAAGGTAATCCCGGTCAGTTTGATGAATCTCGATTTGTCGGTACATTTGTTTAATGTCAGCTGTGAACAAAATTTTGTGGATTCGTGCGCGATTCAAAATTGACGGTAAATCTTGTTGTAATCTTCGCCCTGTATACACACTGGTATTTAGTGACTGTTGCGTTGAGGTTTTGGCAGATGCATCGAAGACCACTCGAAGCTTTGTGGTTTGACTCTCTGGACGCAGAATACAATGATGAGGAACGTAATAACAATAAGGTGTTGGTTTTTCCTTTGGAGGTACCACTTCCATGTGTTTACTTTCTAAATATTCCCGCATAAAATCTACATATTGGTTTTTGAGGACTGGATCTCGTGACAACCGATGTTCCAAGTAATGAAACCGTTTTAATGCACCGCTTCTGGAGTCTCCAAGTATTGGACGGAAATGTTTAAACGGCAATGGTACACTAAATCGTCCGGACGGTAGTCGCTTTACGGACACCGTAAAAATGTCTTCGGCTTTACTTTCATCAGGACTGAGAGGTTGAACATGTGGTAATTCTTCTATTTCCCAAAATTTGGTCAGTGTCTGTTCTAATGACGTTTCCGCAGTGACTAATAATGATGTAACTGAATTACTTTCCATTGGTGTGACTGACCCCATCAGTATCCATCCAAATACGGTACTAAAGGCGGTCGGTTGTGATGGTTCACCTGCAATGCAGGTACCGGTAAGAATAGTTGGTGCGATATCGGCTCCTAGAAGATGTCAATCGGACCTGGCGTGTGGAAAGTCGGATCAGCTAACTCTAGATTGATTAAGTGAGGCCACAATGTTGATTGAATAGTAGCTTGAGGTGTGTTATCTGTGATCTTCGACACAATATGAACATCGAGAGGAATAGATGGTTCTGATTTCCCTACTGGTGACATTGCAATTGATGTTATGCCTGATACGATGTTAACCGATGTTCCTGAGAAAGCGCTAACTTGAGTTGCACAACGTCGACTGGTTAATGATAGGCGGTCTGAGCACTGCTTTGTAATAAAGCTGACCTGCGATCCAGTGTCCAAGAGTGCTCGCAGTGTATGACGTTGATTGTCGATTGAGGTAACATTGACAAGTAAGGTGGATAGGAGGATAAGTTGAGATTTTTTTGTAGCAACAAGCATCGTAGTTGTTGGTGGAGGACTTTCATTTGCGGTTGTACTGGCCAGAAAATGTAATAGCGTATGATGAGGTTTCTTACATGTTTGGCATGTATACTTTGAGGGACATACTGCCGATGTATGACCTGTTCCCAAACAATTGATGCATAACTTAAGCGACTTTGCTGTTTGGAAACGTTCACTTGGGTTCTGGCTCACGAAGGTTGAGCACTTTCTTATCGAATGAGCTTGTTTACATAATTGACAGGTTGAACTTGACGTGGATTTTGTAGTTGCCACGAGTACTTGAGATGACTGTGAAGAATGAGACCATTTTGACGGTTGTGGTTTAACTTTATATTTCATTGGATCGGCTTTGCCCGGAACTACAGTAGAGTAATGTCCCGAACGAGCTTCGGCCGCCCGCACGTGACTTCGTAAAAAGTCAATAAATTCGCTGAGTTGCGGTTGGTGTCTGTCACCAAGAACTAATTCCCATCGAGAACGGAGTTCATAATCTAAATGTTGTTCAAAAATATGAACCAGTACCGGACTCCAATGACGAGTAGATAGATTTAGATTGTCTAAAGCTGCTGTGTGTTCCAGAATTGAATGGATTAGCGATTTGATCGACGTAGCGTTCGTAAATGAGACGGTGTGTGGGGCAAGGAGAGCATGTAGATGAACTCTTGCTAAATCTCTCTTATTTCCGTAACGAGCTCGCAATAGTTCCCACGCACTGAGGTAATTTGCGGCGGTTAACGGAAGATGAGCTACGACTGCCTTCGCGTCACCTTCGAGAGACGTTTTTAGGAACTCGAATCTCTCCACGTCGGGAAGATCAGAAACATGTGACATTATAGAGTTAGAAAGGTCATCGAATCCTTGCCACTTGGTGACGTTGCCAGAGAAGGTCGGAAATTTTCGTGTTGGCAGTTGGTAATGAGATACGTTTCCAGTACGTGTGGTCTGATTTAACGTTGACGATAGTGATTGATCCAGGACAGGCGACAACGAGAATTTGTGAACATCTGCAAAGGCGGCGAGTTCGTAGTACAGTCCGTCGAACTTGGCAGAGAGTGCCCGGCTATCCTTGTTGTCGTTCACATCAGCTGGAGCTGTCCCTTGACTGACAGCTTGTTCCATGTATTGTAGATCCTCCTCGACCTTTCGACGGATCTCGTTGAGTTCACGAAGCATTTGCTCAATTTTTGCACGTTTCCCAACATTCTGTGGATCAGCCTTATGCTCACCCGCGGCTGCGACAAAAGATGTGATTCGGTCGGTACCCCGGATTATGCGGGCCTTAGCCTCAACGTATCGCACGGAGATGGGAAGAGACATCGTTGTATGATTTTAATTCGACGGGTTGAAGAATACAAGACGTGTACAACGATGAATAATAAACCAGCATAGTAGAAAGTAGAATAGAATCGAAACGATGAAATTGTGTTCGATAGACGACAGAAGACGATAGATGTAAATACGATGTAGATTTTGATGTAGAAGATGGACAGTGTGACTCGGTCACGGTTTGTTTGTTGTAGTATCCGGCCCGAAGGACCAAAAATGTCTGGTAACAAGTCAATTACTACCAGACGACCGAAGGACCATAAATGACTGATAGAAACTTGGATTTACTACCCGGACGAAATGAATATTTACTATTAAGACGTGGGAAGTTTAAACAAATTTCTAGTTTCCCAGCTATGTTGATATCACACTCCCCACTGACGACCTTCACCAGAAGAATATCCGACTATTTGTTTTCCCTACGTGCGCAATGGACGTAAGTACTAATAGGTATTCCAAGATAATTCTGCCTGATGAGAACGATCAAGTCCTTGTGTGGAAAGACGTAATATCAACGATTACTGCGAAACGAGATTTACACAAAATATCAAAGAGAAAGAAATAAACACTGTGTACGCGAAAATTATGTGACATTTATTATTAGTGAACGGTTATAAAATGGTTCCTCGTTGTGCTGAAAACTGACCAAGTCTGCCCTGGGTGGGTCTTGGAACAGCGTCGAAGCACAACGAGAGAAGGTTGAGAACTGTCAAATTGTTTGTGTTTTGACTCCCCTTATATACGATCGAGACCAGCTATTTTTACATCGTAAAATAAGTTTATGTCCATATATGGGCAAGAATATAGGGACAAATACAAAAATAAATATATAATAACAACAACTATTTACAGAACATCGATATCTTAATTAGGTTCGGTTTTAATTAACCTTTATTACGGGCGTAAACAGTTAGTCTTTAGAATGTAAATTTTATAATTTTTGTTTATATACATTTTGGTATTAAGTATATATATTTAAAATAGTGTACACCACTTTTCACGAAAGTATAATCATAATACAAAATAGAAAAGTACCTTACATCAATATAACAATATTTATAACGTTAAACAAAAATTGACAGAAGTTTATAAACATATAACTCAAAATAGTTTTTTATTTACCAGGGGGTCCAGGGGTATTGGACCTCCCCCCAGTCCCTCTGTAGTGATCCATATTCTACTAACAAAAATACTAAAATACTTTTTTTAATATTAATGTGTTGTACTATTTTTCACCATTATTTATATAAATTATTTTTCGAAGAACGGTGACATTGGCAACTGTCGTTATTTTAACGACGTCTACATGCAGTGTATTATTTTCGTCGTGGGATACTGTATAATCGTATAGATATAATTTAGTTGAATAAGGTTATTTATATATTTATTGTATTTCATGTTCTTCGTAGAACAGTGTACAGGTTAATAGGTTACAGGTTCGGTTGTCGAATTGTTCATTCGATTAACACTCTTATGCGATTTTATTTTATTACGATTAAGCATTTGCCACAAATAATTATTTTTATATCACTCTATAACTTAGTAAATGACTTCTTTAAATTTTTACTTGTTTTGTGTTATAATTTATCATAAAGAACATTTAAAAAAGTTTTTTTTGGTGTGTTATATCTTTTATGTTATTAATTATATTGCATGATATAGTAATAAATTATAATTAAAAACGACAAAATTTACTGAAAAACTATACTATTAAAATTAATCAAACCGTATATAAGTAATTTTCATAATTTGGTTATTCGAACAAAACATCAGAATAAACTGATATTAAATATTATTATTTAAATTTATTAACATATACTTTTTTTTTATTTAGTTGAAGTTTTATTTATCATTCAAATATAACAATTTGAAAAAAATTATGGCAACCAATAATCACTATGTATATAAACTCTGTACATTGAAACATAACATCTTCGTGGTCAAGGATATGACAGAGCAGCTGCAATGTTGGGGAGATATAATGGTGTTCAACATCATATAAAACAAACACATCCATTTTTCTTTTATATTCATTGATCTGTTCATATTCTCAACTTGGCTATATCTTCTTCATGTGGAGTTCAAAGTATTAGAAACTGTTTAGGAATCATCGGAAAAATTCGAGATTTTTTTATATATCTCAAACGTAAATCTATTCTTTCTCAATGTATAGATAAATCACAAAACGTGCTATCAAAAAAACATTAAAGAGAAATTATGAAACATGAGGTAAAGCTCAAACTTCAAAAATTTCAATTTTACAATCTGAATTTATTATGGCGTTATTAGTTACTTCTAAAGAATTTGAATTCGGACTACCTCTTTCTTAACCGTTTCAAAAAGCAAATATTGATCTCATGATGGCTATGAATTTGGCACAAGTACATTAAATGAAATAAAATCTTTTAGAAAAAACGCGGATACAAAATTAAAGTTTCATATAAGTTATCTTAAAGCCACAGAAATCGCAGAGAAATTTAAATCACCTTTAACATTATCAAGAATATCAAAAGTTCAGAGAAATAGAAACAACGTGAAAACTAATGACCTTGAACAATATTTTCATACATCTATATTTATTTCATACATTGATTCTTTTATAAATCAATTATAATCAAGATTTGTTTATCATAAAAATATGATAAATAGTTTTTATTCACTTTTTGACACAAGTACAACAACAAATTATTTTATATGATTCATTGATATATATTTAAACGAGATTTAAGTTCATCTATATATATTTTGTAATTGAAGAATTCAAATTATAACAACGAAAGTAAAATAATTTAGATATAATACTAAATAATGGTAGTGACGCATTAATTCATTGTCACAATGACGTGTATCCATGTATATTTAAATTACTAAATATATTAGTGTAGCTAATTCCCCTATCGTCTGCTTCGAGTGAAAGAACTTTCTCAACTATGAAGAGAATAAAAACATACCTAAAGACCACTTTATTTGTGGTAAAATAATATTTCTTTTTATTTACAATTAATTTTAATTTGTCTATATTTTCATTTTTTAAAGAAGACTCAACGACTTGGCAATATATCCATACATAAAAAAGAAGCGGTTTCGGCAGAAGAAGTTTTAAATGAATTTGCAAATAAAAAAAGAAAATTGGTTTTCATTCAGACTTTAAAAAAAAATTTAAAAATTGAACTAATTAAAATATTTAAGAAATAATCACATTTTAACAAAAAGTTTTTGAGCCCCCAGAAAATTTTTTAAAATATGCTACTAATCAAATATATTTGTATGTTACTTGACAACATTTGTAACATAAATGCATACGGACAAAAATGTATAAATAATATAGATAAGGAAATATAGATGATATATATGTATTCACTTCTTTTTGCATTATAATTACTAATTTATAATTAAAACTGTTATTTACTTTGGTCTATATTATATAATAATAATACAAGAATAAAATAAACTTATTTCAATATCACAATAATAATAAAGCAACTTTTTTTATTATTCTTACTAACTATTTTATCATGAGAACTTTTACCTATGATTTCATAATTCAATTGAGCACCTAAAAAATAATATAATGTAATACGAGGTTGAAATAATTATCTGTGCTCATTCTTATAGAAAATAAGAATAATATATCTTATAGAAGATAACAAAATATAACGCTCTATGGTAAATCTTTAATATATGACTTTTATAATTATTCTTTGTATATATATATATATGTATGTATATTTATTATTAAAATAATGTACACCATTTTTCACGTTAATATAATTATAAAACAAGATTTAAAATAACCTTAAATCAATATAACAGTCATAATAACGTTTAAAGAAATATTGATAGAATTTTCTCAAACATTACAACTAAATATATTAAATTTTTGTTTGTTGAACAATTGTATACCGATTAAAATAAATAGATAATAAAGATAACAAAAAATATATATATTATACATGTACACAATTTTATTTCTTATTATTATTAACTATTTTATAATTAAGAATGTTACTTACTTTCGTCTATGTAATATAATAATAACACAAGAATATAATAAACCTATATCAATATAACAATCATAATAACGCAATTTCTTTTATTATTCTGACTATCTGTAAAAATCACGAGAATCTTTACCTTCGTTTTTGTATTTGATTCCATTATCTAGGAAATAATATAATATAATATGGAGATAAATTAAATACTAATTCAAATTCTTATAAAATGTAAAATTACTATCGAATTCATATAATTTATCGCTTCTTGGTACATCATTAGTATGTATAATTTTTGTATGCATTTATGTATTTCTGTTTCAGATAGTGTACACCAACTGTCACGTTAACATAATCATAAAAGAAGATTCCAAGAAATTATAAATAAATATAACAATCATTAGAACGTTTTAAGAAATAATGACAGAATTTTTCAAATATGACAACTAAAAAACTTATTAATAAATATTAAATCACGAGAGCCCTTACATTTGATTATTTTTAATTTTTTATTATTTAGAAAATAATACAATATAAAAAGAAGATGAAGTAATTACCAATGATAATTCTTACATAAGTTTAAAATACTGTCAAATTCAATTAATAAAACGCTCCTTGGTAAATATTTAGTATGTTATTTTTAAAATGTTCGTTTGTTTATATGTTGTATTTACGTAATTATATTTAAAATAGTATGCACCAATTTTCACGAAAATATAATTATAAAACAAGATTTAAAGTATTTTTATATCAATATAATATTCATAAATGTATTTAAAAATATATTGGCAGATGTTTCCAACATTACAATTAATTAATTTAAATGTTGTTTATTTGACAAAATTTGTTATTTAATAGCATACGCATTACAATGTATATATCTATAGAAATATAGATATAATACATGCATGTATTTTTTATTTTACATAAATGTTATTTAATTAGTGCTATGTATCATATTTGTAATAACATTAATACAATAGAATAAACTTAATTAACATAATTTTTTGCCTAGTTTTTTTCTCTAGAATATTATACAATTATAATATAAAACGGAGGTGAACTAATTAAAGATATGGAATTCTTATAAAAGTTAAAACTATTGAGGAGTTCACATAATATACTCATAGGCACAACTAGGTGGTTTGCTAGGGGATGCTTAGCACTTTCAAATTATTATATTAATGTTTATTATTTGTAAAATACTAGTGACGTTGTGGCTTCCGTTATATCATTAGACTGTAGACAAGTTTTTACATTGTGGCCCTTTGAAAAATAAATCACAGTGTTTTCTCAACGCAAAACTATCACGGATTCTATCATGATCATGGCCTAACCTTCATTGTCTATATATCTATGCATTATTTTCCCTATAATACAGTAATATTGAAATGATGAGTGAAAAATAGAACCAAAAAACGTTATTTTTTTTTTAACTTTTAAAATTAATACTGATACCGGTAAGTTTTTTTAAGAACTTATTTACTTTAAATTTAATCAATAAATTGATTTATATTTTACATGCTTGAAATGAATATGAATTTTAATATTGATAAATTATACAGTACATAGTGTATGGGGTTCTACGAACGTTTTATAATTGTATCACCCCCAAAATTTGAAGTCTAATTGCGCCTATGAATATATTACACTTTGGTAAATTGGTTATATGTTATTTGTTGTAATTTTCATTTGTACACTTTAATGTATTTTTGTATATATTTTAAATAAAGCTTAACAATTTTGAAGATAATGCAATAATAACAAAAATCCAAGATAATAATAAAGTTTAAACAAATACGTAATCATCTATAAGTAATAAAATGTTTCATACATACTCGTATAAAAGAATTCATTTATAAAATACTTCATTGATTTCGATTCTGAAAAACAATAAATAATTATAACACATTTGTTATTTTGCTGTAGAGTTCAAACGATGATAGTTAACAAAATAATGATAAATATTGTATGTTATACAGTAGTTTCTTTGAAGTCCATTAGCCCCATTGCCAACGAGAATTAATTTAGGATTCATGTCCATACGTATTCAAATATTTGTATACGCATACGTTCTAAAAATTTTATGTTGTTACACTTTTTCAAGCTACAATATAATTTTAGATTCACATAATATTTTAGACATTTTTTAAGAACTAAACTTTTCTAGATTTTCAACTAATAAAACTACTACTTTTTCGTTTTTTTTTTTTTTTTTTAACAAACGCTTCTTATTATTACACTTGTGGTTTATAGTATTTGAACGTCAATTTTCAACAAACATGAATATTCTCATGAAGAATACTGTATTTTAATTAAAACGATTTTAATATTTAGAAACAAAAAAATTTTGAAGTGTTACAATAAGTATGTATACAAAAGAAAACGGATTTGCAGCAAATCGTCAGCCAACAATAAATTATTGTTTAGTTAAATTTAAATACGTAAATATGTGCCTCAAAATCAAATGAGCCTTATGTATTGCATAAGATTTATTATCAAACTTAACGAATAAGTAAACTCATAGTTTAAACATTGTGTGAGCATATGGGTAATGCATACCACAAAAAATTTGTTTTTTTGTTTCTAGAAAATAACATATTAATATGATTCAATATAATCTTTAATATAATTAAATATGATTATTAAATATTTACAAATATATGGTGTTTTTAAATAACTATTATTATTATGAGGGTATAATTATCTTCATTACAAATATGTACATAAAAGAATACCACTATATTTATATTTTATTTTATCAATATAGTCCATTAAGTTACCATTAACGAATTATGATTTATATGTGATTTAATTCTTTGGACCTCTATTTATTTTTGTATACATAATTCCTTCGTTTTTTTCTTATTGATAGATACGCATGTCAAATACCACTATTATTGGTACTTTTAGTCAAAATATGTAAGTTGTACATTTTCTTTAAATTTCAACTATTTTACTAAAAGTTCATAAAATATGATTTTTCTATGATATTTCTTATAAATATGCAATTAATATTTTATTTTTAAGAAAATATCCAAAAAATATGAAAAGAAAATTATACAACACAAAACAACATTATTTTAAATTAAGTATATAAAAACATGCAATTGCGTAAAATATTGCTTAAATTAAGAATCCTACCAGAGTCCTTCGTAAAATGATAGTTTAAATTTGCTACATAAAGTATAAGATAATGTATAGCTTTAAATTATAACGTCATTATGTGGATTTGTAAATATGAAATTACAAATCATATAATTAATGTAAAGTCAAGTGTTACATATATTCTCACTATCAGGAAAAACTATTATTATTATTATAAATTATTATTTCTTGAAGTTTAGAAGAAACCCGATAAATATTCAATTGTTCTAGGATGTGATGCTGGGCTAGATTTAAAAGGGGCTGAGTGAGATGCATAAATTTGGGGCCCCACAGTTTTATATATATTTAACGGTAAATACTGGAAATTTATTTAATTTAAATTGACACATATTAAAAATATATTATATGGTACTTTATTTTTCTATAATAAAATAATAATTACATTTTCATCAAAAAAATGATTTTTGTATATTACGTATTATTATATTAATTTATGTTTTTTTCCTTCATATCGGAAAAAATAATAATGAACGGTTTCCCAGATTCTATATAATAAAAGTTTTTGTACCGTCAGAATAGAATCGAATGTGTTTCTAAATATACACATGTAGGTCGGAATTATAAGTCAAAAGTCGTAGTAAAACAACAGTTAGAGACAAATTTTTCGATTACATTAGTTAAATCGGTAATAATATCTACCATAGTGAACTATCATTATTAAGTTCGAAAGTAGACCGTAGTACAAAAGCAAGTGAATTTTAACTCCATACAAAGTAGACGCGTTCCTAGTAGAGACAATAGTTGTTACTAATTATTATTTAGTGAATAGTGTTATAATTTTTTATAAATTTAGAAATGGAAGATGACCGTCATCGAGTTTATGAGTAGTGCAGAAAAACATAAAATAACCAAAGAAAATGAGAAAAAGAATGTCGAAATAATTTCAAAAACCAAGCGAATAGCAGATTTTTTAATGACATGGTCAATTACCATTATTTCTTCTGAGGTAAGTAAACTTAGGTATATAATATTAACATTAATAAATATTTTATTTTCCACATTTTTTATTCTAATAATATTTAAAAAACAGAAATTATCAGTTTTTGCTATAAAGTCGTTAAAGAGTTTGGTTCAAACTAAACGCTATAACTTTAATCAATATGAAAAACAAGGGGCAGACATTTCGAAAAGAACTGGTTATTTGAAACATCATAAATGGCTAAGAAATATCCGTTTTAACCCAATAGATTTTAATTAAACACACGGGATAGAATTAAAATTAGCACCTTCTGTGTGACACATTAATGTATAGACGATTTTTAATTTTTATAACGCAACTCTATATGATATTACTTATCGGATTTGGTTCTTTTTATGATTTTTTATTAATTAAAATTAAATATATTCCAAGTAGAAAATATAAAATGATATTAAATAAGCAAATAAAATATTGTCCTGACGTATATGAAAAAATAAATAGGGCCCCCACAATATGTTCTGCCCATAGGCTACCACATACCTAAATCCGACCCTGATGTGTTGTGTTATTTGATTAGAGACTTTAAATTTTGGGACAGAGTAATTTTGAACATTCTGTTTGAAAAATAAGAAAATTTCACATTATTGCCATATCAAAATACAATTATCACTGAATTAAAACCTACGTTGACATTCTCCGGCAACTGAGAAAATAACAAATAAAAATATTAAAATTTACATAATACCATACTTTAAAATTATCTTGTAATAATCATATAAAATAATAGATAATTTCTTAAAAAATAGGTGCTATTGTACCCAATAATCTACACAATATGATATAAACTATAAAATATATACAAATATACACATATACTCGTATTCTATAATATAATCATTAGTAATGAACTATAATTTTAAATTTTAAATAATATTAAATCTGCGTATATCCATGTAAAATATTTTGGAAATTTATAATGAGTAGTATTAAATAAAATCATAATATAATTTGGTTGGATCATCCACTACATTACAAATGTTAATTTTACCAACAACAGTTGACCATTGATTCTTAAGAAAAAGTAGCTTTATTTTTTTGTTGACATCTGAAAAATATGAAAAATTCGATATTAAAATAAATATAGTCGCAATTAACATTCAATGACTATTAACTAATTGATAATTCAATAAAATGTGAAAAATTTTATTTTATTTTTGTCAAAACCGTTGAACTTAAAACTAATTAAATTAAATTAGATAATCCACTATTACATTCACAGTAGTCGTCTATATTTTTGAAACCCTCTAAAAAAAAAAAATAATGAAAAATTCTGCTCAAATGAGTAACTTATATAAAAATTGCATAATTATATTAATTATTGGTAAAATACTATATATGACTTAGTTTGCATTAAATTTCAGGCTCTTTAAAAATATTAACATGTCGACTATTACGAGTTTTGAAAAAAACTGCGTTATATTATTTATACACTTGAGATTGCTAAAAGTAAAATATATAAAACATTTTTCTCCACGTGTATTTAAAATACATATATAAAGATATATCAAATGTGGAATTTATATATTAAAAATTGTATTAATTAAAAAAATTTTTTACTCAATATTGTGTTATTGGCGAGATAATTAATGTATCTTTGTGAATAACCTAAAAAATAAGAAAGTTAATATTTTTACGACCATTACTACGAATGGAATTTCCCATTTTGTAATTTATATTTAATATAATATAAAAAAATTATGAAGTTGTACTGTTTGACATATTAATGTATGGTATTGTATCAAACGTCAAAAAGATATCGCAATTAATAAAATATAAAACTTCCAGTCATGGGCGCCCGCAGGAAATTTATCAGGGGGGGGCATATAAAAATTAAACACCAAAAAGTTCTTAAAAAAAATTTTATTCTCTGCAATCTACAAAATACATTAAAATTATATGCAATTTATTCGTTATTAAATAAAAACTGAAGTCTTCGCGGTTGTTCCATTGCAAACCTTGTAATTAACTGTTCAATAATTTTTTCTTTTTTGCTATTAACTTTTTCACGATGAACGCTTAACATACATAGGCCATTTAATCGGTCTTCACCCGTCATAGACCTAAGCCAAGTTTTAACTCTTCGTAAAGTACTAAATGACCTCTCTGCAGTACAACTTGTAGCTGGTAAAGATAAAAAAATTTCCAATGCAATTGTAATACTAGGAAAAAATATTTTACTATGTTCTAGTAAATCCATAATATCCATGCTTTGGAAGTCTTTATTTTGCCATAAACTATACCAACTTTCACTTTCAGCAAATAAATTTTCAATTTTATAAAAGTTGTAAATATTTTTTATGCTTTTAGTGTAATCTTCTTTTGTCATTTTTGTAAATAGTGTTGGGTGAAGATGTTGTAATGAAAAAGCAATACTATTATCTTTCTCAAATCTTTCTTTGATAGATTGAATTATTGATTCGAGATATGGCACAAAAACTGATATTCGATAATAGTCTTTGGGAGTTTCACATGGATAATTGTTTCTGTGAGATTGTTTTCCAGTAATTCTAGGACAAGTAATAGTAAAACCTAAATCATTTACTATAGACTTTGCATCAGTAAATAATAAATCAAAGATCTCATTTGCATTTATTCTATTGCTTTCTAACATTTCTAATAATTTCTCCATATGTTCCTGAACTTTATAAAGTTCCATTGATACACCTTGTAAAATATTAGTGACTGGTTCTAAGATGGCGCTGTATTTTGCAATTATTGTCATTGTAATTATAAATGAAAAATTCGAGATTGAGGAATATAGATAAAGTGCACGTTGTCTTGTACTCGAGTTTATAAGACTATTAATAGATAAAGACTGAAGGTTTTGAGTTATTGAAATAAAATGTTCAGAAAATAGCCTAATACTCTTATACTTTGAAGACCAGCGTGTTTCACAAAAAAGGGGTATGTTAGGTATAAGTTTCTTTCGAAGAGTACTTTCGCGATAAAATTTAATAATTTCTTTAATTGTACCAGTGGTATTACGAATAACCATAACTTTGTTTAAATCATTAATAACTAAATTTAATCGGTGATTAGCACAATGAAAAAATAAAGCTTTGTTATATCGGTCACGAATTAGTTTAGCAACACCACCTACTTTTCCAGCCATTGTAGCACAGCCGTCATAACCTTGTCCACAAAGTTTAGTTAAATTAAGGCCACTATTTACCATAAATGATAAAATGTTAGTAGCAACTGATTCTGCGTTTAATTGATCTAACGGTAAAAATCCGAGGAATTCTTCTCGTATCTTTGAAGGATTTGAGTGTTTGTCTAGAAATCGAATTACAATTGATAATTGTTCTACACCGGATATATCTGCTGATTCGTCAGAAATAATTGAAAATGCATTCGCAGCATTAGCTTCACACACTATATCTTCTTTTAATATCTTTCCACACAACGTAATTAATTCATTTTGAGTTCTATGGGATGAATATTTAGCATTTCCCACATTCGTTAAAAAATGATCTTTCATTATCTCATCGCCAGATTCAACACGAAAATGTAATAAATCATGAAAAACACCAGAATCTGATTTTTTCCCTCGTAAGGGAAGGTCGTGTGTTCCACAAAACAAAATAGTTGATATAATAGGTTTTAATTTTTGTCTATTAGTTTCTATTTCTTTATGCATTTCAGAATTTATTTGTTCAATAACACTCATTTGTTTACCATTCATAATATCCATAAAATCTTTTGCTCTTGATATTGATTCAGAGTGCCAATTGGAAGACAAATGTATTTTAGAAGATGAGTGAAAATCCTTATACTTTGTAAACGGTTTCATAATAAATCCACCTTGTACGCCTCTATGAATTGATGGCTTGAACAATACACATATTCTACAAAAAGCTCCTTTCACACCCTCCACAGCTGAATATGTCAACCATGAACCGTTTTCGTGCAACCATTGATGTCTAAATGCTCGAGTACTTCCTAGATTTAAATCGCTCTTAAAGTCATAAATAGTATTCGGTACCCAAGGATTACGTAAAAGTTCAAATTTCAAAGAATCGTCAATATTTGCGACGTTTAAATATTTTCCAATATCTTTTTCATGGGTTATCACATCACCAACGTCATTATTTTTCGTATTTATAGTAATCAAAGCATTTTCAACAACACCGTCGACACGCGATTCCGATGACTCGGTATTATTTATTTCAATTGAAGTAGATGAAGCTTTACAAAGTTTAGGTTTTTTGAAATAATTTCTGATGTCCATAATTATAATTAAACAACGAACCCTGTTTAATTGAATACAACAAATACTAAATTGAAAATAATGTCAATATTCCACTATAAGTACTTATAATACTAATACAAAATGATAATAATATTGTAACCTTCGTTACACGAAACAAATCGTCGGAAGGGGCCGGTTATTTCGAACGAAAAGCTATGTGTATATATATATATATAACAAAATATGTATACAACGAATAGACAATAATATATTAAAGTTGTAAAACAAAATAAATAAACATGCAAATAATGGACTGTATTATGACTAAGTAATGAAAAAATATCGATACAATGTTCATATTGGCTAAAATATAAAAGGGGGGTGACATATGCAATAACGAAGTATAAATTTATCACGTAACTAGTTTATACGAATTATACAAAATAAATAGTAAAAAATACAATTATATTAATATATACAGATAAATGTATTAAACGACCTGGTTTTAAGTAACCACAGACAGGTATATCTAGTTGCGACAGCAGCAAGGGCCGACGCAGGCAAAACGATAAAAACGAACGAGTGCGGAATACGTTATATAGCGAATACACACGAGAATGTCGAAACGGCGATAGACGGTCGGTTCAAAAGTCACAACGGTGTTGGCACGAAGGGCCCAAAACGAATAATTCGCACGCGCGAAGGGCGGCGAAAAGCGTTCGTACAAAATCACAACAGTGTTAGCACGAAGGGCCCAAAAACGAATACTCCGCATGCGCGAAGGGCGGCGAAAGCGAAAAGTGTTAAGTTCACGACGAACGCGGTACGTGTTGTGTTGTGCGTTAGCGTTGTCTCGTCTACGCCGACCGTGTATCAGCGACTACGGGGAATAGGAGCGGTGAGGGAGGCTATCACAACCGAACAAATATAATACATACATAAATTCACGTGTTTTACCATAGACAGCGTGTTGACAAATAAAATTCAATATCTTTTATAAGCTCCGGTCATTCCAGAACTTTCGTCAGACTACTCTATCGCGATAATCGGGAATATTCTAGAACGCCGGTTTTTCCCTTTGTTTATTGTAAACACGCTGGGCGGCGCGCGGCGCGTTGTTTTCAACGTCGCCATAATGTAATTGAATTTCGGTCGGCATAATATTTTATTTAGATATCGATAAAAAAATAAAATTAGATAGCGGGTCCCGCCGGTAAATCCAATTATTAGTTCAAAAATTTTCATATTGATTATTATATTTTTAGAACTTTAGAAATCATATCATTATGAAGGTCTATATTAGTGTATAAACAATATATTGTTCTTTTTTCTTTGTTAATATTAAATTTATGAACTTATACTAATCAAAATATCAATGAAATGTTTATTTAAACATTAATAAAATTAAAAAATTTCAGAGTATATATTTGAAGTTTTAAAGTCCAGGGGGGGGCAGATGCCCCGCCTTGCCCCCCCCTCGGGGCGCCCATGCTTCCAGTATTCATTTTGAAATATTATGAAACTGTTATAATCGCGCTAAAAAACAAAAATATTCAATTTATTGCATTGCGTATCTGCCGGATGATTATGTGTGGTAATTGTGTTTATGTGCTTATACAGTTATCTCTTTATAAGTAGTTCACACAAAATTAATTACTTTTATCTTTAATATCTTTGTACACTAGAAAATGATCATTTATCATTGTATTTTAGTTAACATCGAATACTATTATAATCATAAAATTAATAATGTTTACACTGTTGAATGTTTCACTTACACGTATTATAGTATAGATGTTTAAAACAATCATTGACATCTGTATTTTCTATATATAAATATAAATTATAAGGTAAAACATTAAAATTTCCATTAGTTTCGTGACTCATTACATAAGAATTTATACTTACTGCCACAAAATTCATATACTTCTTCTAAACGAATACGTTGAATTAACAATTTCAATTAATTATACTCGATATTGAAACATTACTAATTCAGCGAAGAAATAATTAAATCAAAAACTATATGGAAACTTATTTACCTCTGCATAATTCTAATTTTTTAAATACATTTGAATCATTTATAAATAGTATATTTTATAAATTGCATTCAGTCACAAAATATATTTATAATATTTTAAAAAATAATTCATTTTTATTCCACGAAATCTATCGTTAATTGTTCTTTATGTCTTTGTCATAAATGAGAATAATATTTCCCTCAGTGTGATATTATTAAAATACGAAGTTAATTTCAGAGGATTTCGTCGGTTTCAACATATACTCACGTTTAGTTATAAGAATTGTACAAGTCAAATTTTTATAACGATATATAGTCGATAGTAATTTATGTTGTTAATTTTGATTACATATTCAAATTTTCATTAATATTGCACGAAATACGAGTAACGATTGTAATATAAGCTCATATCGTATTTCACGTGTGAAAGATCGAGAAGTAAAACATCACTTTGATATAAGACGATTAACCATAATAGATAGTATTTAAAATACATAATTCACAAATACCTTCAGAGTTTTTCGGTGCTTCTAAAATATTTACATGCTCAATTCTATAAATTGTATACTTCAAATTTTTTGTAACGATTTAATCGTTTTACATTTATATTGTTAATTTTGATTACATATTCAAATTATTATTAATATTACAGGAAATACGAGCATCAATTGTAATATAAGCTGATATCGTATTTCATGTGTGAAAGATCGAGAAGTAAAACATCAATATAATTTACAACGATTAACCATAATAGATAGTATTTAAAATACATAGTTCCGAAATACCTTCAGGGACTTTCGGTGCTTCTAAAATATTTACATGCTCAATTCTATAAATTGCATACTTCAAATTTTTTGCAACGATTTAGTCGTTATACATTTATATTGGGTATTTTGATTAGATATTCAAGTTTTCATCAATATTACACAAAATACGAGTAACGATTGCAATATAATTTTGTTTGCATAAATTATGATGTTTTACAATATGTATTATAACATTTTATAGCGAACTAACAAAATACACTAAAATATAAAAGCAATAACACAGCTCGTATAGTATCAAGTAAATTGATTATATATACTTATTTCTATTCGCTTTAGTAAAATTATGATTTATTCATACGAGTAGAGAAAACGAATATTGATTATTTCGATACGAAATAGGAGATAATCATACGGTACCCAACTTAATATGTCAACAATTTATCACCTGATACACCATCATGAATGAAAACCCATATCAACGATAATACGATTAATTGTGTCTTGAAGTGAATCATTTTCGTTTAAAGTTTTTCTGATGAGTCCTTGTTATTGTAATGAGCTCTAGACTACGTATGACAATCGTTCTACACTGACTACTGAGGTATCATTTTGTTAGAAATAAGTACACTTAGAGCAAATAGTTGTTTACGAACAAAAAGCTGAATAAACAGTTTTTATAGCAGCTGCAGTTATTTTTTACTACACTTGTACACACTTATTTTTTTTTATATTCGTTCCCACAAAAATTATGGTGACCTACAATTTACATTTTCTAAAATAATATTTCGACAAATTAAAGTCTAATATAATGTTCTGGATAATTTCGTCTAATAGTAAATGATTATAAAACTAATGTATTAATTAATTCAACGATATTATTGATTTAATCAAGGGAGTATTGTTATAAACGGCTTGGACCAAATTCTGTTAAGAACTAATAATGTTTTCGTGTTTTTTATACGTTTAATTTTACATATATTTAAAAATAAAATGTTTTTCTAAAACAACACACTTGACTAAAAGTATACAAATACATTCGAGTACGGTTACATTGGAACAAAAATTTATATTTTAGAAAAAATATACTCATAAGTTAGCATAAGTACTCATAGTTACTCATAAGCGAAACAGCCACTCTTCTGTCGTAATACGTATTGATCTAAATCGATAAATTATATGAAATATTTATTTGCAAAGGAACTTGAATAATATTTTGTCACTCGGATATAGTACATTTTTATAATAAACAGTGTTGTATTTGTACAACATAATCGTCCACGTTTCCGAAGAAATGCTCAGAAACATGTCGGGTCTGTGTAATGAACGTATTACTTTGCCTTGGACGTCATCGCAATTTCTCCTGACGAAAATAATTCGAACAAATTATATTTTTAAGTATTACAATATAATAAGCTGTTGAAAAACGCCGACTTTTTACGAAGTATGATATACTCGTATTATATGCTGGGCAAGTAAGTGAATATTTGTAATTTAAATTTAATTTAAATTATTCAACTTCACTAAATTGTTTAAACTAACGTTAAATTATAAACGTATCATGTGATATAACCAGTAAACTTCCCCAGTTAGGTACACGATGTATGAGTGTAAAATATTGTGTAATGAATATATTTCCGTGTGTGAGATACATTTGTAGTGATTCGTTTTCACATTCAAACGAGCGTTTACGAGTACTTACCAATGCATGAACTATCCGGTCTTTTTATCGATCGTTCGGAGTGGATCGATATTTAGGTTGGATTCGTAATCGCATGGTATTAAGTCTCCGATTAAGAGGGCCTGAATATAATATTAGTATACAAACGACAGATAAATGATTATTGGAATGTTCTCTCGCTCATCACATCCATCATTATATCGTATGTCGATAATACGTCTTACAAGTGCCACGTCTCGGGCGTTGATGTTTGTTCGGACTTCGGTTTTGTACACCGTCGGCCAATCAAGTTCCGTGTACGATTCCAAGTTTTCCTCGGGGTTTTAAACGACGTGTATGCGATCGATGATCTCGCACGTCTAAATTCAATTGAAAAACACAATACTACTCGAATAATCCATATTCGTCTTATAATCGAAACGCGTTCATACTTACATAACAATCAGATTTGATAAGCTCGCGTTTCGGAATTTCCTTGTACATTAAACACGAATCGTGAAGCAAATTTTCGAAATTGTTCAAGTCTATTTACTGCAAACGTTTTAAATTTTGAAGGATAAATTAGACATGATTTCAATTATTGAAAATAAATAATTTTTAATTAAAAACACTTTGGTGACCTAACTCATATTTGTTAAGCATTTAAATTAGCTTAATTTCTATAATTCCAACGGTTATTTATTCATTTTTTCCCTTTTTATTCTGCCCTTAACTCACTGAATTGTATTGACATTGTAACGAAATTATAACAGGAACAAGACAATTTTCGATACTCATACTCTATCATGCGTCATTTCTCGCCAGAATTATATTTTCTGAATAAACAACCAGAACGGAATATTAACAATTTATAGTTTTCTAAAATAGTCAATATTTTACGCGCTTAAAATCAGATCGTTAGGGAAATCCCTTTCCAATAAAATGTATACACGTTTCGTGCACCGTCATACGTATTCTTGGAGTAACTCATTGTAATTATCTTTGGTTAAAATAGAAAATGTGAATCTTTCACACTTAGAACTTCATTTGAATTTTTTTCTTTCCATTTTTAATGATTACTATTATTCTTTGTTGAACTCATGTTAAACAATAAATGCGTCAAAACGGAGAGAAAATGTTTTACAAAAAACAAATAGATATCATGAAACAGTCGTACACAAAACTTGCTAAAACATCAATACCACATATTGATACTGTTATTATAATAGTACCTATATAAAAAATGATCGACTTGAAAGATCGACACTTATCTTTATTACTTAATAAATTGTAATTTGTGACAATCATATTTGTTACCACCATCTAATGGACATTATAGGTGTATATTTCTTTATCTGCATTTAAACATATAACTACTTTAAACATATACATTTATATAATGTCTAATAATAAATATAGAATACTGAATATTTTAATGCATTTAAAATAATATATAATATTATTTTTTTACCGAAGAAGTATTTAATAAAATAAATAACATTTAACATATTTTATGTTATTAATACATACACATTTAAATTATACTTGTATTACATTCGTATTTTAAAATAAATTTAAATTAAATAAATCATTTTTTACATATTTATATTATTGAACATTTGTGTTTTCTTTCAAACGTATTGAAAATTAAAAATAATAATTTTTAATGTTGACGTTAAAAAAAGACAAGTATTTACTAAAAATTTAATAAAACCTAGGCATAAAACAAATAATTTGATTCTATGTAGTAGCCGTTAGAAAAAGACTAGACGAAAACGTGTTCTACAAAAGACCTAGGTGTACTTATTTTTTACGAGAAGATTTTAGTTACAACTAATTTCGGGTTTTTACTGTTACATATATACGTATATATACTGTATGACGACGACGACGACAACGTTGTGAGTATATAAAATTGAAACATGAAATATATGCACAATAATAATAATATGCTACGTGATGATGTACGGATTAATAATGATCGGCACATTATAACTGTCAGTGGCACACATCGCAGGATACATATATATGTACGTCATGAGCGCATCTATATACATGCAGCTAACGTATGTCACAAAAGCCCGTAACACACATCTCCGGAGCAACGTTGTCAGACAATAATTTCCGTAATGGAAAAATGACTGTCGAAAAAAAAACCCCCCGCGTACAAATGCATTCGTCTGTTGCATGGAGATAATGTAGGGTGGTGACAAGACTCAAAGAACACATACTGATATTGTGGTTTATTATTTTTAAATAAAGTTAATTATATTGAAATAATATTATTTTTAAACTTATATACGAGTAAAACCCAAATTATTTCATTACGATTACATCACCATCAGCAATTTTTTTTTTTTTTATAAATACGCCACGCCACCGTATAACACAGTATTTATAATATTACAATTGTGTTCGTATATGTCGTGTCACGGATGCTTGAATTTCAGGTGCATAACTCAAAAATGTTATGTATGTTACAATAAAGTATAAAAATCATTATTAATGCTAAATTTGTGCTGTGTTTACGACAAATAATTTAATATCATAACATGAAAAAAAACAAAACTAATCGCCGTTTTCAGGAACTTTTAGCAAAAACAATCGCCGCTTCTATATGACAAAATGTTTACTCGAGATGATTGGCTGAAAAAAATAGATTTTTTTTTTTTTAAAACGTGTTTTCCTGGAAAATGTGTTGTACAAAATGGTTTTGGAGTAGTCATATGGGGCAGTCGATGCGAATCGCATTATTATATAACATAATCATTTCCTTTTATTATATTTCCGATAGATCGCCGTCTAACGTTATGGTCACACTGGGTATGTTTTGAATCGTAGCCGTAGTCGTCGAAGTCGTCGAGGTCGTAGTCGCGGTCGCGCAGGTCTTGACGTCTTTGGCCGCGATCGTTCGACTCTGTGCCGCCGTCGCCATGGCAGATCTTCCGCCGTTGCAGACGTCAGACGACGACACGGCGATGTCATACTGGCACCCCACGTCGAACACGCCGCCACCGGTATGGGTACACCCGTCGCTGGTCGACGGTAACCACGGTTGCGGTCGGTGACAATGGTCGTTTCGCGTGGCCTCCTCGTACGACGGCGGCGGAGTAGGGCTCTTCGGGTACGGGGCGTCCGGCGTTTTCAGACCCGGTCTGTTATCCTCCGCGTTCATCGTTCCGACTTCGGCCTACACATACAATTTAATCTTATATGTATTATAGTCCGCATTTAGGAGAACGCCGTCGCGTGCGTTTGCCGTCCCCATCTATTTGACGCGGGCAGAACCCATCACGCAATTATTTCGATGAGGCGTTTGGGTTGGATTTAGAGTCTTAAACACCCGTCATCAGCTCTGAAGACGAGAGCATTTATCTATGCTATCGCGTCCGTTTTCCCCAAAATCACAAGTTTAAATCACGAGTTATATCCGCTAAAAAATATAACTGATTAGAATACGAATACAGCTCACTTTAAAAGTATAGTTTTGGAGAAAACCGCGACGTGTGAGCATCTAATAATAGTACAGCAGCGAAATATTTATCGTGTTACGTATGTTGTTTAATTCGGTTGTAAATAATTGTTTTGTCTGAATCGTTTCGGTTTCGCATAAACCATAAATAATTTCTCTCGAAGAGTACGTAACATGCGAAAGTTTTAATACCGATGCGTCCAAGGCAGTAAATGTATATCGTGTGTGTCGTACAATCTATATATATATATTTATATTTTAAATATGATTGGAATTAAAATAGGAATTGCAATGGTACAATATGTTCAGCGCCACGTCATAACGCGAGCGAAGTAAAAAAAAAAAAGCGACGGCATGAAAATATCTATTATCTCCAAGTTTACATTAAAAACCGCGTCAATTTCGGTGGTTTTATTCAGACGCGATAACTAATAATCCGACGAATCAATCAATATGAATTTCGCGGCGAAATATTGTGCGAAATATTATGCGAATGATCCGTTTGCACGAATCGTTTCAATCGTTGTATAAATGAAGTTATCACGTATAAAACGTATATAAAATGTGTTCATCGAAAATGATAATGATATCGGAAAACACGACGGCCGCATGTGGTTAGGTCAGTCGCGATGTCGTCCACCCAATCCGACTACGTCACACAGTGCGATGGTGTCTCGATGGAAAGAACTGGACAATCGACGGCGCAGATGAACGGACTCTCGGTTCATTCGTACTCGCCGGAGTGGTATACTTATCCTTTCTGTTCGTCCGTACCCATGTGTGCACGTGATTGTCACGAATGGAATACGGTTTGTGCGTTGTTGCATAATGAATACGACAGCCGACGGCCTCGCGCAATGCGGTGCTTCTTCTGCTCGCCTTCGTTTGTCGTGTGTGTCACGCACTCGTTATGCAATCTCTTATATACCGTGTATTCATAAGCAATTAGTACAATATGATAGATGTTATGCTTTAAACAAATTAGCAAAACCGTATTCGTAACAAGAGAACCTAATCAACTGTTTTTCCCTTAAGGCAACTCTCGGGACATCGTTTTCATACTTCTTCAGCGACAATATGCAGCTGAACTACTTATTAACACTTTTCGAAACAATGCACTTGACGATGTTCGAAAACATAAAGCACTTACATCAACATTAACATATTCAAATTGCAATGATATTTGAACCGATACGGTCCCTAATTGAATATTACCACTTGCTAGTTATAGACAGTAATACTACTTTCGAGCTCTCCACTCAATCAGTTTGGCCAAGAAATAATAATAAACGCAATTATTTGCAGTAACTGTAACGTAACACGATACCATTCTCAAGTATCAAACACAATTCACGCTAGCCGATATTTATAAATCCAGTCACAATCATGAAACGATTCACAAGAAAAAATAAATAATATCACACTTACATCTCTGCCAAGAACAACTTTAAACATTGATGACAAAACTGTATGCTCTGTCAGTTGCCACTACGGGGAATCATAACACCATGGTCACTACACGCTACAATGATAAAAAAAATTGAATTTGTGGCTTAGATGTAATTTTTTCTCTTTATTTCTCGCCAAGAAAGATTTCCTTGTGATAATAAATACGCGTATATAATGATTTTAAGAGAAACGAAAAATTGGCGATATCACAACAAAAACACTTTGTCTAACTCCGTGTAAAACGAAGGATAAATTTTAGAAAAACATCAATAAATATTATATGCGTGCGATTGTATATTTCCCTTGTTCAAAGGCAATGGCCTACTTATATTGTATAAATATTCCAAATTGTTTTTCAAATGTTGTACCTACGACAATCGTTCACGGCAAATGTGTAGCATATACGGCGATAACGCGGTGTGGCGTGTGCGGCTCGCCAAAAAGTGCAAACAAAGAATGTCTGCGGAAATATTATTATACTGTCATCGAATAACACGGTAAATTTCGATCGTAAAATACAAATTTTTAAGACCGCGCAAACATTTTTATATTTTCAATCGTTAATATTACTGGCTTGTTATACATATTAATACATTTGGCATACCTGCGAATAATTCCTGCACGCGCCTATATTACACACCTAATACGTACGAATGACCTACATATATATTTATACATGTGTGTGTGTGTGTATGTGTGTGTGTGTGTGTGTGTGTGCGTGTGCGTGTGTGTCGCGCGTGCATATTACAATCACCCGACCGATTCGATCGCGAATTCTACACGGTTTTATTGTCGTCACGATGATAACATTTGAATCCTGTTACGTTCCTAATATATTATAATGTTTCAATGGTTATTGTTCCGATTTATAATAATTATATGTTCGATAATCTTTGTGGTCGGGTGCTCCGCTATCGATTTATCATAGTTTTAAAAATATTGTTCGCATACACACACACACACACACGCATACTCATATACGTATATAATATATTATGTTATATTGGCCGCGAGTAACACGCGTGATTTTTCGTATCAATTTCCTCCGAATTTCAACGTTCAATATTTCATCTGCTATTCTTCTTATTATTATTATTATTATTATTATCATTTTTTTTTTTTACACTCCTATAGTAAATTTGTTTAACTTTTGCATACTTACAACTATGTTTGTTTGTACAACACGTCATCATGTATATGATACTCTAGCACATGCATATCTAATATTATATGTACATATAATCCGATAACTAAAAGCGTTACCGTGATGACTTAAAATACAACTCAGCCGATTTTCTTTGTAATATGCATACGATAAATGGGACACACGTTTTCGTTGGAAATAATAAATAAATCGAAATCGAAATCGAAATGGAAAAATGTCAAGAAATATACGTATTGTACGGTCGATACAATATTTTCAATAATATTTTTTAAAAAAAAAACCCCCATTACGATGAGGAAAATATAATTCAATTCCTCTGATCACCAACTAAAAATTTATATATTTTAATTTTCAATCGTTGTTTAACGCGTAAAACATAAAAATCCGATCATTGATATAGTTTTTGTAAAAAAAAAATTAATATTAATACATTTGGAAAATGTTTTAAACTTAACTCCATATGTGTCGACAACAGCCATCGGGTCAATGTACGACATAGATCGAACCTATAATTAAGTATATACGAACTCGAAACCGTATGGTGTGGATTTCGGTCTTACTCAGAAAAAATAAGACACATGAATATAATTTATTCGGATTTCAAAAATCAAAAATACAAAATCGCTCGTTAAACAAACTTGCCTCCGCCTTGGAAAGTGAATACCAAAAAAACAATACCGTCGAAATATTTGTTTTCTTAAAATGTAAATTATACCCTTCCCCGCCATACACGTGTAACTTAATAATAACTCAGCACACTCAGAAATCAACAATAATGTTGAAATGCTTATCGTTGACGAGTGGGCATGTAACTAAAACCAATCTTAAGGGGCGAAGGCAGATTTTTGAATTTCAACTCGTGACCAAGAGATATTTGACGTCGAAATACCGCATGTTTAATGTGTATCACGTGGACTACTTTTGAGAATCAATTTTGCGCGTTTATCAGTATCAATTCGAAAAGCGTGTTGTTTCTCCGGTAAATAAATAATTAATCAAACGTGTCTGTGTGTAGATCATTCGAAGAGAGAAACGCGATTGGTAAAAATTGATCCTAGGGTGCTGGCTACACCGAAAACAAACAAGAGACAATTGTCATCGTACATAAGATGCTTATGGCTGAACGCCAAATTCGTTACGCGCGCGTTACTCGTATATCACTGTACAGACAGTTAGGTCAGGGGCGAATTGGGATATAAATTTGGTTCGGGAAAATATTATGAAGGCAGCTCATTAAAAAAAAAAAATATTATATATATATATATATATATAGTATAATAATTGTAATCAACTTAGTGAAGCAATGGCTGTAAAATGTAGAAATGTAGGATTGTGATTTGTAGGTACATTTCGTTATTACATTTACCCCTTCTGAATGCAATACAGTCGCTGCCACTAATTTAGCTACAAGTCGCAGCCCACCGGGAAATTTCCCGGTATCCCGCCGGCCCAATCCGTCCCTGCGGTTCATAGACATATTGTAGAGTGCCACATTGGATGTCGCCGGATTAACGACGTGCACCAACAACGCGGACTTAAAAATCACTCGAATACGTACCTGTGCAAAATTAGGCGCGGTACTACTCACCGTTTGGTCGGACGCGATGACGCCTGTGCCGAACTTGAGGACGAGGACGGTCGTGTAGTAGACGGCCGGCAGCAGCACTAAGGTTACGGTGACCAGCGGCACGACGTGCACCGAATACTTAGAGAAATGAAATATCGATAACAGGACCAGCAGAATGATTACCAACACGATTATGTATTTCTTCAGGTGGCTAATCACCGATAACAACTCCTCAATGTTACCGCGATAAAGTGCGTCGACCATGGCAGCAATAATTCTACAAAAATTATTATTATTATTATTATTATTATCATTATCATCTTCTTTTTTTTTTTTGTTAGGTCGTCCAGAATGCATTTACGCACGATGCAGGGTATTTGAAACCTCTCTTATGTGGGACTCGCGACCCGCTTAAAGCAACGGGCCGTACTACCCACTAAACTGGCAAGACCTAGCTAGCTCCAGGCACACCCGGTTTGGAATCTGCTTTCGCATACAAATTTCAAACTTCAAGCCGAGGCCGCTGCAATTTGGCCCTCGTTACGGGCTTCCGTCTTTCTTGTTTTCTTCGTCGTATTTTCTTTTGTCACGCGTCTTGTAAGGCATTGTCAGTCTTCTAGACAGTCGTCCTTCTTCTTAGACTGAAGAACAATGTGTACGTAGTTTACTATGGCGTTCCATCTCTTCTGGTTTTGTAGCATCTTCTCGATGATATTATAAGAATCGAATATTCCAATTTTTCTTTCTAAATCTCGTCTTTCGTTTGTCCATCGAGTACAAATAAAGAACGAGTGTTCTGCGTCATCTTTCTCAAAGCCGCAGTATTTGCAGTGTGGCGTCCTTACTTTCTCCATCCTATGCAAGTATGCACGAAAATAGCCGTGGTTCAACAAGAATTGTATGAGGTAGAAGTCCACTTCCCCATGTTGTCACTCGGTCGACAGTAATATAATAATATTATATATAATATAATATTGACACAATGTAAATGCTTCGTAAACACTATACGTCTGCTGTCGCCATCGTCCGTCCGGCTCATCGTTGTCAGTCGAGCAGCGATACACTTACGCAGTAGATGTTATATTAAGTTGATTCACTATTCAACTACGACTCACAAAATAAATACTCTTCAGTAATAAAAGTGCGTGTACCCTAAGGGTACCCACTACCAAATATAATAACCTATACGGGACATAACACACGCTACAATATATATATACACGAATAAAATGCGATTACAATACACACGATGTTACATATTTCTATTAGATATACATTTTCTCGAGTATCTGTTGACAATTGCAGTGTTTACAATATAATAATAATACGTATAAATAAATAAGTTATTAAAACTATTATTACTAAAGGTATACATAGTCGGAAACGCGTGTTTATGTAATAAGTGTGTGTGCATATAAATATTTGGACTATATAAATATGCACGACACGCGTTATAATAGTATAATACACGTCTCAAACTCCTAATATATATATATATATATATATATACAATCGATAAATAGAGATAAAAACAATTCGATTTTTTTAAGTCGTTTCACTACAATTAAATTTCTACATCATTACTAGATATATATATGTACGTACGTTCGACAATCTGTGACTTTTCGATATTATATTGAACAGATACACATTACAATATCACACGCGCGCTTGTGTTTATGTGTGTGAAATGATTTATAAAAAAAAAAAATCTTATTTATTCAGATTATTATTGTATACATGTATATAACTTTATAGATACTAAGGTGTACCTATGTAATACATAAAAGTACAGAGTAGGCGTGTGTGTAAATTAAAATCGACTGTCGCTCGCGTACATGTCAGTTTATTCACTTATTGTAGATGTAATATATATATAGGCTACAGTTAGTTTATAAAAATATACATAGCTTGCGCGGTCGGAATTCACGTACCTGGTGTATTATAATATAATATATATATATATTATATATATATATATATATATATATATATATATATATGTACATACATAAACGTATACGAGAAACGAACGAGCGGGTTTTGGAATTTTTCGATACGACAAACTTAAAGCGGAAAATAAGTAATTTTGGACTTACCATCATAACGCGGAGTGTGTACATGCGTCGTCGCGAACGTCGTCTTATATTCTACGGTGTAGGCGAACACGGACAGAGATGACATGACTACATATAACATATATATTATTGTTATTGTCGTGTGCAGAGTTTGCGATAATACTCGTCGTCCCGCGAACACGTAACACATACGTATATATATTACACAGCCGTATAGGTATTAAAACATATATATATATATATAATTATTATAACGACGGTTTAATACTTTTTAATACTGTGAACGGCACGTATATTGTTTTAATACCTCGTTCCGTCATATTCGAGTGTTTATAGATCGTGTTGTTTTTTTTTCAATTATTATTATATATTATATGTATATTACACGTTCTCGAAAACAACTGTATATGCAGTACATATAGTAATATTGTACACAGATAAACGTCCTGTCATATATATATATATATATATATATATATGTACAATAGTAAATAGTGTTCATACACGTGAGTATACCAAGAGACACTTTTAATGCGGCGCACGCAATCGAACCACTCTAGATAAATACGAGTGTAACACATATGTCGTAGTAGTACACGGGCGATAACCGTGAACGACAATTAATATTGCGTCCACGGACCACGACGATACGCCGCTTATTGCGTGCATATGAAACACAACATTCGGTAAGACGATCGTCCGTATATCATATATACACGGTATTTCTCGCATCGTCTCGCGGTGACTGTTGTATTGTGTACAAACCACGGGCGTGACTTGGGCTGGAGTCCGGATCCCGTCAAAATCGTTTAAAATTAATTTTCAACCGAGCCCCCCCCCCCTCTCGTTGCCCAAATCGTTCAGTTATGTAACACAATTGTTATTATTATTATATGATTTCAATGAAATAAAATCGTGTTTGAAAAATTATGTTTAGTACACCGCCTTCGCCGATACTCTCTTCCGCGCTAAGCAAACGAATCAATCATTACCGTCGGCGAAACATAAGCTCGTACGGTCTTCATGCCGCGTGATGGGCGTTTAGTCAAATTACTAGACGTTTACTTAAATGCCGGAGGGCATATGACGAAGTGATTTTAACTAGATGCGTTTACGACGTACATTGTACAGAATCATCCGAAGTGTCGGAAACGGACCGGCGCAGTAAGAAGTAATAAGTAATCGGTGGCGTAGTAAGAACATTTTTTCGGGGGAGAGGGTTGAATACAAATATGAGATATACGACGTAAAAAAAATTCCTGGGATATTGTTCAAAACCGACACGATCGAAAGCGAAAAAGTATTATATATTTATGTGTGCATATTTTTTTTAAACGCATCGCATACGGTACGTCGCGTCGTCGACGAAGAATAAGACAATGGGCTTTTTTTTTTGGCAAATCGAACTAATAAAATTGTTCACTTTGGTATAACTATAGGTAGTTTTGATATTATTGTTTTGACATACACGATTCTGTACGTACTTGAAAATATATTAAAAACAGTATATTAATACAATTTTGATTCCATATGTTCTTTGTAAAATTCAATTTTTACAAAACACGTGAATATTTCAGGGAGGGTTTTATCCCCCTACCGAAACTACGCCACACTCTGTGCTGTCAAACACGACACGTGAATACCGGGAGGACGTTATACTCGCGAAAACGAAATTCGTTTCGATAAAAAAAAAAAAATGCTATATAATCGATCAGATTAACCGCATATAAAAGTACACCATATAGACACGTGATTGTGTCGCTAACCTGACATGTGCGCAAAAAACATCTAAATCGATTAAAATAAAAAAAATCATTGGCTTCGGTGGATTTGTGAAAATAAGAAGTATATCAAAACCGTTACAGAAATAAAATTGTTAATATATCTCGACGCGAATAGTTTATATAGATTATAGGTAACCATGATATAAAAGTATACGCTCTATATGTGTATAATATTTACCTTACGACTTAAGAGACCGAGCCAAAAAACGTATAGCGCACTTGTAAATAACAACAATATAATAATATTCTTTTAAAAATTACTCCAAAAGTAGTGTATAAAAAATTTTGATTTTACTATTTCTACAACTTCCAACTCAAATTGTTTAATCTTATCTTTGCCCGTCTATACATTCGTATGTATTACGGATATATGGTGCATAATTTCGATAAAATAATAACACACTATATTTACAAGCTAAACCCATAACAAATCTTAACTTATTGTGTTTGTGTAAAATATATTATATATATTATACACATAAATACTTAATACACATGTTTGTCATATTAAAAATCATTTTGGTTGATATACGATGCATTAATTGAATCATTTCTAGTGTTTTGATTTTATATTATACATTTAGCTGTTGTCAGAAAGTTTTTTTTATTAGCTTTAAACGTTAATTAATACAGCTCTACGATTACTTTAAAAAAACACACATAAACATTGATCAAACAATTATTTAATTAACCATTACATGAACAAAAATATTTAAAGAAAGAAAACAATAAGTTACAATTAAAGTTAAATTGTTATGGTTAAGGGAAATGATATAAGGATAAGTGGTATGCGTGCGCTGGTAATAAATTATGTCCAAATCGGAGTCGGGAAAATTGTTCGATATGACGTCTGGATAAAAATAAATTAAGGAACCATATACATATGAGAGGGGATCGTTAATGTTATATATCTGTACCACGTAGCAAATTGGCTGCTGATAATGTCCATTTACTTTGCTATGCTCGATTATGCTTTAACTTGAAGAGTGTAAGAAAATCAGACACAATAATTTTACTTATTGGACACCACAGATTTTTATTTGTGCTAACAGCGAGATAGTCAGCCATCTCATTGTCAGAAATGCCAGCATAGCTTCGTATCTATATGAGCTCAACCATGGAGTCTAGTGAATAAAGATCTGAAATAGTGGATTTGATAAGAAATTCTATAGTACCAAGAAGTCAGCAAGTTTATTTTTCAGTATAATATATTTATGTGGGATATAAGAAAAAACAACAATAAACAACTTAACTGAGCCCAGTATAAACAACAAAATATAGATAATAATAATAATAATAATAATAATAATATTATTATTATTACATACCTATATGTATGACATGATTTTTGATTTATGCATAAAAACTCAAACAGTTTACTGCAATAATATGTCAACTGATGACAAATTTTCTTTTAATCCATTCATTAAGTTGTATACATAAAATTATCGTCTAAAAATTTAAATCATAGCCGACGAGATATAAGTATAAAAAATACAACCTGTTAATATTTTATATTTGTATCAGCATTCAATTTTTTTAAGAATTAAAACAATAAAACTGCCCACTTTTTCAGTTGGCTATAAATATTTTTTTGAAAACAAGTAGTTTAAACAGTGTGCCGAACTATAGTTATTATCAATGAACTTCGATGTTTAAAAAAATACCCACGGTGAAGCTCTCGAGGTATAACTATAGTTGTTTCGCTATCGAAAAATGTGTTTACCGAAAGGAAACATCGGTGTACAAATAAATTGTTTATTTCTCACTTCGTTCAAATAATCTAAAATATTTTTTATATCTATCATAATAGTCACAATTGTTGTATGAAATTCGTTAAATACTTTAGTGGTTTTGCGTTTAGTACGCATTTAGATTTTGAACGAAGAGCAGAATTGTATATTGGTTTTCCAACGATTTATTTTATTCTGAGGTCGCAAAATTTCAAATTCGTGTTGTATTAGGGTGAGTAGGTGCCCGTTTTATATTCGAATGTACTAGATAAAAATATAATCAAAATGAAAAAGTGAGTATCAATTTGTTTGATTAGATTGAAATTTCCAAAAAAAAAAATCATGTTTTATTATGAAATACTAAACTGTACCTCAAAAATATTTATAAATATAGAAACATGTAAAAATTCGTATTTTTATTTTTATTAATAAAATGTTGTTTTCCATAAAAAAAAAAAAAAAGTTATTCCTGTTTATAAGGACTTTTGCATATTTTTATTAAAAATATTGTTTATGCACAAAACGTATAATAAATAATGTTTCAATATACCAAGATTAAAACGTATACATAATTTTGTAATAGTTTTCAACGCACAGCAAAAAATTAAAACGGTCGATTTCAATGAATAAAAATCAAAGCTTCCGGTGCATATTTGCTGTGAACAGACTTATTGATAAAAACTGTATAAAATACGGTATCGGCTAGAAAAAGTACGCGACCGCGTAACAATTCGAATCCCCGTAAAGCCCGATGTAATTGAAACGTTAAACCGACGGGCGGTCGAATCCAAATCATTCGACGTTAAAAAAATGTGAAATACATACTTACGCGAACGCCAAAACCGCGCCCGCTGCCGTCGGAATCGCTATTTTCAACACGCCAGCACGTCCGCGGAACAATACCAACGGGTAGGTTTAGGGGACACTCAACACCCAGTGCGCGCTACTATTATCCTACGGCGCAACGGGCCGCGGGCTATCTAAAAAATAAGTTGAAACATTGAAATTATTCGATTAGATATTCAAGTGCATAGACCCTATAATTTTACGTCGTACAACAAATGTAAGGTTGTTGTTAATTATATATTATTTACGAGAACGTAACGATTGATGGATTTATTTCGGGCCGCTGAATGTGGGTTTTGAACGCGTTATTTATCGAGTACGGTGGGCTGAAGACCTCCCGGTCCGGCACCGGTCAACACGGTACCGCGTCTTCGACGTTCACCGGTCTTCTCCGCGTGTCACCGTCGTCTTCCCGTTCATCGCGTCGCCCGCGGCGTGTGTTGAGACGCGACGACGACGATTGTTTCGAACCGATCGTGATCACACTGTACCCGTCAGCATTTCCGTCTCGTCCGTTGGCCAACCCCGGGTTCGGGGTACGCGTGCCTTTTGTTTTTCGCCCGACTCGGGGAACGCGGTCCCCGCGCGCCACGCTCGTTGTCGTTCGAACGAAATATTAACGGAACACCGGGCATTCTTCCGGGCGACCGTCGACGGGTCGGATGCGCTCGTCGCCTCTGCGTGTTCAACTCACTCTTCCGTCGCTTTCGTTTACCAGGGCGTTTTCCACGACTGTTACCTACGCCTCGTACTGCCCGACGACGTAACCACATTACACACGTCCGTTATTTAAAATTTAATTGGTTTCAAAAAATTAATTCATTTTACTTTGTATTAAGGTATATGGGATAAAACCGACAATTTATCTAATATAATATGGATAAAGTGCAAACAAACATATATATATATTCTTTTTTTTTATAATTTTTAAGCATATATCTCTTATTGACATCTGTAATCCAAACATCACACAATTCTTATATATATATATATATATATATGTATCGTTACAACATAAGAATAACCAGAATTAAACAGAATCGAACAATCAATATAATGTGATCACAGCCTGTAAATAATAATAATATCCTATCAAATTGCACACTGCATAAATGTTTAATATAAAAAATATATATTTCACCTAATGGACCCCGTCAAAGAGGTTTTATAGACTGTTTAAAACATTTTTAGTCAAAATATAAAATATATAAGATCTGGATCCGTTTAAATATGTTTTTAAATAATTTACAAATATGAGAGTATCACAGGTAAGAACATTTAGATTTGATCAACAATGTATTGAATATTTTAACAGATAAAAATAATAAAAATTTATAACGATCAACAATTTTTAGGTAAAACTTTTTTTCTTTTTATCTAACAGTATTTCTTAAGCAATAATCAAAATATAATAATAAATAATATATATTATCAAGGCACAATATATTTAGGCACTTGGGTAACTTATTGTTAGCATATGTAGCTTATGTATTTCATAATGAATAGCTCATATTTTATAAACAGTCTTCTGATAGATTACTAATGGGGATATTACTACGTTTCTCCCTTAAGCGCGTGGAGTAATAACTAGGTATTACTCAAACACCCAATCGCACGGGAGTTTTGGCATTTTAGATGCCGGCCATGGCAAATATCCGGCAGTCTTGAACACCCAATAA
This sequence comes from Schlechtendalia chinensis, assembly GCA_019022885.1. Taxonomy (NCBI): domain Eukaryota; kingdom Metazoa; phylum Arthropoda; class Insecta; order Hemiptera; family Aphididae; genus Schlechtendalia; species Schlechtendalia chinensis. Next base: position 4,409,674 of record CM032349.1, on the reverse strand, counting down.
TCATACGATACTTTTCCAATCAACAGCAAAAGCACAGACAATTCGGCAGCAATCACATAATACATGTAATGTGTCCAGTCAGCTTCTGTGATACACGCTATTTTCTGTTCCAAGTCTATTACCTGTGAATTATTTAAAAGTGTATATATTACCAACAAAACTATATCAACATTGTCATCATATTAAATTGTTTATTCAGAAAATCTGGGAAAGCTTCTTTTTTTAACGGTTTTGATGATTAAAGGGATTAGAAACGAATATTTTTTGTTTTCGTCTTGCATACACAAAACATAGTAAAAAACGTTTTCTACTTCCAATTTATCGATCGATCTAGTAGTGGGATAAGAAATTTGAATTTGTCGTGAACTCTGAGATTGACTTTCCCACATTTTTAAATTTTTTCCCAAAATCTCTCCAAAACTAATTGAACAAATTTAAAATAAACAAATTGCTAATATACAATTTTTAAAGATTTTAAGATAAAAAAATAAAAAATGTAGGAAAATCTATCTTAAGTAGACTTCATGACAAATTCAAATTTCTTATTACTAGATTGATCTGTACATTGTAAGTAGGAAAATCTATTTTACTATGTTTCGTGTGTGCAAGACAAAGACAGAAAATACTAGGTTCCAGTACCCTAAATATAATTATAATTAATAAAATGTTTATTTACTTTTAATTTGTAATGAATATTTTCACATAAAATGTCATCATAGTCTGGAATGTTAACAGTATTCGTCAATAGCCATGTCTGAAAACGTTAATAACATTAATTAATTTAATATTAATCAATTATTGTATGTTTTAATTATAAACATATGCCTAAAATAGTTTGAGAATTACATGTCAGAATGATTATATGTCAAAAACTCAATAAAATGAAAATAGTTATTATTTACTATAATGAAAATTCCATTTTTGTTACCCAATTAATAGTGCAATAGGAACCATTGATCAAAAACATAATACATTATTATTTATATATATCACTTGACAAATTTAAATATTTCAATCATTTTCATTTAAATGGGGGAAAATGGAAAAAACTTTCATTATATATTGTTACTTATTATTCTATTCAAATATTCTTACTTTATGATAATATCAAATAATATTGTAAACATAAAAATAGACTAAAAATAGAAATTAAAAAAACTATAGTTTTTATTTAATGACAGTGGAAACTAGATTATTAGAATGTTTGTTATTTTAACACATCACTAACAGTACTTGACAGTAGTGTTGTTGAAACGATATTGAACCTTTAATATTTGTGCAGTGTTGCAATCACATTTAAGTTTATTTCCACCTAAATATACATGACGTCCTATGATATCTTTTGTGAAAGAATTTTGAAGTATATATATAGGTAACTAAAAAATTAAAAAAAAACAAATTAATACACACACATTCATTTTAAATATTATAATAATATACTAACATTCTTCAATTGATTTAGTCTTAAGCTCAACACAGCATAGTTGTTCATAAAATGTGAACCTTCCAATGACAAAATGTTTGATATCTTATTTTTGTCGGCATAAAAATATCTCAATGTTTTATATGTTTGATCATCTGTCAATGTTTCTATACTACTAATCTAAGCAAATACATTAAATCTCGATCTTATAAATCAATTCTTATAATAAATGAAAAATATATTTCTCACATTGTTATTAGTAACATTTAACAACAGGGTATTTTTTGGTAAGTTTTTCGGCAAGTCTGAAAGATATCTATTAGAACAGTCTACTTCTACACTATGTATTAGATCCGTAAATTGTGATTCAAAACGGAAGGATCTACAACTGCAATTAAATGGACAGTCTTCTTGCAACTAAATAAACAACAAATATTAAATGTTTTTTTTTTTGATTCAACAATAAATTGCCAAGAATGGACTTGACTATCTTTTTTAAAAATTTTGACAAATTTCAAAATAAATAATAATTTAAGAAAAAAATGTTACCTTGTTAATAATCTCTATTTGGCTTAATGCAAGTATTTCTGAAGAGTTAAACCAATGATATGAAAGTGGCGACGTACAAAGTGTTACATTATGTTTAGCAAAATTCAATTTATACTTTACATTTTTCAAACTTTTCAGAAGGTCTAGAACATCATCGCAGTGCATTTTTGTATTATCTAAAACCATTAAACAAATAAATAAATACATTATATTATTTTTGTTTTATGTTAAAGTTTAATATTTTACTTGAAACATCCAACCAAAAAAGTGGCACTTGAATTTTTATATTGGGTAATCTCGATATATTTACATTGGACAAATCTAACATAGCCAAATCTTTGAGATTTTCCAATGCTAACGGATCTTGCCATTCCGTGCCGAAAGCATTGTTCGACAGATTTAAACAAATAATATTGTGCATATGCTCTAATCTACCAAAAAGTCGGTGTATACGACTATTTGTAATTGAAAATGAAAGCAAAGAACTAAGTTTTGGTGACAATCTTGCGAAATTAAAACTATCAGCAGTCATGTTGTAAATATGTAAAGCTTTGATTGATGATAATCTAGGACCTGAAAATAAAAAAAATAAAAGTACAACATTGTTTATATTAAACATACCATATACATATATGTAATGTCAAAAAAAAAAGTTTATTTCTTCTATATTTGATTTCTATTAATAAATTTAGTTTTGTGTAAGTCATAAATAAAAATATGTTACACAAATACAAACAAGTTTTAATCTTCATAAATGTTTTAACTACAAAACACATTCTGTTTTACAATTAAAATGTATTTTTTTTAATTAATAATTAAAAATTAGTTGATTATTTAATCATAATAATAATAATAATAATACTAATAATCACTAGTTTTGTACCTGCTGAACACTCAAATTGTTTTAATAAATCTTCATTCGACTGCACCTGACAGCAAAATAAAGCTGATTCATCAGTTTTTATACATTTACATTCATTTTGTAATGGACAAGATTCTGTAGGCTGACTGTAACATGATGCTAATTCGTTACACCAAACTATTTTTCCATAAATGCAGCAAATAAACAATATTGGGAATAATCTTCTTTTACTCATGTCTGAAACAGCTTTAACAATATTAATTTAAAAAAATATATATTAATAATAAAAATGCAACGACTGATATGTCCGAAAAGACTAACAAAGAACTAACAAAGAAATATTCCGTTTCAACCCTTTTAATTCAGGTCTCATTAAATAAGTTATTTATGGCTTAAAAACTGTTTACTCATTGTATTGACATTGGAACCATATATTTATAAACCCTCTTTACTTAACCATATACCTATTGGTAAATTATTTATTTAGTCATTATTTTATCGATAACCAACGTTGTTTAGAAAACAAAAAAAACATTATTTTAGTTAAAGCTAAAGTTATAAATTCTAATATATATATTTATTATTATATTATTATTAGAAGAAGAAAAAAATACCCAAAAATCTTCCTTATGATTGTTTTTCAACAATTTGTGAATTACCAAGAATATTAACATGTAAAATCCAATAAAAATAAATTAGCAACCATAAACAAATTAATATATAATCAATGAATAGTAAATTTAATTATTTTTTTGTTATTATAATATATCAATGAAATCAAAAATAATACAATACATTTTACCTTGTAAACTGATGACGGCTATTTATGTATGAAAAAATAAATGGAAGTATACAGTATTTAATATTAGTTGAATAGTTTGGCAGGAATATTTGTAGTAAAACTATAATAACCGTTTTCTGCAAAATGTATTTATCATTATTTTTAACATTCTTCTTTGTGAAATTTAAAAGAAATGAAATAAGCTAGTATTGTAAAATCTACATATACATATGGCAGGTTTCGTTCAGTAAGTAAAAATTTTACCACCTTATTAGTTAACTATCGATAATTGAAAAAAAAAATATATACTACAAAACCATTGACCTTCAACAACAACTCGTTGACAGCAACACAAATGGTGAAAACAATACCATACATAAACACCTAATCGTCGATATTTAATGATGTTATTACATACCTAAAGTGCAAGTCGCGCCAATTATCTTAATTCAACAACAGCATATTTTCTGGCGGTAATTCAGTCATCGGTGCATTAGTAAATTGTTTAATTTATAGACTTATACTATGAATTATCAACGGCAAGAGTAGGAAAAAAAACAACTCAACAAAAACAGTAATAGTAAACAAAATAATTACACAAACAAAAGACAGTTGAGAAATTACTACAAAAAAATTTATCATAAGCAATAACGAATTATTATGTTGGACGTGCTGTTATCATAATCATATTATTGTTATCGATAATAACGTATATCCGCCGTTTATTATCAATGGTATTGCATATTGAACAGTGTTGACGTTTTATGGATATTTGTTAAAAATTTCTTCTTTTTTTTTATGGACGTATGAATTAAAACTCAAAAAACTAAAAAAAATATGTATACATATGTAATAAAAACCCCGCCGAATACGTTCGATTTTTATTGCGAAAGAGCAATTTTGGAGCGGCCGCTCCTAGTTCTATTTGGGTGGGTGGGTGGTGGTCGGTGAATGACGTGTAGAAAATGATTATGAATAAATTATTATTGCTCGACTTATTAACGAAAAATGTTAGTTAGAATTTAGAAGATAGAACTTGGAAGAAAACAAAAACTAGAAAATATTTAAAAACCGATACAAATTTTCTTTTTTTCTTATTTGTCGTTTTTATAGAGAAGGTGGGTGTTAGGAAAAATAGTGAGCTTCTCGTCTTTAGAAGGTTCGACACGCTACTGGAGGCGAGGGAGAAGAAAAATAAGAATATATAACTGTGGACCTATATATGTAGGATAGATGCGTTTTAAATTAATAGGATAATATTTATCGTTCGCAAAATACCAGTACAATATACTATATCTACAAAAGGGAATCCTAACTTTAAATTAAATTAAATTTTTAAAAAAAATTTAATTAATTTAAATCTTTTGTATTTCTTATGAATTTCGGTTCGTGTTCGGTTTAACTTAAAAAATCTGAGTTCCTAACTTCACTACTGAAAAACAAACCAAATTTGATTACATGCATTTTTTTTCTATTTTTGTAATGTAATCGTACGATGTATGTTTGATGTATATAATATAATATAGGTGTCACTTAATACGTTTACTTAATTTAAAATGTACTTATTCCGTGTGATTCATTATCGAGTTTATTTTTACTTTGTAACAGATTATAAATAAAAAATTCAATAAAGGTCATTGAATGTGTAAATAGTCGTTTGTCCTCGATCCTAATCACCTAAAAGAAACTAGTTTGATTTTATTAATTTTGAAAAAGTAAATAAGTCTTTTGCAAGTTGGCGGTTTAGATCGCCGCAATTTTTGAACAAACTACCTGCATATTATAGTGACGAGAGTTTTATATCAATTTATCATACTATAACACTCGCAAGCCAATTTTATGCAAAACTCAATTCATTTCTAGTGTTTGTCTGAGTGTCGTTTTTTAGAATAAAATATATTTATGTAAGCAGTAATTATTAATAAATATTTTTGACATTTATTAAATATTTACAGTATGGTGTATTAATATTTGCAATACTAAAACTTAAACTTAATCTAAAACTCCAATGCCTAAAACTAAACAAAAATAAATAAGAAGAAATATTTGTTTTTAAAAATGTTATAAAATGTTCTGAAAATAGATAGTTTTATTATAATTCTTTGTAGTTAAATTAAAACCAGTAGTATTCAAATTACATTTAATTTTATTTCAAATATAACTTGCGTAAAATATTACAGTGTTGCACTGTAATAAATAGAAATTATCAAAATATTAGATAATTAGTTAATAAAAATTGATTTTTTAATATTGTCAATTAAAATGTGTAAATTCGTCCTTGTAATAGTCTATACAAAAAGGTATGAGTGTTTATATTTTTAAATATGCTTATTTCGATATTATAACCTTGTAAAGCGTTTTAAGGTCATAAATCATGATTTAAATTCGTATATAAATGATCTGTATCGTGTTTTAAAAATTATATTATTATAGCCCGAACAAAAATTAACTATAATCTCAATTCCACGCCAGTTTTCTATTTAGTACAAAACTGGTAAAGTCTTTAATCGAAAACAACATATTGTACGTATAATTATATAATATAATATATATTTAAACAGATGAGATGGAATGGTATAGATCAAATTTCTGTTTCAAGAACTAACCAATATAGATTCATAAGGAAGTACCTACTATACTATATTTAATACATTAGAAGTTCGATGTAATAATTTTATGAGTAAATAATATGTATATTTATCATCGAATTGTATACAATTGTGTACATTATTGTGCAAATAACACATGACTATCTATATACATACTATAATATTATATCGACGAATGTATATCAAATAAAATCATTTCGTAGAATTTCAACGTTTAAAAGTCGCATATAAATAAAGTAAACGAAACGGTGTAAGAACACTTGAGAGAATAATGTGCAGTAAACTTTGATTACTATATTTTAAACACGTTTGTCAAAATTAACCTTCTCATCCGTTTTCAGTTGATGGTGGTTTATGGCTAGATCAAGTATATATGTAATTTAAATAATTTAAAACCATAATAATTTAAAGTATTATTTAAATTAAAAAATACACGTAACATGAATTATATACCTATAGTTATGATTATTATTATAAAATTGTGAAAAACGAATGTTTTACTTGCATTTTTCTGTTTTTATTAGCTATAAACCCAGCTTTGTCATTTGAATGCAGTGAGAATGTAAATTATTGTAGCATGATATAATCCATATGTGCTTATTTTATAGTTTTACATACATATAGCGATATACATAATGTCACACTATCGTGCAAACTTAAAGACATAATAAGTTACGTATAATAATTATACAGTAGAGTCTCGCTAATCCGGACATCCGGATAATCCGGACAATCTATATTTAGTACTTTAGTACTCATGTATAATGTATATATTCGGAATACCCATGATTTAGATATCATCGTTTCGATTACGTATTGTGATATTGTTTCGTTTAGTGTTGATTGTGTACTAATCCGGATAGAGTCCGGTCCCATCTAGTCCGAATTAGCGAGACTCTACTGTATATATATGTGTGTTTCTACATTACCTGTAACTCTATATGTACCCACAAAAATATATTAACATGTATATACAGTGACAAATAATTATAATTATGTATGTGTACCCTGAAACGCGTTGACTTCAGTTGTATATGCTATTATATATATAGCAGCTATATCACCTAATTGTTTATGGATAATATTATTTTTGATTTAAATAGACGAATTTACATATTAGTACATAAAAGTACAATACAACAGTAAATAAACGACTTTATACTCTTGATGAAAACAATAAAAATATATTATATTTATGAGGTTGATTGTAAGAACACGAAAATATATACCATGCACCTATATGAATGACTATATGAAAGATTATGATCTTGCATTCAGTCATAACTGTAAAATAAAATTTAAATTGAAATAAATATATTATCTATATGGGAAATGTGTAGTATCGAAAAAACAAAAATAACCAGATTATAGTCATAATAAAACAAATTTAATTAAAAAATATAATAAAAATAAAAATAAAAAAAAACTATAAATCAATAATTGTTATTTAAAAAAAAAATATATATATATATATACAACATATAACATATTACTTTCAAAATCTATTTGTATATTTAAAATATCACTAAATTTATTTTTTTTAACTTCTTCGTGAATATGTAATTCTTTCAGAACTGAATTTATGAATTTATGTAAATGCTATTCTGTATGTTTAAATGGTCTAAGTCATTATTTATATTAAAAGTAATAGTATGATTATTTTCTAAAATATGTTTAACAAAATTTGAATTGAGATTAGTTTTTTTTTAAATTTTATTTCAGAGATGTGTTTTTTATATCAAGTTTTAAAATTCCTATTAGTGTTACCAATATATAATGTATTACAACTACATTTTAGTTTGTAGATTCCAGGATAATTAAAGCTGTTAGAATTATTATTTGGAAATTGATTTATTTTTAATTTATTTGTTTAATTAAATTATTATTAGTATTAAATGCGATTTTAATATTATTTAGATTATTATTTAATATTTTAATAAATTTTTCTGATAACAAATTTTTATATTTCACAAAACAATAGTTAACTACATTACTTATTTGTTTAGGTTGTTGAATATTATTATAATTATTCTATGTATTCTATAAATTGTCTTCAAATTATATTTATTTTTGACAACGATATTATGTATAATATTAAGTTCGTGATTATAAATATATTTAGTTAAATAAATACGTTCAAGTTTACAAAAAACAGTGTAATAACTATTATGCGCAATAGTGGATACCAGATTTAACGAAAAACGCGCAGGTGACAAATTGTATAATATTTCTAATTTTGGAATATTTCGATAAAAATAAATTTATGACTAAATTTATATGTTTGTATATCGATATTTTATTATAAAAATCTATAAAAGTGACACCTTTAACGAATAAGTCAATAGCTTCTCAATTAAAAATTATAAATGCTAACGCCAGCTTATTTTATAGGTTTTCACTGTGATCATTATGACGAGCAAAAATTATTAGGAGTTACGAATCAATACATACAATATGTCTTGATATAATTTGCAATTTATAGATTCGTATTTTGTACAATTGGACAAGTTATAAAATAATTTATTAATTCGTAAAAACTCCAGTGTCCTATGCTATATAGATATAAAATACATTGCGAAAGAAGATGTATTTAAAACATTTATTTGAAGATGAAGTATTCATAATATTTTAAGTAAACTTTAATATTTTTAATACATATTTTCTTTCCATTAAATCAACCAACTGACTACATACGCGTATTTAGGAAATAATGATCTCAAAACTTAAAATATTTAAAATCATATTTCGTGGTCAAAACTCAGCAAAAACATACAGCTATTTATTATTTAAATAAAATATACACGTATTACGTATATTAATCATATTTCGCAGGCGGTAGACTTGTATATGTATATATATATATATAAAACAACGACGATCGACAGTAGTTTCAAAAACCTAGTGGTCTTCAAGGGTATAACGTGCATATATATAATACTTATCGACTAATTTATTATTATTATTTTTAATTTTTTTTTTTTTTTTTACACATTTTACTCATTTTATCTGATATCCCCTCTCCGGTCGCAGAAACGCCACGCGATTCAAACTTTTTATATGGACCGAAAACAGGTTGCGGCATATAGAAACGAGACCAGAATATTGTAGCCGTCTGCGAGAAGGTTGTCGGGGTCCGGGCGATTGTTATTAAAATATATACTCCTCGTGTTTGACGGCGCCATTGTCTCCTAGCCAGTGTCCCGTCTGATTGTTGGCGACCAGCAACGGACTGCTAAAACATATAATCTATTTACGTTTTTTTTTCCGAAAATAAAACTGTACGGTTTGTTTTTACAAAATGTTCCTCCAACCGCCCAACGAGACGCAACTCGAGTACATAAAAAAAGACGAATGTTACAAATCGACCGACGTAGTGGAAGAGGATGTCACTCAACTCATCGAGTGGTTATCCAAACAACCGCATTTACCAAAAATTACCGGTGAGTTTGTCAACAAAAATGATAAAAAATATACATTATGTTAAACGTAATAAAAAAAAAATATATATATATATAATAAGCACTTGGTGATTTTTCCCAAATTTTTAGCCGTTATCTTTGAATTTACAATACAGAAAGTTTTACTTTTTTCTATGTAAACGTATAAAAGTATCATTTTTATTTTACACGCTTCGCTGTTCATTCAAAATCTAAATTCTCATTAAGTAAAAAACGGATAAAAACTATACATAATCTATTAATATTAAATATATATATACACATATACGCATCAAAATATTCTTTTTCGGGTTGTGAAATGAAAAATAAAAATTATCGTTAAAAAAAAATTGTAAAATTTACAAATCACTCAACATCAATCTTATATAAGATCTATAAAATAATAACGATTATACAATCTTATATTAAGATTTTTTAGTAAGAATTGTACATTAAATTCTTTAAAATTACATAAATAAAAAAAAGTGATTTTGAATTCTACCTAATTACAAAATTGGTTTTGATATTCGCATTAAAAATTGAAAAACACACGAACCTATTCAAAACTTTTCTTATAACCACCATTAACGTTATTTGTACAGAACTTCCGACTCACTTATAATAAACTCGGGTTTTACGTTTGGTTTTGTATTCGCATAATTTACATTTGTTTAAAAAAATTATTCCTAGCTGCGACGACACAGGATATCTTGAACCGACGCAAAGTCGTTCCGGAGGGGAAACAAAACGAAACATCCCCATCTGTACTCGAAACATTTTTAAAAACACAAATACGTTAGTATTTCTCAGGGTCATTTTTTTTTTTTAGTAATCGACCAAACTTCGTCTTAGAGTAAACTAATAAAACTCGAAACGAGTCAGCGTTATTTTTGTTGTTCATTGCATACTCTCTCAGACAAGATGTTAACCGTTTGTGTTTGTCGGTATAATATATATATATATATATAGCGTCTTAATTAAGAAGAATCGTTTTTGAATCTTGTACGGGGACCATATGAAATATCGTCTTAATTTCGATAGCATTAAATGCAGTGGTGTATATACGTATACCTAGATTTCTTTTTTCGAAATTTTGAATATATCTTTAAAAAATAATGAAAATATTATGGGTATACGTAGGTATTGCTAGTAAAATTATCGTCGCCACAAAATGAACTAAAATTATTTAATTTTAGGGTTTTATATAATAATATAACTTGCTTGTTTCTTATGGTTAACTATTTTTATTTAACAATAATATCAATTTGTAATCACTTCCTCTGCATAATAGATTGACTATTTTGTTTTAATTGTGTACTCGTATTACGAATAATTCAGTAATCAATAATCGTTGATCATCTGTATAGGTTTTAACGATCATTTTATTTTACCAAGAGCATTTATTGCTTCACAAGTAACAAATATTATTAATTTCCCGATCTTTTTATATAAATACACAAGTATAATATTATCTTGTACACCGTCGAGTCCTATATTTATGCAGCATTATTTAGTTATTTATAAATTACTTAGTTAGGTACCTTAAGTTTACTAAATTATGAATTATTATATATCTTAACTCTTGTATAGAAAATAAAAATGATAAACGCATACATGCACAACAAATTGCTAACTTTTTCACCTATTAAAGAAATTAAAGATATCGATACATACGTTAAATGTTTATTTAAAAATATAATAGGTAAACTTTACCAGTCATATTAATTATTATTGTTGATTATCAACTTGTTCAGTGATACCTAAATTAACAATAATAATAGATAAAATGTTCCCACAAAATTATTTTTTTATGAATCTATATGATCAAATTAATTTTTAAAGTTGAAATATCACTGTGTTAGTGTAATAACAGTCATGTAAGTAAAATAGAATAAAATTTAAACTGCTATTATTACTATATATAATACACAGTCATTTTTTAACTTAGAAAAACTATGCTACTGTAAAAACATGTATAAAAAAATTAATTGTCCAAATGTGGAAGTTCCATATGAGTTATAAAATTTGCATTATGCACGCTCCAAACTAATTTACCACCAATGATCATAATAAAATTAAAATAATTAAATTTAACGTGGATGTTAAAATGTTTTAAAATGTGCGTATGTCCTTGAATTTATTTACCACTGATTAAATGTATAAAAACGACCGGATTATGCCATCGATTTTATGTATAGCTATGTATTTCTCTGTATAAAAATTATCTCTGATATCAATGATATAAAACTGTATGTATATATCAGTGTGTTCTAAATCAAATTTTAACAATATTATTTGAAATGTTTAAACTTTTTTTTATACATAAATATAAATATATTACGACTATTGCGCCGGGTCGAGATTGAAAAGTTGTAAAAACTTTTCCTTCTTTTTTAAATTTACTCTATATCTCAATTATAAAATAGTTTACCGTCCAAAATATTATTGTTCAGTGGTATTTCGGTGAAACATAATTAAGTATTCTATGTGTATTTTATGTGAAAAATAACACGGCTATAGTGAATAAAATATACAAGCAACGAAATCGTATACTTCGTATTCGCGTTTTGATAGCTATGCGTTATAACAAATGTAAATAAACTAAGAATTACGCCAACGCTAAAATACTTCAAATAATTAACCACATGTTTAGATATTATATGTGTCAGGTTACCCGTTAAATGTATATTGTATTTTAACAAAATATGATGAAGTAACGAAATACGATATTATAATATTATATATAAAATACGGTTTTTTCTATTATATATTTCCGCTTTTGACAATTATAAGCACCTCACGATATTATTGTTCTTTTCAGTTATATGGTTTATAATTTCAAGATCACCTTGATAATATGTTATGAACAAGGATGTAAAACTACATTTAAAAACGATGTGAATAAATAATTATATATTTTAAATTTTATTGAAATATACGTCTCAATTCAGTTACAAAGGCTGATTAAAACACAATACGTGGTGTTATGTAAACCGAATTTAAAAATCTACACATTTCCTTTCACAGTGTGTATTTAAAGAAAAACAATTTTGAAAAAGGGAGAGGAAATCACAAAGATATTGATTCTCGATAGTACACGATTAAAATAATATATTTATAAAAACACAAAAAACATCTGTCACCTCCTATACATCACATATGAATATTTGCATGAACACGAACGGATATTTAAGTTTTTCACTTGTAAACTTGAATTTTCACGTGAAATTATGTGCAACGCACATTCATACTATTGTGTTAAAAACAGATTTTTTTTTTTATATAGACCATTAATTTATTACTAAATAAAGTATTACAAAAAAATAAATAAAAACTGTACTTTACATAAATATTAAATACGTGTATGTTAAAATTAAACCGTGTCAAAGGCACCTTTTTATGATATACTCGGTAAGTGTTTACGTCATTATATATAAAATAAAATCATTGGTAATTTATGTTATACGCATACACGAATCATGACAATTTAAAAAAAAACCTGTTTAAAAGTCGAAGGAAAAAAATAATAAGTGATTTCCAAGACAGGCGTATAGTAATAGAAGGTCGACGACAATAGTTGCAATGTACGACTAGTATTTTTATCGATCAATTTTGCACGGGTACACGTACATATGAATGCCTTGAATCCGACTACAAGAATATCCGGTTAAACGTAAGCAGGATTTATGTATAATTGAGTGATAAAAATGAATCATTCTACTACGTAAATGTGAAAATTTCAGTTTGAGTATTGTAATATCAAACATAATTATACTCCAGCTATGACTCACAGTTATAACATATAAATTATTTATATTTGAGGCGATGAATATTTTATACGTTTTATTGACCTAAATAAAACAAAAATATTAACACCATTGGTATAATCGTTTACGTTAATTTTATTTTTAGATAGGAAATGGTTGGCAAACTTCATCGTAGGGTGTAAGTACAATTTACAAAGATCGAAACAAGTCATCAACTCGTATTTCATTGCACGAGCTGAATACCCAGAATTTTTCGGTTCTTACACTAGAGAAATGATCGACGAAGTCGCGAAAAATGGGTAAGTAATCTATATTGCGGCATTTTTACTTTTGTTTCGCGAATCTACAAGTTGTAATTAAATAAATCTTGTAAATCGCGACTGAACATTATTTACGATTATATATGTATATAGCATATAATAGCATATACTTCTAAGATATAATATATTATACTTGTACTCATCTAAGACTGAACACGTTACAGAAAGATTTCCATTTTCCCGAAACTTACGCCGGAGGGTTACCGTGTAAACTGTGCCAGATCATTGCCGACAGCGGACGATGACAAATTCGACGTCGAGATGTTTTGCAAGATGTCCCTAGCCGCATTGGACTTGCAGCTGAGGGAAGAACCCTCTCACGGAATCATCATCTTGTTCGACATGAAAGACTTCCGATTGTCTCAGTTCCTGGCCTACACGCCTACCGTAACCAAAAACTTTTTGAAATGTTGCGTAGTAAGTACACGTAATATATTGTATAGAACGTTTATGAACACTGAACTGGACAACAAACTTCAACTAGAAACTATTAATTACAACCAATTATCTCATTAGGATTTCAGACTTTACAATTATTTAGTTAAAAATGTATTAAATTATACGAGTATATGTATAAAGATTCACAGATTACGTTAGAATTTGGTTAGGACTTTTTGGTGATGGACCAGCCTGAATAAATAAATATATGCATGTTATATTATTTGAACAGAATTTCATTTTACTGTAACCACCGTGATTTGATTGTGTTTTACAGGATTCGTTCCCGCTGAGAGTGAAAGCGGTCCATTACATAAACCCACCCAAGTTCATGAGCCGTTTGATCACGTTCTTCAAAATGTTCTTATCCAACAAAATTAAGGACAGAGTGAGTAAAAAACGTTTACATAAATATTCACAAATCCGAAGACAAAAATCAATCAATAATCGTTTATCGTTAAATCGATGACGATCGGGACGATGTTTACTATTATTCTATTATCGTAGTAAAAAAAAATTTGGTGGAACTTAAGACCCTTCTCCTGTAAACATTTGGGGAGATGGTAGAGTTAGGTAAAATACGAAAATAGAATTACAATCTTTTATTATATATATATATCATTATAAACTACATTTTATCGTCAAATGGAAATTTGAAAAAAAAATGGATACTTTCGTGACCTCAATACTAAAACTGTAAGCTCGACAAATTATAGTCGGCACGTATTCGGTTGAGTTGAAAGTCACAGATAGAATCGATACTTGACTTTTTTTTCCCGTTTGTTCTCGCCGTGACCTTACGTTAGGTTAACCAACTATATTATATACACGCGGGAAACGGTTAGGTCCGAACTGTCGCATGGTCTCACGGACGAGAAGCTCGTATGAATACAAATGATAAGTTTATCGAAATATTGTCGGTCGCGTTTACAATGTGGAAACTCCGTCAAATACGCTTTCCCGAAGTACGTGCTTTCTATCCTAAACATCACGCACATAAGTATAAGTACACACACACACACAGACCCAGGTGCAGACACGAGGTTTCTGATGAAAACGACGACGAACAATTATCCGCACGTGAATCCCTTAACGCCGGATGTCCGACAATAATACAACACAACGCATTATTATTACACTTATACCTGGATCGTGGCGGTTCTGTGACCAGCCGTATGAACCACTGTTCCGAGTATATATAAGGTCAACCGGCTAACTGATACACGCGATTGAAAAGAATAACAACCGGGGCCATTGACCGGTACCACGGGCGAGGGGTAAGCCCCGGTCGGCTCGGCCAGACTCTTCTGTTGGGGTCGGTTACGTGGTGGCGGACAAGCAGGGGCTGTACACGTGGAAGAAGCATCGCAAGCCAGACGCCAGGAACAACTCGATCGCGCCTGCCACTACCTCATTAAGACTTGGAAATTATCCCTGTGTGCCCCTGTCGTCATACCGGGCGCGGTTAGGTTAGGTTACGACACCGGGAGGTAACCTACGATACGAGGTAGGATACCTACGCGTTCTTTTCTTTGCTTCATCTACATTATTACACACACGCAGGCTGGTCGGACTTACGATCGGTAAACCGGGTAACCCATTTCAAAGCATCTAGCGGCGGTGACCAAGTAAGCATTTCATTGACAAACGCCCTCCGCTCGTACAGTTCCTATATTTATTTGCCTAGCGGAATAGAGAATGTTTAGTTAACTTATTCCAATACAAACCTGATGCTCTATCGGTTGAATGACTCTGATAGATGTTTCACTTCATGCGCGCGTGCTCGTAACGCGCACGATTCTTTTATTCGTTAACACGGAGAAGAATCGAGTCGCGTTCGTGATACAGTATTTAACGTCGCCGTCGTCGATTTCTTTTTTGTCCTTGTAGATTTTCGTCCACGACAACCTGGAAGACGTGTACCAGTACATCCCGAAAGATGTTATGCCAAACATTTACGGCGGTACTAGTGGAGACATTGAGAAATTGCAAGGCAAGCAGTACATATTATTATTATATGCAGCACATACCCTCAATAATTCTCATGATATAAATACGAGGGCTGTGAAATTCAAAATGCATTGAAAATTGTTTAACCGATGGTTTTATTCAACAATAAAATGTACAAAGTTTACGGTTAAAAATCATCAGGAAATTATGTTATAAAATACAGTGAAAAAGGAAAAATAAGAAGTTTTGAAATTTAATAATTTTTGTATACAATTTTAACTTTGTATTATAAAAAAGTTAAGTCTAACAAGCCAAAAAATAAACGCATTCGCTACAAATTCACAGCCCTTTATATAAATGTTGTATTATGGAAAATGTGATGAGGTAATTCTAATGATGATTTCGTTTGTTTATTTAGACGACTTCATTGATTTTCTGATGGAGAACCAAGCATGGATAGCGTCACGACCAACGGCTGATTTGTCAAAACTACCCGAAGATAGCAAGACCGACGAATTGGACATGAATGGAACGTTTAAAAAATTGCAGATCGATTAAATGTATTTCACTAGAAAAATTTTTTATGGTTTGGCATTAGTTAAAATAATATATGTATAATTGCAGTAATACATGTAACCATTTGTAATACTTATTTATAATTTTTAGAGATAAAGAAATAGTTTTTCTAATTTCTATACCCGAATATACAAAATAAATGTAATTTAAAAATCTAGAAAAATAATCTCAAGGCATATAAGATATATATGTATATATGTGTGTGTGTGTGTGTATGTATGAATGTAACTGTAGCTTATTACGTGTAGTAGTATATTATACAAATACAAGATTGAAAGGTGAATAAAAGAAAAAAAAAATTGCATTTGTTTTAAACATTACTTTACATGACAAAATCAAAAAATGAAATTAGACTAAACAGTAAATATATTATATACTTAATGATATCATTACTTTAATTTGTATGTGTTAGGATTACTAATAAAAAAAGGTACCTAAACGTTTTAAACACGGTTAAACATAGTACACAACCCAAGACAGTTACAGCTTTTTTTAATCTTAAAAAATCTTTAAATATTTTCGATTAAAAATAGACCATTATATTATCAATGAAATCAATTTTAATAAAAAAACAGCTTTATAAGACAAAAATGAAAATAATACATAATATTAACATTAACTGATACATAAAATTAATAGCAGTGCGTTGTGTGTACATGATAAATAAATTATAGTATAATTATTATAATAATAATATTAATGTTAATGAATTGAAAAACTTGAACATTTGAGAGCGAGTATTACACAAAAACATAAAGGACGATGACAATGGATGGAAAAGCATTCAAAATAGTAAGTTTTTCATAGATATGTTACATAATTGGTCAACAAAAATGTTTGTATGAAAATCGTTCAATACTAAAGTGTAAATGAAGATTAAACACATCAATAATTGTGAGTTTATAATTTTTAAAAGTATATAATAATATTAGTTTAATTTTCTATGTATCAACAAATAATTTGTTAAAAATATTTATTATTATAAAAAAAAAAAATAATTAAAATACTACATGTAATGTAATTGTATATGTAACAAATATATTTTGTTGGCGCAAAAAAAAATTCCAATTATCATATATTTATAATCTATTGTGTATATATATATATATATATATATATATATTTTATAAGGAACAAACATAAAATTAAAAAGTATAAAAATAATATATTATAAAATGAGTAATGTAAAAACAAAACAAATTTAGTATATAGTAAATACCTTTTGTACAGGTATTAATAATATCTAGATTTTTATAAAAAAAAAATTATATATAAGAATAATACCATAGTGTATACATTTTACTTCTTAATACTTATATTAAGCTACCGTAATTTTGATTTTCTTTGTTTGAATTGATTTTCTGTTGTTGCTTATTGTCGATGTTGATCGTTTCATAACTGTTACATTCACTTTTGCCGTTCACCGATTTATTACTGTAAAAAATCGGTGAATTAGAACATGATTAAACTCAATTACGATTTTATTGGTGTAACGAAGGTTAAGCAAGTGGGGTGTATTGAGGCCCTATGTAATAATTTCAGCCAATTTTCAGCGTTTGTATCATCTCCAATGAGTGCTATTTGTTCGGCAAAAATATTTGATGTACCAAATATCTAATCATTTACAGAGGTAAATAAAATTATTTACGTTTGAAGGGAATATTTAAAAGTGGCAAGAAGAACGTCGAAGGGAACCGAACCATCAGTGGATTAAAACCGTTACACGGCCATAGTAGGTGATAGCAGTACCTTTCGGTCTCGAGAACACGATTCCTCCGGTTAGCGAATCGCCTGCGCAACGACGGCGGAGTGTCGATGGCAAAAGGGCTGTACATCTTGGTGGGCGTTCTGCCCAGAAGACACTTGGAACGGGTTTTCGGAGTGTTGGGCGTCGAGGGCGACTCGTCCAATTTGAAACGACGCCTGGTCGACGGCCGCAGTTTCTGAAACGATAAGCGACGCGGTTATAACGGGGCTGCAGCGGTCGGCCGTACGAAAGCGCGCGCACCTGTGTGGCCTCCGTCAGCCCGGTCCTCAGTTTGTTCATCGACCTGAACACCGTGCTGAAGCCGCGCCTGAGCGTGTCCCGCTTCTTGGCCACCGTGCCGACGGCCGCCCGCCACACCTGCGAGTTGCAGTTCCGGCCGGCCGCCTTGGGGCTGCCTCTGGCCGACGGCCGTCTGGTCAACGCGTACGGACACTCGTCGTCGAACCGGTCGCGCATCTGCCGCTGCGCGTCGGACCCGTCGAGCGCGCGGGGCGCCGCGCAACGCTCGCCGCCGCCAACGAAGCTCAACCTCCGGCGCATCATGTCCGCGACCGCTGGGTAACACCGACGGGCGACTCAACCGGACGAGACTTGTTGCGGCCGCCACGCCGCGAAACGAAAAACGGGAAGACCGGAACCGCGGTCGCGCGAACAACAAAAACGTCGGGACACCAACGTCCGTGCGACGGACGAACGAACGGCGTGTGCTGGGGTCTGGGGCGGCGGGGCGCACGTCCGTTAAAAATTCGAAAAACGATACGCACAAGGGCGCACGGTGTGTCGGCATGGTGCGTGCGGGCGATTCGGTCGGCCGGCCGCAGTGTGACCGCGGGGAACGGCGCGAAAACACCGCGGCGAACCGCACCAGGTATTTCTCTACGTCGCGATGTATTCTAAAAAAATAACACTTTTTCATTTAGTAATTTGCACAAGTTTTTCGTCCAGTAACAAAAACTTTTCTTCAATTTTCTTTCCTTTAAATTCTTGCAAGATATCATATAAAGCTTTCCTCGTAAATTTTGAAGAACTTAAGAAAACGACAAAAACTAAAAATATATAAAAAAACATAGTGATATACACAGTAAATAAAAGAAAAAATTAAAAAGTCAAGTTTGCAGTATAATGATATGAGGCATTTCGGCACATTCACCTGACTTTTTGATTTTTGCATGTATATATAAGATATGTAGCCCGACAAGACTAGACACATATACAAATATTCATTTGTTTAGAAAATTGATGTGAAAAAACTAATTTTTATAGGTATTTTAATATTATCCATAAACCTATATTATGTAAGCTTAAAATTAATAAAATAATGTATAAAATAAAGTACGTACCTCCTTCTTCCATGTTCAAAAAAGATTTTTTCTAAAAATTTAACCACACAAAAATAATAGAAAAATTAATATGACTACTACTCTTCTTTGAGCAGTCAAAAGTTCTATTTCTGAAAATGACTGCTTTTCGATTGATTATACAAAATGTTATTAAGCTTAACGGGAGATAAGGTCTGGAGAAATTTGAACAAACTTGACAATATCCACTTTTGGCCGGGTTTTTCATTCAAATACTCCTATGTGCGACGTGCTAATTGATACGTTTGTGTTACTCGTCCCGACGCCGGTGTGCTAACCGAGAAACAACACTTGTATAATAGTACGGTCTCGTCCGCACGAATGTAATTAAAATAAATAATAATAACCCTATTGGTTTTATTCGGCGCTTTAAGCTATACATGTACAGAGATCGGATCATCTGCTGTCTCGCGAAAATTAAATGATAAAACAGTGTGTTACATTTACAAAGAAAACAATAATAATTTGCAGGTATTTAATTTTTTTAATCACCAGATTCTATATATATACTGATACTCAATTCTTCTTATTCGTTTCTACCAACTATTTGAGATCGACCAATTCCACTTAACCTAATCTCCAGCGCCCTTACAACACTCCCGGTCACATTCAACCACCTCCTTTTCGGTCTTCCACTTCTTCCCTTATCTCTGTCTCTTCTCTACTTATAAAACGTGCCCGCCGAGCCATCTTCATCCATGCGCACGCATTCTGTTTACTGTCGGAGCCAGTCTATCTGTAGATAATTAAGAATTAACATTCTTATCTCTGCTACGATTATCCTCTTTTCCGTTGTCCTATCCACTACACAACATTTTGATCCGCACATCGTCGCAGGCCTCACAGCCGCGTTATAAAATTTACCGCAACTATTTTATTAAAACAATCTCCTGTTAACCGCCGCGAGTGACAATCGTAGGTGTTTGGTCGAAAACAGCAATATTGATCCATTAGCTATTGCAATGCGTGTTTCTGTAAACACAATTAAATTTTAATTATTATCGTGTCCAAACAATATAAACACGAACTGTGGTTCGTACGTTATGCGTCTCATCGACACGATCGTTATTATCGTATACATAATTAACACGTTGTTTCCGAGGGCACAAAGTATGTACTATGCTACACAGCAATTTGGGTGAACACGTTGCCCGCACGCATAAGGTCTTTCATATTATAAATAATAATAATAATAATAATAATGCGCGTCGAAAAGGTATGGCGGCGGTGGAGAATCAATTGTCGCCTCACGTACTTTGACGAAGGATACTCGTTAATTTGCACGTCACACGACGCGCGGCGTTTGTGTTGTTTACATTCCGTTATTATTATAATAAATTATTTCGAATTATGTGTGTGAACAAGTGCGTACGAGAGCTGTTGATTTCACCATGAGCGTGCGCACGGGGGAGGCGGCTGCCTAACCTGCGAGATTTTTCGCCTACCCGAGATCACGGCCGTACTTGGGAGGGAGGGGTTGGGGGGGGGTCAATGGAGTCTAAACACCCTCCCCCCTACCCACGAAAAATTTTTCAATATTATACGACACGTTTAATAAATAAATAATCACTTTTGACACGAACACTATAATACAGTCGATCATAACGGTCAGCAGATGTACCACAGAACGAATGTTTATTTAATAAACAAATGTTCAAATATAAATACGGGAAAAGTTATAAAATATATGGATGGTCAGAGTAATTAGTTAAATATTGCACGGTTAAACCAAAATAAACAAAACGGTTGACAAAAGAACGCGCAGCGGTAGTTTTAACGCTTCACGACTAAAATATATGTTCGACTAAAACGATAAAACACGCAAAATAAAACGTTGCGCTTGAAATCTCTGTCGGCTACGATTCGAACGTGATTCGGCAGGACTGTCCAAAGAAAAAGGGGGAATGAAAAAAACACACGCACGCACACACAAATCCGTGTGGCCAGGGGCGGACTGAGACTCTGAAGGCCCAGGGGGGTAAGTTTTTAGGAGGCCTTAAACTAACGTAATTAATACAAACAAGCGACTTGATAAAATAAATAACTTGATAATGTATCACATAAAAAAAATTATTGGATCAAAATAAAACCGACTTCGAAAAAAATGAACTAAAAAAAAAGTGAAATAATTCACAAAAATTTTGATTTTTCGATTTCGGTTGTCGACATTTGGCAACGATTACGGTGTGATATGTGAAAGATAACAAATACTCATGTTAAAAATTGTTTAGAATATCGTAATAATTTTTCTATTAGGTATATTATTTTGTGTAAGCCAATAGGCCATAATAAAACAAATAGCTTAAGGCCCAAGTACAAAATGTCTAAAGGGCCTGGGCGGGTATGGCCTCTTACCCGCCCTGCCAGTCCGCCCCTGCGTGTGGCCTACCCATGCTGCAGTCGTTAAGCGCGATTTTGAACGCGACTTCTTTCGTAAGCAAAGGGCGTTCGTAACGGTAACACTGGGCCCGGCGGCAACAGGCTACGAGGTCGCGCATTTATCGACCGACTGCGGACGCCGGGGCGGAGTCACGGCCGTCCGCGTCGTCGGTCCGGGGGTCGCCGCCGCCGTAGCGTTATCGCTGCCGTCGCGTGCACAGCGCCGCGGACGCGCGCAACGGCCGCGCGGCGTCGCAACGGCCAGTGTTTGCGTCGTCGTGCGTCACCGACGGCGCGCGTAGCAGAGCGCGAGGCGGCGACGACTACACGCACGCACGTTCATACGTATATGTGTGGTGATTATAACGACGACGACGACGACGAGAGGGATCCGCCGGCAATGGGCTCGCTGCCCAACCTGCACGAGCTGGGCAAGGAGCAACCGGCGGTGTGCGCGCCCGTGCCGTCGCCGCCGAACCCCGAACACCGGTTGCCCGCGGGCGGCCGTCGCGCCCAGCACAGGCGGCTCCAGCAGACCAACAGCCTGTGCACCGGTAACTTTTACGGCGTCGCCGACAGGCTGGTCGACGTGCGGATCAACGAGGTGTGTGCCCGTAAAATACACGTAGACGGCATATCGTCGTTACGCGCACATAATTGTAATTATACATCGTGTCAGCTCGGCGGCGAACAGGCGAACATTGTTTTGGAGACGCTTACCGCGAGAACATACGCGTTAGTTAATCGATAGGTACGAGACGGCGGCGTGGCCAACGATTCTGGCCGCCGCTCCTGGTTCGTATTGGGGGCGGTGGTCGGTGGACGACGGAATGATCACGAATAAATTATTACGACTCGACTTGTTAGCGAAAATTGTTAGAATTCGCAAGCAGACAAAAGTCAGAAATTATTTAAAATACGATACACACATATATGTTTTACTTATTTGTCGTTTTTACAGACGGGGTGGCTGGTAGGAAAAATAGTTCGCTCCCTGTCTTTCACAAGGTTCGCCACCGCGCTGGTACAAGGTAACACGTCCATATCGCGCGGATCGAAAGTATATAGAATGTTTCCGTGTGATTTTCGTCCGCCTCGATATGCACACGTATATACTGTTGGGTCTTAGGTTTGGGATACGATATATATATGCGTGTGTGTGTGTGTATACGGACTTCGGTACGGACTTTAAATATGAAATAGTTCTGTCTTTGGATTTGATAAAAAAAAAAAAGTTTCCTATTGCGTAGCCGCAAATAATGTTTATGAATCGTACGTTGGTGGGGGGGGGGCGGGACGGAAATGTTCGTTGACATTAACACTGTGATACAACTGTCACGTGTCCATTTTTCTTTTTTTGTACACGAATTTTAATAATGTCCATACTTGTACTTGAAAATTTTATACGCTGTCCAAAAACTTCGTTTCCGTGCGCGACGCTAGTTTGGTTAGAATATCGCGCGTGCCGAATAAAATGTACACCAGAACGAGAACGGCAATGCGTACGCGAAACCTGCACGTGCGTTGTGCGCGGCCTCTGGCCTCGAAAAGTCTCGAAAAATACCGTGGGCAATCGACGGCAGTCAACGATAACATATCGGGATCAGTATCGTTTGCGTAAGAAAACGGCTTACGTGTCGGATGCATCTCGGACGACGCGACTTCTCGTCCGTACACGTCACGTATCCACGCACGTTCTATGCGTCCGAATAATAACATCCTGGGTTTCGTCTGCTCGAGAATTCGCGTTGTTATCTTACTCGATCCGATTTTAATAATATCCGAATAAACAATTGGATTATTCGTACGTTCAGAAATTATAAAATTATAATTTTCTTTCTTCTTTTAAATTTGAGTAAATCGGGTACGCGATCGTACTGTCGTCCAATATAAAATAAACGCGACACCGGCGCATTATCTTCGCGTAATGCGTAAAAACGATATTTCAGAAATTTTAGCGATTTCGACCAGTGTTTTATGGAATAATAGTTAGTTTCGAAACATCGCTCGTGTTGTTCTTGATACCTGTCATCTCGCGTATAGAAATGTTTGTAACGCGTATTTCAGCGCGTAATTTCGCGTCTCAATTTGTGTTTTTACAATATATATATTTATACGAGTAGAGGTTCTCTTGTTCGTGTATTCATGTAGGAATTACAGTTGAAAGTCAATTCATGGAAAGTGAAGGGGATACGTTTATTGTTAAATATTTATTGTACGTCTAATACAGTGGACCGTAATTTGTTTAAATTCGTATCGTGCTAATATTAATGGACTAAACACCACAAAATGATATGTCGGTTTTTTATAAATCATTCTCGGTAAACTTTTGGTCTGTTCAAGTTGCAATTCAATTATTTCTCTAAAAAAAACGTTATAACACTTGTCCGTGAAAAAAAGAATTCTAGTTTTTCAACTAAAATGATTACAGTGGAAACTCCTTACACACACATATATATATATATAAACATGGATTATGTTGAAGTTATATTGTATACGCTTTTTATTCGCGTGTTACATGATGATAAATGTATATTAAAAAAACATTACTAGTTTTTCTCATTTCCAGTTTTCATTTTTCGAAATCGTGTTCGTAACAAACAAGTTTATACACACGTTTAGGAGAGGTATTTGCAATTGTTACAGACCTATTTCTGAACACTCCGTTGTACGCAGTCAAATGTCTGATAAATAATTACTATATAGCACACGTGTACACGTTCCGTCTGTCCGTGATGGTTTTCGATCAATAATTGTACAATTCATGACACGACTATTCCATTCGCCGCAGTACAATATCTATTTGAATATCACCGACTTCAGCGGGCGACTGATGTCCGGTAGTTCCATATCAGCCGATCATGAGATCTAAACCGAGTCCGATTGTAGGCTCGAGATTCTCGTACTCGAAACTATTTGACTCGAGGGACAATAAAAAAAACGCTCGGGCCGAAACTGTTGGCGATGAATCCTCCGCCACATAACTCGTCGCCGTCGCTTCGGCCGCCGGGACAGCGCGATTGTTTCCGTGTCCGTTCAGCGCGCGCGACGAAACGCATTTCTGATGTCGTGCGTGCGGTTGTTTTCGTTTTGTTGCACGCAGAAACCGTTCTCGCCGACGTCGCTCAGGTCCACGCTGCTGTCCGCCGCGCACCGTCCAGCGGCGGCCGCCAACGCGGCCGGCGCCGGCAACGGCAAGAGACGGGACTCGCTGACCAGCTCGGCGGGCGCCTCGTCCGTGCGCCGTCTCATCGAAGTGGTGCGCACCACGCCGTCCAACATGGGCCCGGCGTACAGCCGGCGGCTGTTGTGCCGCAACTACGTCACCCTGTGCCTGGGCCACGGCGCGGCCGCCGCAGCTCTCATACCGTTCATGGCGCTGCAGGTATGTGCACGCGGTCTCCCTCGCTTTTCCTCCGTCTGCTCCTGTCGCCGCGAAGCTATCACTCCCGTTCTACGTGCGCGTGCGCGGCACACGAACGTCGCCCGTCGTCTCGACCACACGTGAAACGCGTACGCCGTCCACGTACGGAAATCCCTGTGTGTGCGAACCACACGAATGGACAATGCGACCGCCGGGCACATGACGCGGCGCTGGGGGAAACGGTGAGAGGGGAACGAAAAACCTTCACACCGGTTTTACGCGCGCGTACGATCGTTTTGCACGAGAAACGCGACGACGGGGTTCACGAATAGCGTCTGCGCGTCGCGTTCGGTGAATCACGCGTCTCGATCGACAACCGAATCCCCGCCGTTCCACATCGTTTGAAACGCGCGCGACAATACAACGACAAACCCGATTGGATCAGACAACCGGAGGACGGACCGGATCACAATGTCCGGGATCACATCGCGTCCACAAGCAAAAACCAAAACAATCAAAAACCACACGTCGACGGTTGATAAATGTGTGAAATCATACGAACCGTTGGAATGAATAATCAATATTGTTTCGACGAAAAAACGAAACAAAGTATTTGGTAGGACGGATAAGGGAAACGTCCCGGTTTGGCTTTTGACGGAATCGGGTCATGTGCGTATGCGTCCCGGGTTACACGTTTGTTGCAAAACGGCCAGTGAATACGCGATTGAGTTGTTTGCAAAAAATTGAAAAATATAAAATACGTTTATAACGACGATGAGCCGAGTTTCTTTTAAAATCGATTCGAACAGAATGTTGTACCGTCGATTGTTCCGTACGGTCGTACACAGATTCGAAATGCAATACGTTCAAGTCATAAGATGTATACGATATGACGTTTCTCGCGACTAAAACATTCTCTTCGTTAATTAGACGAGATGTCGTTAATTTGCTAGTTGCAAGTTGTAGCCACGCAAGTATTTCGGTCAGGTACTTTATACATACTTTATACTCACAGACCGTCATGTCGTTTCATTAAATTCAAAATCGATATTTTCTTTTATAAACGAACAAACTCGAAACTAATGTCCTTGTGTACTACTGAAAAGTGTGTGAAAAAAAAAATCAGCGTTTTGTTTTGTTAATACACATTTTTTACATAAGGAAATAAACGTATTTTACACTGAACTTGTCCCTGACTTAAAAAAAATAAATACACACGACGGGCACTCCTCGTAGGTCAGCATCTAAGTATGTACATTATAAATAGATATGTGTTATGTTGTGTATATATTATAGTTGTCATCGCAACGTCGCAAATCCTTTAGGGATTCGAGGACGTTTTTACTATTGAAATTTTTACTACGACGTCGTGTATTTCAGTAGGATATTTAATAATAATAGCTAACCAATCAATATATCAATCGATTCGACCGCGGCCGATGTAAAATTTCGAACGTTTAGCATTATCGAGTCTGCAGTATAATCGAAAGCGGCTTTGACAAATCTACCGTTAAATATATGTAATATATTGATTATGAAAAATATACATTATTATATGGAACCGTGATAAAATAAGTTTTGTAAAAAATAAATATATTAAAAATGAATTACAAATTTTGGGGTAGAAAAACTAAAATTATAATATCGTTACGGTTACATTGTCGTTGAAAAGTGATAATTTTTTTTCAACTGATACCACTGGTTTTGTGTTAAACGTCTTTACGCAAACGTAGAGCATATATAAATCAATGTTGTCGCGAAGTGAAACGTCACGTTTTGTTTTGTATTAACAATTTTTCAAGCACGCTCAGCGCACAATTGTTCATGTATAGTCATTACGGTTTTATTTGTGCGTAAACATCACAGAAAAACGTTTACGATTTTAAAACTTTGTTTTAAGTTTAATAGTATCATGCCCGTGGCCGTACGACTGCTAAAAGACGGGTCGACGAGTAGGCGAAATAGGCTTTTATCACATTTTACCTCGTACGGAGCGATATCCGCGCGTGTGGCTTGATAATAATAATTCGATATAAATATTTTTCTCCACATGTAATCATGTAATCAATAGTAAATGTTCATCGCGTGCCATTATACATGAGGTTATTATTATTATTATAAGAAGGGACGAAAACAAATAAAGTACAGATGACGAGAATAAAATAATATACTCCTCTGCGAAGGACGAACATCACTATTTTTCCTGGCGAAATCGTTAGTCGCGCGACATATCGATCGGGTTTCTTCGAACGAAGATACCCTCTCTCTCACTCTCTCTCTCTCTCCTTTCTACATTACGAAAAACCCTCGTTTTTCCACTGGTGTCGCTCATCATGCCCTCCTACGGGGATTTCGTCGCGCGCCTTGAATCGCCGAATGCCGCGTCCCGAAAGCGATTTATTGAACGAGTCGGACCAGCGAGAGTTTTAAAATCGCACGTATTTGTATGCGCGCGCGGTACGGTTCGTTGTTTCCGTTTGCTGCACAACAAAGCGTACGACTGTTACGTTCCGCGATGAGTCACGTTATAGACACGTTACAGACATGTTGCAAACCGGTACGTACCTCTCTCTCAGCCGTCCGATCCATATCGATTCGGATTTGAAACGAGCGTAAAAAAATATTGGCTGCCAATACACGGTCATTGCGCGCACGTCGTTCCACGGTTTTCGCGTGTTTCGATGTCAAAGTCGAGTGAATTGCAAAATTAATGTAAATGGGAAATACTAACCGCTACGAAAACCCGGTTCAAGTGGAACGTGCGTTGAAAATAATTACCGGGCGAACGAAAAAACAAAACAAAACAAAAAAAACGGACGTATTAATTAACGATATCTGTACGAGTATATGTATATATATATCGTACAAATCGTAGCGTTGGCGCGGCATAATTAATTCATAAATCGAGTACAATGGAATGGGTACGAATTTTGTTAAATATATGATTGCGCCGTTGTTCCTACGAATAGATGACGTTACCGACGTGGTCGTGTATAAAGTGGTCCTAACCGCAAAATAGTTGACATACGTCGTGAAACCAATAAAAAAAATATGAACATCGTGAAACGTACGAATCGATGAGTGTTGCGCGTTAGACGTATTATTTTGTTTGTTTCTATTTTCATAGATAACAGGCCAAAAAACAATATATATTTAAAAATTCAATACATTGTTTCGTTTATATGTTATGGTCAAAATAATTTTATAATTTTAGACGTAATATTGTTCGTTAAAGCAATGTTACGAATTGTCGGTCAAACAATTTTTGATAATTAATTTACAGTAGGTTCCTCATATGTTATTATTATACTTGAATTATTTGTTTTCAAAACTGTTTAAAAAAAACTTTTCTAATTTATTTCGTAATAGATTTAAAAATATATATGTTCATAGATCAATATTAAAATTTAAAAGATTCGAATTAGTTCAACTATTTATTATTCAGTCTGTTTAATTAACCTATATTTTAAGTTGATTATTATTTCGCGTTACAAAGTATACTGTACAACCCACTTATTGGTGCTTCAATCCAGCCTACGCGTTTTTCAATTTCCCAGAACAGTCGTTTGTCTTTTGAACAGATTGCCATAGAAACTGAAAACTTAACCGTTCTGGGATGGTCCGAGTGCGTTCAGTATTATTTTTCAATTAATTTTCCGATTAACGCATTTACAGTAATTACAGTTAAAACATTTTTTAGTCACTACCGGTATACATGCAATATACACATTCTCGTTTTTAATAGAATTTCCAAAATGATTATTTCTTTAATGACGTTCTGCGTATTTCATAAACATCAATTAATCGTATGATTTTGTCCGAAGCGTATGAAAAGATAAAAGTATCTGAATTTATTAACGATTATTATAATTTTATATAATACGTTCACGAATTTTTCTTGTACACATAATCAGATGGCTAAATATATTCATTAAATGTTGTAAATATTATTATTATCGTTTTTATGATTTTTATAAACGAGCAAGTAAGATCGGACAAATAACTGGTTATGAAATAATAAAAAAATATAAAAAAGATGGCTGATAAAAACCAACGCGATTCAAATCTTCGGATTTCCAAATGTTTTAATTTATATTGTTTATTGATCGCGCACCATATATATATATATATATGATTGATACAGACTTTTTGTATAATCAATTGTTTGGAAGACATTCGAAATAGATTTGAAACGAATTGAACGAAACAAACAGACTTAAAAAAATCAAATATTACATTTCGTTTCAATTTTACGACGGCTAGAACATGACGGTAACACGTTTGGCGACGAAACGTTTTGAAACACGACTGGGCCGGTAACTCGAACAACCGCGTTCTGTTAACTTGACAAAATCGGTTTCTAAACACGATGGTCACGTGGGTGACCTCGTTGACATCTTCTTCACGCACGGCATGACAATGTTTTGTGCACGGTTATTATCGTTATCACCACGATTGTTCTCACGTTCCGTTAAGGGCGACCACGGTGATCCCTTTGTCCCGCGACGCGATAACAACAATGAACACACGTCGGCCGTTGTTTTGTGCAGGGTTCCATATCCGCGTGGTGGTGGCCGGAGACGTTGAAGCTGAACGGCGGACTGGCGACCACCGTGACCACGGACGTCGGCTCGGTGCTGTTGTCGGCCATGTTCGGCATGGCGGCGGTCAGCGCGCTGCTCGGGCCCACGGCCGTCCACCGGCTGGGCACGCGCGCGTGTCTGGTGGCCGGTTACGCGGTGTCCGTCGCGTTCGTCGCCGTGCACCTGTACCCCAAGGTGTCCGTGCTGGTGCCCGGGTACTTCGCGATGGGCGCCTGGCTGGGCTGCTGGACGGCGTCCCGGACGGCGGTGCTCATGACGCTGGCGTCCAAAATGGCGTACGTGCTGTCCGACCGGGAGGAGTGCGAGCTGGACGGCAACGGGCGCCGCGAGGCGGTGGCCAGGAACCTGGCCAGGGGACTGCAGGTGACACGCGCACGCACGCGTCGTTGGGTTTAGGGGCCACGGTCGGCGGGGACGGTGTTCCAAACGTTCTGCGGTTCCTCGTGTCCAGCGATCGTTCGTAGCGGGGGTTCCCAAAAATTATTTCCCTTTATCGCCCCTCATTTATAGAAGGAAAAAAAAGTCTTATTTACAACAATTTTATGAGAACGA
Organism: Schlechtendalia chinensis; assembly: GCA_019022885.1. Classification (NCBI taxonomy): domain Eukaryota; kingdom Metazoa; phylum Arthropoda; class Insecta; order Hemiptera; family Aphididae; genus Schlechtendalia; species Schlechtendalia chinensis. The sequence continues at coordinate 4,378,937 of CM032349.1, read as the reverse complement.
TGTACCCGGTGGGTTTTCATCAATTTATTGTAATATCGCCCACTTTGCGAACCACGGGGGGGGGGGGGTTAATTACCAACGGCCGTGTAGCAGGGACACGTTTTCTCAGGGGGTGGTTGAGAGGCGTTTGTAACCGAAGCACATATGAATTCAACCATTTGGATTTAAATACCAGATCATGTTGTGTACGATAAGATCGTGTTCAAATGCGGGTTAACACGCGGCGCGCGAACAGAGTGTCTCCGCCGTAATGATTCAGTTTGATTAGTTCAATTCATACGACGACCGGTAAAAACGATTCGGAGGGCTTGTCCACTAAATCGTTTTGAGCCGCGTGACCTCTGTGACCGTCTCGCACGCGGATAGGCGGCCGAACGTAAGATAACGTAACAACACTAGTGGACCGACCCGACGGGCGTCCGGTCACCGCGGTTGTACCTAACCTGACGTTTGTGACGTGCGCAGGTGTCGCACGACGTGGGTTTGATCGCCGGCAACGCGTTCGTCGCGTACATGCTGAGCGACGCGCGGACGGACGACATCCTCGGGACGATGTTCGCCAGGGACGGCGGCCCGGGGACGGACCGGACGTGCGGCAGCGTCGCGTGTCCGCTGGTCCGCACGCAGGAAATCAGACTCGGCGCGGCGGCCAACTTCTCGTCGGCCAACCAAACGGCCGGGCAGCTGGTCGACGTGCGCAACCACATGGTACTGCCGTGTAAGTGCCGCTGGCGTGCGCTCGTCGCGTCGTCCACGTCCCCGGCTTTACGCGCCGGTTTCGAAGTGGTCAATTGCGAGTCGACCGTTTTGACGATTCGAACGGATCTCGCACGAACGCCATGTAAATCGTCTTTTCAAATGCGTTTTCGGACCGTTTTCTCGCCGAGTCTAAGACCGGACTTAACGTTGGCCCGGGCGAACTGCCGAACGTTTAACACGCGTACGCCCCGTCTCGCACCGCACGCGACTGCGTCCGCCAAACAGACGGCGAATCACGTCTGCTCCGTACGCCGACGACCATAGGACGTACGACCAGGCAAATATTTCATTGAATTATCATTAAGTATATTTCGTTTTTTTTTTTTTCCCCCAATTCACCCGACACCTCGTCCGCGGCAGGGACGAACGCGGGGCGACCCCTTTTTATTGTTTCGTCGATACAATTATTAATAAATAGTGGTAAATAAACGGCGTCCCGTTAAAACCAATACACAATAACAATAAGGTTAGGTTACGTTCTGCCTCCCACACCACCACCGCCACCACCACCGCCGCCGCCGCCGCCGCCGCGGTTTGACCGCGACTGACGGTCGATTATGAACAGCGCAAGCGAATCAACCGTTGTCGGAAGCTCGTCGACAAATCTCGCGGTCCCACGGAAACGCGAATCAAGAACATAATAAAACGTCACCGATCGGGCGATTCGGGGCACCGAAGTGTAATACGACGGACGCGAGCTCGGTAAAGTGCATTATTTTCGTGAAAGAATCCCGAGTCGAGCAAAACCGTCCCCGACAACGTCCGTGTTCGTCTCGTTCGTTCGTGTACTTAACCCCAGCGGAACTTCCCGTTCACAGGCAAGACCGCGCAACTGTTGGCCAGCGTGTTCGCCGGATGCTGTTTCGTCGGCGTGGCCGTCACCGCGACGTTCATGACGCGCATCCGCCTGTTCGTGTACGCGTCCGCGGCCGAGAAACGCAAGTCGGACGGCGCCCGTTCGCTCGCGGCCGTGTGCAACGCGTTCCGCAACGCCAGGCTCCAGCTGATCGCCCCGCTGTCCGTGTTCATCGGACTCGAACAGGGGTTCATCTACTCGGACTATTCCAAGGTAACGTCGCGTACGGCCACGACCGATGAGCGGTCTTGTGAAAATCCAAACATTTTATTTGTCTTCGTTCCAATAACCGGAAAACGCGTTCGCTTTAGCCGGTCGTTCCCACGAACACGATGTAATAATTTTGTTGCGCCCGTCTGTTAAGGCATAACCGTCGAAGTCGAACGAGTTGAAACGACCGTACGAGATACAAACGTTTCCTCCCTCCCCGTGGAGGTGGGGGGGAGGAGAGCAAAACACCCTTCCGAGTGCGCGCCCTCCGGACCGTTTTACGATTGCACGGTTACAGACAACAATTGATCGCGTCGAAACTAAAAAATACACTCGATTTCGGTCATATTGAATAATATTTAATTGATTTTAAAGTTTCAACGAACTTTCGTCACCACGCGTGTTTTAACTATATACCCAGTGCCGGGTTAACCCGATAGGCGGACTAGGCGACCCCCCGCTTCTTCTGGGGGCCCCCGTTACAAGAACGTATGAATCCGACCTCTAGTCATGACAGCGTTAAGAATATACAGATGTGTCTCATGACTGCAAACTCTACTGGCGAACGAACATTTTCAATATTAAAACTTTTGAAAGATCGTCATCGATCTTCAACGACACGAGAACGATTGAACTCACTTGCCGTAATGGCCGTCGAATACGACGTCTTACAAAACATAAATTTTCGAGATACTTTGAAAGAGTTTTCCACAAAAAAATAATAATGAGAAGGGTAAATATTAAAAAAAATTGTATTTTGTATATCTGAAAATGTAAAATGTTCTTTATGTATTGAAATTTAATAAGACGCGTACTAATTACTGTTAAAACAACGTTTTTAAATTATTGGTTGGTAAAATTACATATTCGATAGAAGATATACAAAATTAGGAGAATATTTGTAGGGGACTCCAAAAGCTTAATCCAGCACTGTAGTATACCAGTGATGTTTTTCATTCGAATATTGCGATTTTAGTCTGCATTAAACATAACTATATCTATGTCTATAGCCGCGTGACAGTGTAATGCTGACCAGTGGCGCATACGTATTTCCCTCTTTATAAATAACCGTGCAAGACCAGGCGCGGATCCAAGGGGGGGGGCAAGGAGCGATGCCCCCACCGTAGACTCTTGTTACATTTTTTTTTATCAGTATCGTTTTATAATTCCAACTCTTATCTATGATACTATAGAAAGACAATTGAATGAATGAAGTTGTAGCTATGGGATTTTTCGGTGTATCGCAAACGATTGCCGATAAAACGTTTTGGAAAATATTTTATCATTCGATGCGACGAAATGAGGATTAAAGTTGTTTTGATTAAGATGACCCACCCCCCCCCCTCCACCGTAAATAAGTTCTGGACCCGCGCCCGTGCAAGACCCTGCGACCAGTTGCACAGTTTGTAAAAGACTCGGTCGGTTCTCCGCGAATACGCCGCCTAGCGACACCTCGCCTATTATGCAATCCGATTATTATTGATTAAACGTGTTTCCGAACTCGCGGGCGGCTTTGACGTACGGCTTAACGGGCGTGACGACGCGATAATTACCGAAACCAATACTTTGCTTTGCCGCGTCTAACGATTGCTGACATCTAGCTACTACGGTAAGTGTTGTTCGGAAACGGCCGTTCGACCATCTGGTTTTATTTAAGCGACCGTTCGACGAGGACCGTATGCGAATACATAATGAGATTCGCACGCGAGAGAGGCGAAATGTTCGCCGTCATGACTCCCTATTTTATGCGATTGAATTTTTCGTTTTTTCTTTTATTCCGTATTTCATTACGTGCGGCGATGTTTCAAAACGTTTCCGAGCCGTTCGAAAACAAAAAAAGCAGAAACGGATTTTCGGGCCTCCTCAATGCTATTGTACGGCCAACGGTACAAGCGATTATCGCCAATAAAATATCATATGTGGTTGAGTATTTTGTAGAATACGGCCGTGATGAGATATTGCGGTCCGCGGTGGTAAACGCGCTCTATGGATTTAACCATATTATTATATACATCGTGGCTCGAGAGTTTACTTTTAAAATGTACATATAGTTTGGTCACGTAATTTCTATGATCGATCATAATAATAATGATTTTTCGGCACATAAAATCGAACGCGTTCTAATATAGACCTTAAATACTATATAGTTCGTATAACAACGTTAGCTCGTTTGGTAAATATTCGAAGAGTTGATGAACGCGTGCGATCGATACATAATATACGAATAATGTGTACAGTAACCGAATGTTTCAGTGTTTATTAGTTTTATCGATTTCACATATATTGTCTTCGACCGATATCTACATACGAAAATACCATCCGAATGGTTATTTAAATCGACGAAAAACTTTGTTGGTCGAAAAGAAAAAACCACGAACTACGTATGTGTCCGGCGAGCGAAATTGTCTTCGATTGGCCGATGGAATAATAATCCATAATAATAAAATCGAAATTAAATCCCGTGCGAAGGCGAGTGTGGAAATACGAGTGTAACACAATACGAGCATTATTGTACAGGAAGATTTAAATTTGTTATAATTATCGTTGCCGTGAAACGGTCATTAAGGCATCTGGTTATTTGTTATTAAATTGCGTCACACGATGTATACGGTATCACGCGATTCTTCGACGCAAACTGATAATTTTTGTACATTTCGTAAAACACGCGCGTAGTCCTATCCACACTAACGTAACGCATTGTGTCTACGCGCTAGTAGAAGAATTTATAATTAAATAAACGGTATTTAATGGTAATCTCATTTTATAGTTTAAACGTTTATTCCTCCGGGCTAATTCGTCGAAGCGTGTGTAACGTGGTTTCTCGACTTTGCGAAATCGTATATATATATACGTCCAAAACGCCGCACCGTCTCAGAAGATATCCCCAATATTAATTTACAAGTATTTTGGCTCGACGTAAAACTTTAAGAACGCGTCCTTCGAAAGTTTCCCCGCATCACAAACGGTTATTTAAATATTATACACGTACGTATTATTAAACGGCCATTTCGAGAGAGAAAATAGTTTTTTGAACTCTAGCGCGGTCATTGGACGTAACGTATTACTGGTATATACCGATATGTCGTCACAAACGTGTCTTGAATTATCAGAAGCTGCCAACATTTAAAAAAAAACCACTCAAGACATTCCGCCCTTAAGAAAACACGAGATTTTACGAAAAAAAATCAATTAACAAACCCCCCTGCCCCCTCTTACGTAGACTCAGTCTACGTGTGTATAACGTTGAAATTGCTTATCCGCGTGATTTTCGATCGTATCGTATCGTTTTTTTTCCGTATTGTCTGCTCGTCGTACAATGTCGTGACTTTTATATCACGTTTTACGTAAAACGTATTTTTTGAAAAACACACCTACTGAATCATTATCGTCGGACGTATAATCAAAAACGAGTCGTCGGTTGAGATGACGCGTAAATATCACCTGAGAAAAACACTTACATAATATACGAAACACGCGTTTGATCGCAAGCCGACTGGCATTACGTTGCGTAATGTGTAAAACAACGACGATGTACGAGCGCGCGTAAAATGTGTTTTCCTCGCAGTTTTACGTCGTGTGTTCGGTGGGCGTGTCCAACGTGCCCACGGTGCTGCTGAGCTTGGGCGTGCTGCAGCTGATAGCCGGGTTCACCGTCAGTCTGATCCTGCAACACTTTCGCAGATACAACATAATAAGTACGTATACGGCACGCGCCCGTCGGGAATCATATTGCACGTTACGTGGCGGCTGGCTCTGTAACTCTCGCCGGGACAGCGCGAGGCAAGACGAAAACACGACCGTGCAGTCGGTCCACTAGCATCAGTAGTGGGGTTCTAGGAGGTTCTAGGGGTATTGGACTACTTCTCCTCCCCCCAGACACTCTGTAATGATCCGTATTCCAGTACCAAAAAATAACAAAATACTTTTTCTCCGCATTGATTTGTTGTACAATTTTTTTTTTAGACCCCCTTCAGAAAATTTTTGAAAATCCGCCACTGAATCGCGTCGTCTCCGTCTCGTCTCGGCCTGGCCATCGCTCCGCTCCGAGTACGGTTTTTTTTTTGTCGCGAGCCCCGAGGCTAGACGTAATGTGCTGGTGTGTAGATGGACGCACTTCGCTTCGTAGGATACTTCGCGTGAGACTACGTTGAGTGTGTGGTGCGTGCGTCTACACACGTTTCGAGTGCTCGTGCCGCGTGGTTTCATTCGTTCTAAATTGTTTTTGATTTATTACGTAATAATTACCGCGACTAATAATTCTTTATCTCGACTCATCCCGACATCATATAATTGCTCCCAAGCCACGGTGAATATTATCCGAATGGTCGAAAACCATCCCCGAACAACATGTTTATATTTAACCGGGTCACCGCCGGCCACCGTTACAGACTCCGCCGTCGTATATTTTGCATGACATGCATAAACATGATATCGTTTCGCAGTTAATTTTGTGAGAGTTTTCCAACCTGTGAAGTACACGGGCTTGATAAAGTAATTGATACGTTTTTTTCCGTTATTTAAATGTATGAATATCGAACATATATTGGGTGCCGGTTAGATTTTTGTAATCGCGTACCTGTGTATGAATATATAACTTTACGAATTCTAATAGAAACTTGTTAAATATTTAATATATATATATTCTAAGACTTGATTCGGTAAAACATGACTTAAACACTGTTGTCACTCGTTATTATACACGAACTGCTGCGAGGTCTAACGCGGGCCGTCTAACACGCACGAACGTAATGAAAATAATGCCGCGTTTCTATCGGATCCCGTGATGTCCAGCCACTGTTAGAAAGCTCTATTCGTATTATCAATTTAATTTACCCGTAGGTCATCGTTCGTCTTAACCCCGTACGGCAGCGGTTCTCGATCTTTTCGGGACCGTCACACACGTGGTCGTAAATTCGCAAGACCAAAAAAAAAAAAAAAAACGTTTAAAAACCGTACGTCTCTCGGCGTTTAATCCGAACACGACTAGAAAAACCTACTCGCGGCCACACAGTTCGGGAAACGCTGCCGTACGTATAATATGAACACGCCGTTCTGGTTTTTTCCAGTGGTCGGATTCGCGTTCCATTCGTGTCTGATTATGGTGCTGATGAAGTGGAAACCGTCGGGCGACGATGCCGCGCTGTTGTACGTCATAGCGGCCGCGTGGGGCGTGTGCAACGCCATTTGGAACACGTTGTGTTTCAGTGAGTATTTTCATTTCGATACACGTTTAAAGCGAAACGCGTGAAACGCCATTTGGGAAAACAACGTTTTACACGATAACCGTTTTTTTTTTTTTTTTTTTTAAATTTTTAAATTTTTGTTTTTGCGAGACGGTCTACTTGCATGTATTATACGTACTCTTTGATCATTACCGCGATACGAATTGTTGTCGCGAGTACCGTGGCGTTTGTACTGTCCGGGCGTGTGGTGGAGGAATAACGATTTTTCATTTTTTTTAAACATTATTTTTTTCTTCTCGTAGATCGCACAGGAATTGTATATGTATATGATTTTGACAAACAATAAAAACAAAACAATCCAATTATTTTATGAGACCAATTTGTGTGCAATTATTTTCAAAAAGGTATTTGATTTATATATATATATATACACAAACAATTATATTCATTGTGATGTAATAATAATAATAATAGTATCAGACATTCCTATTCTAGAGGGAATTAACGCTCAAACGTTTTATAAAGCAAACACGCCAGTGTCAAATAATATAAATATTACAAATACGCAATTCCGCGAGTTATTTCTACAAAATATATAAATAAACATTTTTTTCTTCTCTAATTAGTCAAATAAATATCATATCGCCAACAAAAACGACAACAACAACAACAATAATAATTATTATTATTATCATACGCCATTACTTATGCACCGTGACAGTGCAAATATTTTTTTTTTTTTTTAAATTTTAAATAAGACGTATTCCCAGCAACCGTACAATATTAAGATTTCTGCTCGGCTTTATATGTCTCATATATATATATATATAATTGTTTTTAAAACCGATTCTCATTGTTTAAGAGTTAAAATCATTTTTTAAGATCGGCGGGTCTCATACACATCACACTATCTAATTGAGCGTCGTATTATAATATATACTTAGAGGAAGTACGAAATCAAACACCATTATAGCTTCATGATTATAGTTTTATATATTATTTTATATTTCAATACGTATTTAGCGTCTAATCGTATAATAACTGTTGTTGCGTTGTATATAACTGCACACGTAATACACGTTATCAAATGTAATTATTATAAATAATAATGATCGTTGAATTCGTTAATAGAATGAATTAACGCGTAAAACCTCGGCTTTAACGTGATAATATTGTACATGATTAGGATTTTTTTAGGTCTTTATAGATCATTGCTTGGTACGTACTTATTTATATAAATGTACGCACACAGCATGATGGGGTTACTTGATGACGTGGACTTATTGTGGTTATCGTTTTTTGTTTGTTTTTTTTTTTACATATTTCGGAGAGCGAACGTAAGATATAGTTGGCTTTTGTCATGTTTTAGGATGTTCCGTAAATTGCAGCATGTGATAAAAAAAACATTGTTTTACCGATTATCATGCGTGTTATCGCTTGTCGATTTTTTCCCCGGGATTTCACGTGAAATTTTTTATAAGTCGGTCCATTATTCCACGTACGCGTTCGCGATTTGATCATGCGCGTGCACTGAACTGCGTGAATAGATTACACACGTTCGTTTCCGAAATTAGTGGTTTTCCACTACGTCGTATTGTTATTATTGTACCTTCTCTGTACGACCCGAGTGTAAATTACGTTTATTTCTATTTTTATTTTTCAAAAAACTATATCCGTTTTTGTTAGCGCATTACGCGTATACCTTCATTGTTAAACATATAAAGATTAAAATAAATTTCAAAAAAATTCAAATAAACTTAAAAACTGGTTTCTAACATGTAATGAACGCGCGTTTTGCGGCTGCCTGTTCTGTTTGAAACAAGCGGACCGTGACGGGGAACCCAATTAATTTTTCGTTTTTACGTACCGCTGCAGACGTCACGTTAGATTTAATAAGGTAAATGACATTTATTTTTCTACTCGAATCTCTTAAAAGAAAATTTATTTCTATATCCCGAAAGAGATTTCCGAGTCCGTTTTACATACAAAATATATACGAACAAAATATTATACGCAATATAAATTGTACACATTTCGCTATAATTCTTGTAATAATATTTTATTTTATTTCGGTATATATATATATATGTATACGATATATTGACAGTTCAATTAAAATTGTTTAATGACGTAAAATAACGCACAACGGCGTAGCTGTCTATCTATGTATAGACCGACAGTCTCCACACGTTTAATTCATAAATTATTATTAATTTACATAATTGTTTTGGAAAAATATTAAACTGACTTAAGATTGAAAACGCATAATTTCGATTTCCGTCACTTTTGACAACACCCCCTTCCATTAAAAAATTATAATATAATGTTTTCGATTTGAAAATGTTTGCAATTACAAGTATATTAAATTATTCGAAAACTAAATATTTTTTTAACAAATCGAAAGTAACACTTACTGAGAAGTATAAGGGACGAGTAAAGCGCTCATACTATATACTTATAAGAGCTCGTATAAATCATTAGTTTAAAAAAAAACATTTTTATTTTCGAGTATATTGCCGGAGAAATATTGTATTTTGCAAAAATACAACTTGAAAACAAAATGACACAATTAGTTTCGGATACAACATGAAATCTCAATGCCAACATGTACACCGTTCGATGATATGTATGTAGTAACGTGAAAATATTCTGAAAACATATTTGAATTTCTCAACTTCAGATTGATTTTTCGAGATTATATTGCAACTTTTCAATTGATATCGGGGAAGGTATATACATTTATGTTTCTGGTGCGTCGGAATTATATATATATATATAGTGAGAGAGAGAGAGAGAACTTCAAAACTGTTATATTATAATGTTTGCCGTGTGTTACACAGACCAAAATTAACACCCGATCTTAACTTTTTGTTTCTTTACACTTGCTATGGACGGATGGGCCAGGTTGAAATCGTGAGGTCTCTAAACCTCGGTATGTTACAACACACGTATTCAGTTAACATTCGTTTTTTTTACAACACTGCAGTGGTGATAATATCTGTTGTCTCTACTTCCCATCGTCTCCTTTGGTGGCACGTACGTGTACGTAGTTGTCGATATCGTTCACCGATGTCCTCCGATCAACGTTTTCTGACCGTGTTCGACGCGCGACGCTCAAACGGTGTACGTGATAGCGCATCGTCTTCTTCGCGGTCGTGATAAACGCACACCACCGGAGTCGAGTTTTATGCTATTTTTTTTTTTTTTTTTTTTGATGTCTTGTTATGCCGGTTTTCGATGCGAGCCAAATCCCGTGCTCTCGCGATAACTCATGATTTCCCGTCCCTAAACGTGTCCCGACCCGCGCCGACCTGACCCGACCTGATCGTTGCAGACTTTGTGATATCGCTGTACCCGGACCACTGGCACGGGCCGATGGCCCACGGCTACTTCTTCCGGTACGCGGGCATGGCGCTGGCGTTCGGGCTGCACGGCGCCGTGTGCAACACCACCAAACTGTACTGCATGTCGGTCGCCCTGACCGTGTCGGTGGCGCTGTACGGCTGGCTGGAGTGGCGACTGCAGCTGACGGGCAAACGGCGACGGGACGCCGCGGCCAACCGTTCATGACGCCATCAAGTCGTCGGAGGAAGTGGAGGAAGTGGTGGAGGAGGAGGAGGAGGAGGAGGAGGAGGAGGAGAAGGAGTCGTGTCCGGCCAGACGTAACGCCGCGGCCTCACACCGAATTAAATAAAATACGTTGTACTCTTGCAAACGTACGTTTGACCGCGGTCGAGCTGGCGACGACGACGACGACGGACGGAAAACTGCTCCCCGCGTTCCTTCTACCCGCCGGTGCCGCGGACCATAATTTCCAATTAGTAATTTACCACAGTTTCGTTACGAAATTGTAATACGTTAATTTCGTGTTACAGTTAGATGTGCGATTTTCCAGATTTTATAATTAATTCTGTGCATATCTTAATATATATATATATTTATATTTATTTGTATAACTGTAAAACCCGACAGTATTATATAAATATTAATTTTTTAAATGTTATTTTTAAGTTTTAGACGTAGATTGTGTATGGGAAAAAAACCAAAAACAAATTACCTTTATTTAAAAAAAATATAGTCTACATTTCTATGTCGATTTTGAATGTGGAAAAAGAAACAAACATACATATATATATATAGTTTGTTGTTAATACGGCGAGTCCGTTTTTCTAAAAAGCTAATATACACCGTTACCGCCTCCCTCCTCCCTCGCCAAAAAAAAAAAACATCGTTTCGCTAATGCACTTAAACGTTTGCGTGAAGTAATGTCATAATTTATAATAAAAGTGAACATTTTTCTGAAGTCACTGATACCATTTTCGATACAATTAGATGCTGAAAACGATTAACGTTTATCGTTATTTTGGTATAATAAAAGCAAACGGCTGATTTCAATAGGAATAAAACTTAAACGAACAATAAGTGGAGAAAAACAACATAAATTTTTTGATTTTTGTTATTTTCAAAGAAAACAGAATTATTTTTTTTTTGAAACAAAATGACTATAACAGTTTAATATAATGAAAAAATAAAAATAAATAAAAAATATAGTGAAAATAAATGTTGATGTATCGTGTTTTTTTTCGAGTAGATGCGATACATATTATAATATATATATATATATAATGGTAGTTTCGGGAAATTTCTTGATCTCTTAAAACAAATATTTGACTGATTTTTGCAAATATAATAATAGTTTGTATATATAGTATAATATATACTTGTGCGTTACGGGTAAAACACTTACATGTCTTCATATATATATATATATATGTGTGTGTGTGTGTGTGTGTGTATATTCGATTGATAAATCAGTTGTCCCGTGTTTAAAAATAAAACCAGACGAGAGAGCTGTAAAATTATTATTGTACGCGTTGTTTCCGTTTATATTATATAGTTTAGACACTGTGCTGCGTTACGATGTGTTTTGAACATAGCATATATATGTTTTAAATATTGGATATTATTGAAAAATTATTGATTTTCGTTATGGTGTCCGTTATACTATTACTATACGTATATTGTATAAATTCTATTAGATAAATTGGAATTTAAATACGTGGTTAAGAACCAAAAAAACAAATACAGTATTATAATTATATATTTGTTACCTTTTTTTTTTCTACTTTTTTTTTTTTTAACTTTCACGTACATTTATTGTATAATATTACTGAAAATCCTTTTGATCGATCGCAACTGCGAGTTTTACACTAATTGTGCATATCCATATATGTTGTTGTGGAAATAATATTATACTGTTTCTAATACATAATACACTGTTGTCGTTGACATGAATATTAAATTCATTTTATACATTGAACTCGTCGTGTATATTTTACAGCCATACACATATGTATAATATTCAAACGGCAGTGTTATTTGAAAAATACACATTTGAGATTATTTATATATATATATTTATAAGTATGTTTTAATTTAGACGCACGCGCACAGTTTGGGTGAGGTGTTCATCAATCGTCCGTCTTTTGAGTTCGGTCCGAAAATAAACAATTTTTACCTGTCTATGGTCTACGGCGAGTCCTATATCAAGTACTCGTGTATACGTTTTCCGAATTCCAACTACATATTTTTCTTCCTTCTCTCCGTCACCCCGTCGACTATCCCTGCCATCTGCGAAAATGTTCAAAATGTAATTATTGGTCGTATAGATAAAGATAAAATAAAAAAAAAATCATAATAGAAATTCAACTTTTTTTTTTTATACAGAAAAGTTTAACGTTTCTATTTCACTCTTTAATTTTGATAGCTCAATCGTGTACGTAGTCTACAGAACTCCAGGAATGTAGAATAATTTCTAAACGAAACATTTGTTATAATCAATTCAGAATTTATGCTTTACAGGGAGATTAGGTACAAAGAAACTATGAAATTTAAAGTTTGAAACGAAACTAGATAAATAAATACTCGATTAATGATTTTTATTATTGATTTCTTGACGGTCGACAGCGTTCAAAAATACAAACGAAAACCCGTACGATTTCAAAATTGTATTGCAAAAACGCGTAGCGACGGAGGTGGAATACTCGGATACGGGACAAAAGTGTAGCGAAGGAGTTTCGTTCCGGAGGCTAAATAGTTTATCTGTGTCAAGTTCAGAGCGATTTACACGCACAGTCTGAGGAGCTTATGTAAAAAATAAACAAAGGCAAGAACTGTAATTTATACGTCTATCTATAACCTACGCTATAGATAAAAAGTGATCAATTTTTGGAATGTGTTCTCCGAAGCTAATCGACCGATATAGATTTGTCGAATAGTTTACGCACGTTTTCATTTCAGAGCGCTGAAATATTTGTGATCTGTTGAACGAATAATTATAATGTAAGCCAATTACGGTTTACTGGCGGCAAATTATAGTTCCCGCTCTGCGTCATCAGTTGGACAAACGTCGCGTTTGAATATTACCGTCAAAAAATCATTTACTCGATACGTAAAAAAACGACGCTCCCGAAAAATTGCTTCAAGAAATTATATGACTCATCGAAGTCGTATGAAAATCGCCGACCATACAAGATATCATTATATCAGGTTACCTAATAGGGACTCACAGAGCCAGTGGCAGAAAAACTTGCTTTCGTACCGCGTACTCATAATCCAATTCCCATTCGACTTGCTTTCTCAATTTACACGTTTACAGTTTCTTCCGAAAGTCATACTTTAGATGGAAAAGTGTTCACGGACCACGAATGACAGAATTAAAGAAAACACATTGTAAAACCGGCTGCACACGAGTTGCATCCCAAAGATAAAATCGAACAAAGGTCTAATACTAATCGCGCTAATGATGCTACTGACAGTCATAAGTCTGTATAAAAATGGGAAGGAAAATTTGACATTTGAGACGCAATTTATATGTAGGCCGAATTTACCACGGGACATAACTACTCACCACTAGTATAAAACCAACACTTCAGATGATAATTGTCTTTTTGGTCTTACTCACTCAAGAACGCTTTATAAAAGTAAAGTCAAAATCTTATCGAGTGTTGAGACTGAGCTGGAAACGTAATTTTATTTAATGCGGCTTCAGAAGTAACAGTTCTTATTTGATAAATTTGTTGCTTGCCGCACTTAAGTCGGAAACCGTATCGAATTTGCAGTATAAATAATATTTACTAAAATAATATACGTACTCGCAGCCGTAAACTAAAACAATAATAGTTTGCTTAAAATTAAAACGGTGTATTGCTTACCCTTTAAAAGCCCGAAATGTAATACACACAATAATCTTTATTTTCAATAATATCCATATACACGTATACTCGTAGTTACATCATTTTGTTTAATTGTAAATCACTACGCGTCGTTATTTAAAACTTTTTGATTTAAAGAGTTTAAAGATGATAATAGGTCAGGGACACAGCGTTTTTATCGACCGTCGTTTGACACCAATCAATTGTAAAGTTCAATTTGATTACGTATGCATAAAAGAGAATATGTTTTTATATGACGAACAGTCATTGAAATGTCCAAAGAATTCGTATTCCATTCAATTTAAAACTCAAAACATCTAATGTAATACATATTAATATACTGAAATAAATATTAACAGCAATATTCGCGTAAATACTTGCCAATTTATATACACTTTAATTATAGTTTTAGACACATATTATACATGCGTCTATTATGGCGTAGCTCGCAACAGTCTAAATTTCGAATAACCTTTTTTTTTAAAAAAGCTCCTTAAATGTGTGTAGTCAAATAACACACACACACATATATATATATATATATAATTATAATATATATATAAATTATAGAAAGATAGACCCTTTTTGTTAACATTTTTCTATAGAAGTATACTATCGTGTTGATATAAATATATTGTTTTCATGTGATAGACAAGTAATCACTCATCGGGTCATAAAAACACATATATAAGATTTATAAATCCTATGTAAAACAGTAAATTGCTCACGCGCACGTGTTTTTGGTCTAACAGTATAAATAAATATATATATATATATATATATTATTATTATTATTATTTTATTATGACCGGTAACCACTGCAATAACAATCATATATTATATAATAATAATAATAATAATAAACGGGTAATGATTAATCGGACCACGAAGGTTTTCGAAAGTAGGAAACATTTTTGTCGGATATGTGTACCGAACGATTTTCTTAGCCACGACATGATATTAATAATAATAATAATAACAATAGTAGTAAAACTTTTTTTTCATAGTCATAATTATAATGGTTCAATATAAAATATGATTTTATTATTATTATTATTATTATTATTATTATTATTATTATTTTTATTATTATTATTGTTATTGTTATTGTTATGTTTTAATGATGTAAACGTAAGGCGGTAAACGATCTCTATGATAATAATGATAAATAAATAACCGAAGGCGGTCAGTATCGAGAATTCTTGTATATAATATAAAGTTCACCACCATTACCTCCAAAGTCTCCACGCGGGATGCTTGTTGCATTTCCTTCGCGTCGCGGACCTTGGCCAATGAACTAGTTTCGTTAACGATTTCCTATCGCCGAGCGTTTTTTTTTCTCGACTTGTCCGGTCGACCTTTTCGGGTTGTCACACACACATACACACACACACATAATATAATATATATATTTACTGATTGTAATACGTATAATCACATACATCTGTCGACGTTACAGCCTTCGTTTGCTTCGGTTTTTAAAATATTTTTTTCTTTTTCGTATTTTCGTAACGAACACTCCCACACGTAATATATATATATTATTATCCCGTACAGTGCGTCAGTAATATATATCGTCGTCGTTAGAAACTAGTAAATAACGTCTTAACGCATTGCTTATACCACAATTTTTGAAAACGGATTTGAATTCATACTTGAATCGTTTATCGAAATATTCGATTATTTAATTTTTATTATGCACATTTTCGAAGATTTTGATTTTCACGGTTTTATCAATTTTCGTCTTCTTAATTATTGAACACGGACTGTGGAAAAAATACGGGGTTATTTAGAGGTGATAAATTCAAATTATTTAATGAAATCAAGTAAATATATAACTTTTTTTTTAATTTAAAAAAAAAATACTAAATTATCAATTAAACTTTAAAGCTTATTAGTGGGGGGTTTTAAACTTGAAATGTGTTTTAAATTGCTGTCTTGGAATAAAATTTGCAAGGAGAATTAAAGTAATGAATATTTTAATTATTGTTAATTTTTCGTACTTCAGGGCGTACAAGCTAAAGGAAAATAATGTTATTTCCGACGTCCATTTACGGTCGTATTATGATATTATTTGTGCGAAATAACATATATATGTGTGTGTGTGTGTGTAAGCTCTTTAGAAATTTGAAAAAAGCAAACAGATAATTGTATTCCGAGTTTTCATAATTAGTTTGCTTTCAACATTGTATTTTATACTCGCCGAACATTAGATCATCTGCACAAATTGTAAAATGAAAATTGAAACGACTTCAATGCTATTATATTGCATACGGCGTGTATACACGATATACGCGAAACGGACAAATGCGTCCAAAAACAATTTCCAAAACGGTTTGCGGTTTAGTTCCGATATCTACACATACATGGTGCACGTGTACCACTGTATTATAGTTAAATAACGATCGAAACGCGTAGAGTGAACGTACACGTATAAAATGAATATCGCTCAGGGACGTATTCATTGCCATTAATCATGACAATAGCCATCATTTTTTTGTTTTGCTGCTCATTTTTTTCTTCAAAAAATTTAAAAATTTTCTCCGGCCATCCCCAAATATGTGGTTTATTGTATTACACTGTTTACTACCGCCACGCCGCAGTGTATAATTGGACAAATACATAAATTGTTGTTGGCAGTCGAGTCAATTGATTCAAGGTTCATAATAGCCCGCGAACAGTGTTTAATATATACGCACAATAACTGCAAATAATAATTATAATATTACGACGACGATTGATCGCAATACGCGTGTTCGAATGAGATCGGCGCAATACATTATAAATGTGCGTATACACAACACATCACACTTGTTCGATTCGCCAATTAAAATGTAGACGATAATAATTGATTTTTTTCTTTTTTTCGTTAATGGCGTTTTCGGCTCTTGCCTATAATTTCCTCAACTCGCGTTGTTTTTTCAATACACTAATTAAATTTTTACTCATCGAAATCTGCTGGTTTTCTATTTAAAAAATTTAATATCGTTTAAGTATATATATATATATTATATACAGATGACGAGTGGAAGTACGGCTCGGGAAGTCATAGGAGATGAATTCGGTAAAAAATATCACCTTGCTAGTCCTATGTATAAATACCGCAAACAAATTGATTTGAGATATCTGTGCGAAGAAAGACGTTTTGAATCGAAAATTAAACGGCGACGTATAACAATGTATTTGTCAATGATTTACGTTATTAATGGTTTTATTTTCGACAGACGATGAAAATATAAATTTGTTTTTACGCGTGGACTTTTTGTTTTGTTTTTTGTCTCAATACGACCGCATAACGTTATGGAAATAAATAATTTTATATTTCGAACATAAAATAAAACCACATCGTGCTCGCCATAATATGTATATTTATATACATAAAAAAAAAAAATATTTTTTTTTTTTAAATTATATCTATACTATATGGGGTATAATAAATCACACGCTCCTTGTTTTCTGCTCCGTAATGAGTATTAACGCTGGCGAGCAGATACGCGAGACGAGAAAACCGAGATCGACCTTATTATTATTACATATGTAAATAAATATATATATAATATTATTTTTAAACCCGTCTATCGTCTCGTACTCGACAATTATATTCTAATTATCTGCCGTACAACAGTAGCTGTAGTCGTATGTCGAATAATGAAAGGGAAACGTTATTTGAAAACTGTATAAATAAACAAATATGGATTAATAAAACAAACCGTAAAAGTTTATAAATAAAAAATTCTGACTTAAGATTTTTGGAATTTTTTGAATAGAATTAGAGTAATATGTCTTATCATGAAAGACTTTCTATTTCATTTTCGGTGTTTCGGCCTTTCGTTCCCAAAAAATTGTAATTATAAACATCAAATATACATAAGAGTATTGACGTTTTCCAAATGTCCTATGTACGTATATTTAGCCTGAAATCGTCCGAATTATATCTAAACTGTTTCCGTGTATGTGTATATGAACCAATAGACATTTCAAGTAAGTCGTATTATTTAACTAACCTTAATTTTCTTTTAAATAAAAAAAAAAATCAGATTCGATTTTATGAATAAATCCGACGATTTGACGACTTCACCAGTTGTTTTGCTTGTTTTCCCTTACGCCTTAAGAAAACTGCTGAGAAAACCGAAATATATGAATCGAATAAAATATTTGCTTCGCTCAGATCTAAAGAAAAAAAAAACAGAGAACTAAGGTTTAAGAAAAAACTACTGAGAAAATGGCGAAAAACGCATGTAAAATCAAATATACCGGACTGCGCGCACGATATTTGCTATAATCTATACGTAGAAAAAATGTGATTTATTTCACGAATTCGGTATGTGAAACGGATGTGGTGGATGAATGAGGAAAACGCGTACGAATTTTATATTCGTATGGAGTAATTTATTATAATTATTGTAGTGCATATAACATATTGTCGTTTATTGGAGTGGTGGTGGGGGGGGGAGGGGAGGAATGCATACACGCAGACTCCAGTCGGAGACCTTGAACTAAGATTTTAAAATAACAAGTTTATCTCGGCCGCTCCTTTTCGTATTCTGTTCTTGTATATTATTTTATTTACGAGGTGTGGCTATTAAATAACGAGACTTTCCACTCTAAAAACTTTTTGTCGACAATTTTTAATAGTTTATCATTTTGCTCCTTTCACATGTACTCCCCTTCACGTTTAATACATCGCTCCGTCCGTATTTTCCATTGGTTGAGACAATTTTGGAAATCCTTTTTTTTGCAATGTCTTTTTGTATAAACACCCCTGTCGATTCTGATCTTACAGCTTCAACTGACTCAAAATGTGTTCCGTTTAATGCGTTTTTTAATTTTGGAGATAGCCGAAAGTCACATGGAACGAGATCTGGCGAATAAGGTGGCTTGTTATAACACTGGCGTTATAAACCAGAAACTATTTAACAGGTAAGACATTATGAGCCGGCTGTATTGTCTTGATGCAAGAATGCAAGAGTCGTTTTCCCACAGTTCAGGCCGTTTTAATCTTACTCGCCCTCCGAGTGTAGTCAAGAATGGTAGATAATAATTTTGATCAAAAGTTTGTCCTTGAGGTACCCGTTCAATCATTATTATACCCTTTGTATCGAAAAATACGGACCTTCAGTCATCAACTTCCTCACGACCTTCACAAAATCGTTTGTGCCACTCAAAAACACGTTGTCGTGATGTGAGACATCATCTGTCAACAAACGAACGATTTCGGTCGCAGATTTTCCGAGTTTCATTAGATATTTTTAATTAAATTTTATAGTCACAGGTAAACTACCGAACGTACACCGACCAAACCGGTATTGTTTGGCGCAATAACATTCATAGTTAATAAATATACTAATTTTATTCCATTATCTGTATCCGTCTTATCGCTAGTTTGATAGTCTCGTTATTTAATAGCCATAGCCTCGTAGTATTACCGAATAAACAAGTGTGCGATGAATCATCACATCGGGCGGTTAAAAACGTAACAATATTATCATTATTATCGATATTATACACAATATTAATAAACATATATAAGCAAATGTTTTGATATATGGGCGATTTTTATACACTTAAAAAAATTAAAAAATTAAAAAATAAATCAATTAATGATAGTAAAACTACTAATATTGTATACTCGTATTATGTGAATATGTATACAATTTCATTTGTAAATATTGTCGTTTACAAAATCGTTTAAATCGACGACGTGTCATTATATATATATATTGATTATAGGACGTGCACGCTGTACTTACTTCATCTAGTCCCCCACAAATACACATGTTTACGATATTTATTTTCTTAATTTTATTTTTTTTTAATTAATTAATTTTTTGTTCACGAATAATAACGAAATTATTGTATGGATATATTTTCGAAATTCGTGCGATATTATACAGTTGTAAAGAAGAAAAAAAAACGTCTCACCGTGGGGCTCCTCCTTCACCTCACAATACCAATAAAAATTGGAATATTCGCCGTTTGTCTTTTTGCCGATAATCGATAAACAATACGATAATTATTATATAAGGTAATACGTAATAATAAAGTGGCGAGTTCGAAGTGATCGACATGTTATTTTGTTTGATAAACAAATCGAATTAAATTACCCGTGAAACAAAACGGACATTACGAATGGAGCGGGCGAAAGGATTTTCGAGAATTACGTTATATATGTGTAAAACGAGTGTTTTTTTTTTTGCAGTCAGGTCTCACATATAGTTAATATTTTTTAATAGTATACCATCGATATTTGCTATATATATATATATATACGTACATATTATATCTAGACGATATTTCTGCTGTAAAATTCGATTTTCATAAGAACAATAACAACAACAATAATAATAATAATTATATACAACACATATAATAGAATGTTTTACGCAGGTGTTTATTTTTGAACGATTTCGGAATGATATAATGGAATTTTGACGAGATGAAAAAATATTAGTTTATTGGTTTGTGACGGGCTTTTTTTTATGACGGTTTTAAATATTATTGTATGTGTACTAACAGAGAAATTAACTTACAAAAAAAAAAGAAAAATTAGTAAATTAAAACGACACGCACGTCCTGCATTATGATAATATATATATATATACGAATATCGTAATGGACAATATCGCGTAACCTTGAAAAAAAAGCCGACTTTCGGATAAATAATATGTAATATTCGCTTACTCGAGTAAAATTTAATATAAGCTATTTATACTAAATATACTTTATATATATATATAGGTGAATATGCGGAACTATAAATCGATTTTACCTTAAACGGAAAACCGGCTTTTGTCGACGACTAATTAAGACATATGATGATATACATAGCCTAATAACAAAATCAAATAAACAAAATAGCATACCACGCATATTAAGTGTATATATATATATATATATATATTCTATAAATATTGTACGGTTTAATTGAAATTCAATATTTATTCATTCGCACTTAACGGCGCAGACGTGTATAGTAATTGGAATATACGAGTATGTGTTAGAGTACACACATTATATAATACTTTAAAACTAATTTACAACAGAGGTTGAAACAAATACAGTCCGTCGTAGTATTTACGCAATTTTCACGTAGGTAAACCCAATGACAAAAATATATGGTCCATAATGTATACTATACTGTCGGCAATACCGTATGTTATCTTATTCTATTGTACACGATTTTCCGAGGCTGGGACTAAGTTAAATTATTTTTTTAACCCATCAAATTTAACTAATGTAAAAAGTGTAAGTATAAGTCGGGTTAAATAAAAAAATTACTTATTTTTTTTTTTTAACTCAAAAGTTAAAAGTAACTTGACTTGGTTAAAAATTAATATTTTCTAACGGGGACGTCCCACCGACGTCCAATATAATCCTCAACACTATTATGTCTACGTTATATCAAACACTGTAGTATTTGTCAGTATTTCTACACAGAAATCGTCCATTTCAAGTAGAATTCGAACAATAAATAAACAAATACAACGATGTTCTTAAAATTTTCATATTCTTCTTGCCTTAATTTATCTTGTCGAGTGTATGTAATATAATAACAACGAGTCTGATTATTGATTTTAGTCATATCGACAATATATAGGAATTCAGCTTGTATTATTATTGTACCTACGTATATCATTATTTATTATAATTAATAATTCCAAACAACACGCTATAATTATATAATGTATATAAATTTATATATATATATTAAAACGTTCTTAAACATTATGCAATATCTAGTTGTTTAAAAGGTCGTTATATTTATATAAAACTTGAGATACTTAATTAGTATAAGTAATATACATACTAACGTGACGATTTATATTTTACTTTTGATACTTTTTTTTTTTTTATAACTAGTTCACTGTCAGTTTAGGTAGAGCGATCATTTTTATAGTGCGTCTAAAAAAATGTCAACGTAAAAGTAATTGCAATATACCGAAAAATTATAATTCAAATACTTTAATTGAATATTCTAAAACAAAAATTTAAAAATACTATTAAACTCCAACACTATAACGCGGAGAATAACATTATATTTATATGAGCAAAAAAACGTTGTTATTTACTTAATTTTTCCGTGCTTGTTGTCGGGGAGGATATGAGGAAAGAAGCGGCGGGAAATTTACGAATCGCAACCTTCCCAGGTGGTTTTTTTTTTATTCTTATTGTTGTTTTTTCATTGCCTTGAAACACAACTTACACGTATGTGCGTGTGCGTGTGTGTGTGTACACCGAATAATATATTAATCATTATTTTTATAAAGCAACGAGATTGTTAATGTAATATAATTGCACTCGTTTAGGTAGCACATATAAAATCGACAATCACCCTTATTAATATTGTGTATATATATAGATCCTCGAGAATTTTTTATTTATTATTATTATTATCGTTTCCTATACAGCCCATATAAGTAAAGCGTCGAGGCGTAATTATATATATATTTTTTTTTTGACACTGTCGTAGTACGGTACGTGGTATTTTCGTGTATGTTTCTCGGGACAACTATTCAATGTCAGCAGTACGTTACTGTACGGCTATGGACAGTAGTGAGTTAGCGTGTGCGAATATTTGACGTTTTAATTGATTACAATTGACGTTGTGATATCATTGATCCGGCGAGAGTACAGTATACTGTACACGATCGATCGTCTGTTTACGAGGAATTTCACGGTCACCGCGGACTGTGCCCACGAGGGACTTACGTCGTTACGGATATTTCCGACAAAGAACGTACAGGCGTTAGTACACGTATATTATTACGTACGGAATCAATTGCGTCTCGCGTGAACGCCGCGTAACGTTTGCCACAACATCGCATCGTGTCTGCCGGCAAACGTCCAACGCCGGTCTACCTTTGCGTCGTACGATGCGTAAGCGCCCTACCCAAATTTGGTTTTGCCCCACGTTTGTCCTACCTGTTGAAGAACAGACGAAAATTCAAATTTCAAGTATTTATTGATTTGCTGTGGTGTTTCATACGTTCCGCTGTGTAACTCGTCATATTTTTTGTTATGTGCATTCGTTTAGATAACACACCACGCAATACACCGCCATTTAATTCGATTTCGAAATTGATTGTATTTTATCAGAAAACGCTAACAATACAATATTTTCCATGTATTTCAATAATTTATATTAAACCCGTGTAGACGGATTTTCATTAAATTCCATGATCGATTTGCCATGATCATTTGCCCCCCCCTAGAAAAAATGTCTGGTGCGACGCCACTGCGTCGTTGGTGTCCGTTTTCCCCAGAAACGTTTATTCGTTCGTTTCGATAGTAGTTTCGCCTAAAAAACGCAATCCGCGCACCGGCACGTCCGAAAAATGCATTTGACCGTGTTTCGTTGTACGCGCGAACGTCCTAAAACGCCATACAACCGCACGTTTGTACACCCGTAAGTCGTCCGGCACGACGCGCAATAGCTTTTCGATTGTTGTCGCGATTCGCTGCGCCGGTTCGCCACCTCGTACCCGAGCGGTCTCGGATTTTAAAACGTGCGTGTTGACGTTCCGTTGGCTACGGTCCAAGTACACCGCGCTCGTAACGTGTAACGACACGCGCGCTCTGATAAAAAAATGATAAAACCGATACGGTGTAAAATTTATGTTCGTATAGGTGGTTATCGTTTACACGTTATACGGCGGTCGTGCGTGGTACGCCTACGCGCAGAAGACCTGCGCGAGGATATACCCGGTACTACCAGGTAGTAAAAACATTAGCGTATGGCAGCAGTGTACGCCCTTCTCTGTAAAAAAAAAAAAAAACGAAACAGAAATTTTTTTTCTAACACGCGTATGCATAACGCCTTTCTGTGTACACCCGTACGTAATGACGTGGGCAACGAGCGAGTTAGTTTTCCACACGAAAAGAAAACAAGAATTTTCAGGGACCTTATTTTGTATTGTTTGCGATTTCGTTCGATGTTTGCGCGTGTTGTAATACCATATTTCTAATAAAACGTTTAAAAATAAAGCAGACATTTTTTGCTTTTTTAACCGCTATACGTATATCCTTCTGATTACCTACCGATAAATAATATACATATCGTTTTTGATAGAAGAAAAACCAAATTATCATTTGTCGTGTACGCAGATAGGTAAAATTTACATTCAAAGACGAGACCCAAAACAAACCGCAGAACCGATTCAAAATGTTTTTCTGTATTTTAAATACAACGTCCAAATACCCCTCCTCCGGCCTAACGTTCCGTTCGACGTTGGTGTTTAAAGTTTCTCCGATACGAGTATATCATCCGTTTTAAAAACCAGAAGAAAATACTTAATGTTATAGTTGTTTATTATTATTATTATTGATTAATATCGAATTGTAGACGCACATAAGGAGTAAGAAGGTGTTTTTTTTTTATCAACATGCATACATGTAGTGCGTATAAAAACTAATATTATTCTTTGTCTACTAGTTTCGATTGATTTATCTGTAAACCTATTTTTTGATAGTTTAATTATTTATATTCGCTTCAATTTTCATTACTTACATTTTTCAATAATTTTCATACTTGGTTCATAAATTAACCAAACGCTTTACACGCTCGTATTGTTCGTGTGTATATAGTTACGGAAACTCGTAACATATTATCGATTCGTTCGTCGTCACTAGTTTTTAAGCGTATTTTCGTATAAATATAATATCGAATTATACACAAATGCATAAATAAATCGGACGGCTCGATTCCAATAAGAACTCGGGAGACGGTTCGTAAACATGTTTCTCGAACGACAACGTACGTGATCCGCGATTTACGACCGAATTGCGTTTAAAAAACGATATTGTGTTATTGAAACGCGGCCGTAATGTGTATAAATACGCACCTTGTATTATAATTATTATTATTATTATTATTTGGCAAACTCGCGCGGGGACGACCGCCAGTCGTTGCCTAGAAAATGGCCTATTCAATAAATAAATGTGTAATTATAATATGTTTTATATAGTAAGTAATAGTTGACAACTTCCTACGTGGTATGCCACGAGATATTCGACTCGTTATGTATGCTTTAATGACATTATACACTAATAGATATACACGTCTATATGTTATACCAGTTTTGAAATCGATTGACGAACGAGCGTATTAACAGTAGCTATATATATACACACACACACACACACATATATGAGTATAAGTAGCAGACATTAATATGTGTGTGTGTGTGTGTACCGAATATACGGCGACATCTGAGAATACACCTGTTGATTATGTAAATATAATAATTATAGTTACGTAACGTCTAAAATTTTACATATATTTTATAGTCTACGGGCAGTATTAGGTTGTTGATATATAGGCGTATTTATAAATATTATACTGAATATCTAATGACATCATTAATCGTAGAGCCTACGTATTTAGAATTTTAGCGCTTCCGGAGTCTTCAGAGTCGGAATTGTGTACAGAAATTGTACAAACTACAAAGTATCAATTCAGTTATGTATTTTATATCCATACGAACATTAGTCTACAACTACGTGTCGTATAGTTATCGATCTATATCAAAGCATGAGTTGTGCGTGACGTATTTTTTTTTTCTCCTTACGAACGCATTTTGTTGTTGATACTTGCCATTTTGCGGAACGGAAATAATTTTTGTTCCCGTACAATACGATCGATTGATCGACGGCCAACTGCGACTGTACTGTTTTGCGCCCATACGAGCTTTACAGAACTCGATCAGATCGACAGGCGACAATTGAATATAAACGATTACGATTTCCTGTAATATTTTGCCGCCACAGAAAATAAATATTTTACATTGTTACGTACAAATAGTCCCATTTCACAGTTGTATACCACGCGACGTTATGTAAAATGACTACAGTTTTTCGATAAACTACACAAATAATGTATACAGACAGAGTACATCGGACCGCGACCCATACCGTTCGCGCGTGATTCGTGCGTTTCAGAATGTAATTTATAAGACGTGTACATATAACACACGCGTTATAGATACGTTTATTTTGGCGTAATTTCATTATTCTGCGTTTCCTGACGTGGTTACTAATAGAAAACCATGAAAAATGATTCCTATAGCCATGTATGTATATCGGTGTACGTATACCATCTCCCAGTCGACACGTCTAAAACTAGTATGCATTTCAGTAGAATTTATCAAAAAAAAAAAATCTCGTTTATTTACGCGTATATAGTACATACTTAACCTAAACGTGAAGCATTCGTCTTCTTCTACTGGCGTTCATTACACTCCGAACAGCGGTCCGAAAAATTAATGAAAATTACAATTAGTCTTGTTGTCCCGTCCACGGCCGCCGATTTCCACCGATCGACCCGAAAAGCACCAATGCCCAAGTTCACAAGTCCGACCGACCATACCGATACCGTCCGTAATGATGAACACCGGCCTTCTCGACGACATCGACGATATCATCTTTTGACCACTGCGTGGCATAAACGAACTCCGTAGATTTTTGTTGTTTTCGATCGGATCCGGTGAACGGGTGTCGGAACGCACTGTAGACAATGTGTACCGTATGGATCCGACCGATTTACGTCCGCTGCGTTTGCATTATGTTCGGCATAACGTTTCGAACAGATTTGTCTCGTTGTCGGCACAAATAAAACTTACGACTGATTTTCTCACACCCTTCGAGTTCAAGCCAATGGACATCATCAGCAGCCAATTTTGCTACGTGGCGTAGATATATAACGCCGACGATCCACTCTCGTATATGGCAGCTTAATTTATCTTTATCCAGACGTCATATCGTACGATTTTTCCGACTCCGATTTGAACATAATTTATTACCAGCGCATGCATACCGTTTATCCTTAAATCACGCCCCCCCCCAACCATAATGACGGGGTTAGGTGCGATTGTGGATCGCTAGTTTCTCGTTACTTTCACGTCGTAATTTATTCCAATTTTTATCCCGTAACAA
Organism: Schlechtendalia chinensis; assembly: GCA_019022885.1. Lineage (NCBI taxonomy): Eukaryota > Metazoa > Arthropoda > Insecta > Hemiptera > Aphididae > Schlechtendalia > Schlechtendalia chinensis. The sequence continues at coordinate 4,351,785 of CM032349.1, read as the reverse complement.
CATCTCTCCAATAGACTCACATAGTGTTAACAGTTTGAAAATTTATTAGGACTGCTGGGTACTCGATTTAACTTTAATTTAATTGTAACTTATTGTTTTGTTTTTTAAATGTTTTTGTTCGTTTAATTTTTATGTAAATAATTTTTTGCTCGACGTTTATTTGTCTGATTTTAAGTAATTGTAGAGTTAAAAATATTTAACGTTTTAAGCTAATAATAAAAAAAAAGAAACCGTTTCGAACGGGATGCCGCCTCGTTTCACGCGGTCACGATTTTCGTGTAATTGCCAAGGATAGAGTACTACGTATGTTATTTATTACTTTTATACATTATTGTTCAAAAGCATTTTAACTGTTGCTTAAAATACTCGTCTAAGACCGTAATTGAGCAATATTTAAAATCCGTTTTACGCGTGCATTTCTCGATTTTTGTTATTTCCAATTATTATTATTATTATTTTTTAAACCGTTTAATTGATCAATAATTGTATTCGATTCGTAAAAATCGTAATCGAATTGATATATATATATATTTTTTTTAATACGTTTTGAGGATAGTTAATTAATTAATTATTAAATTTATTAAATTAAGTAGATAATTAATCGTTTTTAAAGACAGAAGTAAGTGTTGGACTGTATAACGCGTACGTTATGTACAAGCATTTGAGATACATATTTCGTATGACGTATACATTTTTTTGTCTGAAAATATTATTATTTATATTTTACATCGTTCCCATTGGTGTTTTCAATCGTACGCTATTAATAAAACCACGTAAATCAGGCAACTATTTATTTCACATGTTAAAAATACACGTGATATTATCGTGTACACGTGGTATTGAACAGGTGGTATACAATAGCACCTGTTGATTGAATGATTTTTTCCCGCCGGTTTTATAATACACGTACATCCGCGCACACGATTTCGTCAATAAATCTGATTATAACACAGTCAGTAGTTTTTAGCGAAATATTTATAATACTAATATTTCCGTAATTATAATACATAAATCGTTTACCAGTACCACATACCTATCTATGTGCATGTATTACACTTGGGTGTGTATTATACGGAATGCACTTTACAAGTATTTTGGGAATAAATATTTCAATGCGGTTAGTATTCGGAACAGACGTTTCGTATTCGACCACACGCTAAAAATAACATTTCGATAGAACGTTAATATTAGTTTATGCATTTTAAACGTTGAACTCGTATAGCATTAAAAACGGGTTTTTCGTAAGGAGATAATTTTGAAGAATAATATTTAAAAATTGATTAGTTTCAATCGGAAAAAAAATGCTCGAAACGCCCACGTGCGTGCTGTGACTATGACGAGACGGTGTAATCTCGAGTGCCACGGCGTTATGTCGAGACGAATACCGGAATTTCACCGGAACGTAAAGACTAAAACAAAAAAATAGCCGTTTACAACGACGCGCGAGCGGATGATTTTCGTAAATCGGTCGACTATACGTATAAGCATACACTGCGGCGTGTTTCGCGAATAATAATAATAATAATACGCCGCGTACGGAGTGGGCCGGTCGGGCGGGTATACCAGTTCTTGGCTCGTCGAAACGAAATTTCCTCGACGTAAGAAAACAAACCAAAAAAAAAAAAACCCATGACTCGGCCGATCCTCGGAACCGAAACCCAAGACGTGACCCAAGCCGGACGACGACTTATGCGAAAACGAGAGTCGTCGACAACACGTATAGAAATTATATATTATTGCTGTGCGTACGGACAACCGCCATCGTTTTAAACGCGAAAACAAAGAAATCACCGCGTGTATATTACATACTTCGTATAATCGTTTCGTGTTTGGACGTCGTTTTAATTTAATTTTTTTTTTTATAGTACCTTGAACGTAATATATTATAAATGCGGTATAGAATGGGTATAGAATCGTGTCGCATAGTGTCGTGCAAATATTCAACAAGTACTTGACCGAGTGTTTTTTCTTCTTCTTCTTCTCATAAAACAGTATTTTCGAAACATTTTTACTGTCACGCCGTTACTTTTACGACATCGTTGTCGCGTCGTAGTTTTTAGCAAAAAAAAAAATATATATTATTATTATTATTATTATTGTCTCGACAAACTCAGATCGTATTGCCGACAACCGAAACGGGCAACGTTAAAAAAGAAAACATTTAACACGCATCGCATTTGAACAAATACACACGTACGATAAGGATAACATGAATTTAATCTAATAATTTAATCCGAATGTCGTCAGGTTATCGATCATAATTGATATAATAATATACTCGGTAAAAACGTCCCGATTAACCGGTGTGTGTGTGTTGAGCGGGGTCTACTGTACACATGCACACGACAGAGGTATGTACGAAATAATCGAGTTGACGCGAGAACAAAATTAGAAAAATCTAATACAGTCGGCGTCGAATATATTATACGATAACTGTTATAATAATCGTCATTGTTATTGTTATTATATCCCCATACGTTTATATCATAACGAATAAGACGTTATATATTAAAAAAATGTAAGGTATATTATTATGTATAGACACGTTAAAACGCCGATGCAAATAAAACGATTAATTATATCGTGATTGTTTTAGATTAAGATATGTGTATATTTAAGATAAACAATATATATATATATGCGTACAAACCGGTGATAATTATATCAGACACTGACCTTAAATTAGTTTCCGATGTATATATTTTTATTCGTCGTCTACTGTAAATGATATACAATCTGTTCAGTTTCCATAACACACACGCATTAAAACGCTCGGTCTCTGTGTAATTTATAATAATAATAATAATAATAATAATATTAATGTTATTATTATTATTATAATTATTATTATTATTTTTTGCTGGATCAATGTCACGAACTTCGCGAGATCCAATCGTTGCTTAAACACTTTTTTTATCTTTTTTTAATTATGTGCACACGTTCGGTTATAAATTTTAATTAATACTTTGTTATTACAATAACATCAACAAAAAAGTTATCTTTGCGTCAAAATCGCAGTTCGAACGTAAATTTAATGATGTAAAGGTGAACAAGATTCAATTTATAATTTATACCACTATTTAGTTTATTCGTAAACAATATATGAGCAGTGTAGTTCGGGCCTGAGAAAACGGAGACGAGCTGTTCAAATTTCGTTCATTTTCGAAATGTGATTTTTTTGTTTGAATTTAACAAAAACAGAATTAGTATGCACGTGATATTTGTTAATAGTATCTAAACAAATAATTTCCATCCGTCCATTATCCCCCCACTCACCCTCCCAGACAATTACTATTGCATGAGTGTACCATTGTAAATGATAACGATACACGTGTTTATCTTCATTACGTCGCGTGTAATAAATCGGTATCAGTCAAACACGATCGGTCGGTTTCGTTCCATTATTTTTGTTTTTATAAAATTTGTTTTCGTGTAGAATGAATGCTGTTGATTTCACGATACGTTACTTTTCGATGGCGAATCGTGTCTAGTTGTTAATACATTAGTCGACGTGTTTTTTTTCGATTTCACCAGTAGTTTTCTAAAGCGGAACGATCAGAAAAAAAACCCCCACCGCGACTAAAACCGTCGACGTGCTCGTTTCGGACGTTTTTCTGCATTGTATCGAAGTGCTCGAAAAAGAAACGCTGTCCACTTCAATGAATGAAACGAAACACACGATTTATTACGCACTACGTCGCGCAGAAGTCCAACAACGTACCGGATGAACCGACCGGACCGATTGCGTGAGTTCACTGGACCGGGGACTTGTTGTGCGGGCCGCGAAGCCGGTTTATGTGCCCGCCGCGTCGTTTTTTTATTCTCATATATTCTCGAGCACGACGGCACGACGGCACGCCGGACGTTATGTTCGGAAGATCGGATGTTGTCGGCGGCGACCGGCGACGACGAACCGCTGCCACCGCACGCGTGTGTAAGCATTTCATTTGGGCCACTGCGGCACCCGCCGCTCCGCTACGTTTTTTTTTAATATTTAAGTGTTCGTCCCGTTTTCTTTTTCAGAAATCCAATTGCACCGGTCGATCGGGTCGCGGTTAAATTCGCAGCGGGCCGCCAACTGCACACGACACCGCACTGCGGATGACTTTCCACGCGAGCACCGTGTTATTATTATTATTATTAGTACAATACATTATCGTTTCCGTGTCGACCTTATAAATAATCATGATTAATAAACGTTCTCGCGGGGTTACGAGTGCAACACTCAAAAAATTTTTTTTATATATTATAGTCGTAGTGTATAACACACACACACAAGAAACACCAATTTTTTTACCCGCTACACACACACACACACATCACGTATAAGCAAGTATACGTTTTTTACTTTTACGATATTGATAATGTCATTATTATTATCATTATTATTATCATCATTGGACGCGGAGGAGAATGGTGCGTACCTGCGGTTCAAGGACAAGGTCGACCGGTGATTAGTGTGCAATATATACACACATATATACGATGCGAAACGGATGTGATATATATTACGAGAGCGACAGTTCGTAAGACGCGTACGGGAATATCGATAGTTATGTCTGGTGGTGCGGACGCGAACTGAAAAAGGGGCGTAAAAATAGTCGTTTGTTGCGCGCGGACGTCAAAATCGCGAGAAGTCATAACAGGTGTATGTAATATATGTATACACAGGCATACCATAACATTATATACACACACACACATATATATATATATATATATATATATATACACAATACTAGTGCACGCGCCGCATCTATAATGCGTTTTATTTTTTTATCCTTTTTAAATTTTCAAAATAACAACGCGCGTCCTGACAACTCACATGCTACACGTATGAATGCATGATAAAAATCCTGGTACGCATACTCTTTAACATACGGACTTGATGTCCATCGTATTCCAGAACTTTTCCTGATTGAAGACCAAATATTGGAAAAAGGCGTGGAGGTATTTTTTATAGATTCGTCAGCGCTATTATATATTATTAATTATATACTATTATTTATATCCTTAATATTATTTATCGTTTTTATATTTGTATTTATAATCGTTTTATACCTGTTACGCGATAGTTATCGAATATTGATTTATGGCGTCTTTAGTACATCGTTATAAATGTATAATTGGGATTCGGGTATTGGCAGATGATATCCGCAATGATGATTATTATTCAAGCTAGACGTTTACCGTGCGTATAAAAACACGATATCAGTTCGTCGAAAAATATTATTTTTCTTTTTTTTTAATCAGTTTTAACCAGCGGCATAGTAAAAGGAGGGACGGGGGCTCGTACAAAATCGTGTATGTGAAAAAAGTAACGTCAAAACTGTCTATAGCTATATCAAAGTGAAACATTTTATTTTTTCGATTTTTTTCAACAAAAAAAAAACCCCCCGTTTTCTTATGTCATGTATCGTACGCGGTGCATTTCAAAAAACGTATACGTATTAATATAATACTCGTATAATACGTTCCTATTTTTGATCGTGTCGGTTTTAAACAATATTCCAGAAATTATTTTTACGTTGTATATTATTCAACCTTTCCCACCTCCTCCCCACCACCCGAAAATTTTTCTTATTACGTTATTGGTTCTAACTTTTCAAATAAGGGTGAGAGTTGATCATCGGTTTTTTATTAACACTTAATAACTATTGTATATTTTACACTATAACGCAACGACTCTCAACCACAGGGTGCTGCGACCCCATATGGTGTTGTGACCTTAGAATGGGGTTGCAGTATGAGTCGAAAGTATGAAACGTAAATGTACATTTTCTTTGTAGTTAACCGTCTAACACTGAAATTGTAGTTGAAATGTACGAATCACACTATGCTGCAACACTATTCTACAACACGTGAAACAATATACGCATTTTAAATCTACCACTGAACAACGAAACTACTGCGATACTGTTTTCGGTTGAATTTTTTACTTAGGATTTTCGAAACATAATATACGACTTATTTACTGACATTTAAGGCGGTGCACGTACTTCTTGTGTACCATTACACGAGCCGCCACTTCATGTGATACTCGTCGAAAATTCGACCTCGAATTACAGTAGTCTGTGTACAGATCGTCAAGTACAAAGTGTCTCGTTATTGTACGAATTAATATATTTTTGTTTTGGTTTTTGTTGTTGTTTTTGTTGTTGTTTTAGCGATTACATTATTTATTTTAATAATGTATATATATATGTCTAACTCATACACTCGTATTACTGGAACCATAACCGTTCGATTTGTTTAGATACTAAAAACGTTTGCAAAAGGGATTATGACGCAATATATTATCCCTAACATCAAAATAAGAGAGCTCAAGCATACGGCTTCCAACGGCGGGAGTCTTATGAAACGGAGCCTACCTTATGGGAGCTCCCGACGAATCTCCAGATGGGAACCCCTAGGTGTTTGAACTACGAATATTATTAATTTTAATAAATCGAGTAATACGCGTAAACCCCTTTCTCGAAGAACTCGCGCAGTAACTAGCGAGAATGTAATTTCATTTTTATATGTATGTGCATTGTCCGTCGGCTAAAATTAATTTTCACAACGGAACAGATCGATTCCTGTTGACTTGAAATCGACCGCACGAGACTCGCGAGAACTCGCTTCAGGGATATTCGTTTAATGCGCAACTCGTCCCATTCGAAAGCTTCTGCAGAGACAGTGTTCCGTGAAACACTCCCGGGAGCTGAAATATTATTATCGTGAATTCAATAATAAATATCGTATTATCTCTCGACACTAACGTAAGTATAATAAATATATATTACGTGTGAAAGGGAACAATTACATTTTTTTTCCCTAATGATTTTTCAAGGTCTAATCGAACAATAAGTTTTAGTTATTGGATGATTTTTTTATTGTACGTTTATAATGATATTGTATAAGAGTTTAATGCCTTTTAATGGTTATACATATATATACGTACTTCCTACTTTTACTATAATATATGGTTATTCTTTGTCATGTACAAGTTTAAACGTATTTCATATTGTTTATGACATATCGTATTGCACGCACATATTGTTTTATTATATCTGTTATAATTTATTGTACTTATTTAATATATTATTATACGTCCGCGACGGGCAATGTGCTATACAAATTGTATAGAAAAAAAATTGTTTCTATGAGTATATGTAACAAATTATTTGAGTAAATGCAAATGAGTACAAGTATTTTAAATATTATTTTTCGGCATCAAACACAAAAAATATATAACTGAACACTTTTGAACTTTTTTTTTTACATGTAATACAAAAACGATATCAATCTATACGTTATAATAAACTTACGGTCGTCTGCGGTAAAGAGATATCCGTCACGTTAGTTTAAAATTATATACTATATAAAGTCATGGAAATATAATATATAGCATGGAAATAAGTCAAGTTATCTCTCTTATCTTTTTCTCGTATAGTCCATCCAAATTGTAAGTAAAACTAACTTACACTTACCGGCCAAATTATAATATCTTCTTGCCATTACTGGTACAATACTATAATCGTGTACGATTTATTTTGATTTATCTAGCAAAAGTATTGCAATTGATGTCACGAATGATACCAAAATACACGATTATTATTATAAAAATTACGAAATGTTCCGCAACAATTGCGTATTTATCGCGTTGTTCGTATACATAAAATAAATATCCAATTAAAATAACGTAGTTTAAATTGTTTAAAAGTCGTGTAAACGTTTTATTTTTTATTTTTGTAAATACAAAATTAAAATTTAATCTGATCTTGTATGGAAATATTTTAAAAACAAATGGCTTAATAACGTGATGACACGCAATCGCATTATTCCATAAAATGCATTAAAACATGATAATTATTATGTATCATCAGTAACGACTCATTACTATAACGCTACTACTACTTTGAAATTGGTTACTATAAACAGTTGGTGGAATTCGTCACGAAATGTCTCGTTTTTTTTTTAAAAATTAAATTTTTCAATATACTATAGTATATTATTAGTAGTGCATACAATTAAATGCACAATATGACATACACATAAAATTCGACGTATTTAAACTAAAGAACTATTCAAAAAAAAAAATAATAATAATAAATCGCAGTCGAAGTCATGTATGCGTATATCTATAAATTATTTTGTCTACGTAAAATAAAACATTCGATATTTGTGAGGTACACGGGCGTGTTTTCCATGAAAAAATACGTTATTAAGGAATACATATATATTGTTTTTGTCGTGTCTAATTTTGTCATTATTATATTATTATCTATTATTGATATCTCAAAGTCGCGTCGAATAACGTGTTTTCTCCCTTGTTTTGTTTTCACTTAATATTGAAAAATAACCGTATAATTATGTGTACACACGTATTTGATACGATAGTTTCCTAACACGAGTTTTGTTTCGATTATACAATCATATTAACTGCAGCCTCGTGCGTAACAAGTAAATTGAATTTTTGTTTTTGTTCATTTGTTTTCGTTTTTACTAAATGTAATTAATTATTTAAAAACATACATATCATTATACATAATTCGTACACGTACCATATAGCGTGTACCTAACCGCAACGGCAGGAGCGTGGGAAACGATGGCATCGGAACGGACCGAGGAAGAACAAAATAATTTGAGAAACCAGAGCGCACGGTGAGAATTTTGGGCACGAGTGTGTATGGCGAAATGGTAAGCTGTCACTTGTTGCGGCAATGAACCCAACGAGCAGAAGTAGAAGGACATCTTTTTAATCACATCATTATAGTACATGCGTCGAAAATGCATTTTGTGTACGTTAAAATTAAATAAGAAAAATGTATTCGATTTCGATAATTAATAGTATACGATTGTATGTGAATCTTAACGTTGTGTAGGTACGAGTTTATTTGTGAAAATCATTAACGTCCAGTAGACACACTCGATTGAACGTTACGTTAAAATTGAAAAATAATAATATATATAATCGGTAAGTACTTACGCTATCGTTGTTACTTGACCAAAAACAAAAATTACATAAACGTGTCGATAGATAAGTATCGCGCATTAAAATCAAAACATTATTGTGTGTTTTTAAATATAAAAACGGTTTCGATCATTATAAATTTATATCGTTATGCGTCTGCATAAGTCTGTACAAAATATTTTTCAAACGCATATAAAATAGCGAATTCACCATATTCTAAACGAAATAACGTGTCTTTGCGATGTGCCGCGAGGTGTGCACTATTTGTGAATACCAAAAGTAGTATACCACACAGATCCGATGATTCGTTCAATTACATACAATTTGCTCTAATATCTAGACCTCGTATAGTTATAACTAATATACCAACGATAACGCGATTATCACGAATCATTTTTCAGATTCCGAAGCGGAAAACGTATCGTTCTCATAATGATGTGTGTTTTCTTTCTGTGAACACTTTATCGTGTAGAAGTGGTGCTCTCGACGCGCGTCACATTCCTGTAGCGAATCGTCGTGTCTAGTCGGTACTTTATTTGACATGTTTTTTTTATATTTCTTGATAGTTTCCTTAAGCGCAACGATAAACAATCCAAAAATTGCAAAACAACAACAACAACAACAATTCGATTAAAATTCGACCAGTTTATCAAAAACAACACATATATTTGTATCGAGGAATAAAGTTCGTTTCTTATCGGAGGACAATTATACTCGCAGTTCGATTTCGTCATAATTTTTTATCATTATTATTATTATTATTATTTTTTTTTTTTAAATTCCAGGAAGTATACATAATAAAGATATACACAGCGTATATTGTGTGTGCGTGCGCGCGCGACGTAATTTGAGCAATGTGTAGTTTTGTTTTGTATTCTTTTTTCTCAACGAATTTAACGATATTTGACATTGGATTATAAAAAAGATGTGTTGGCGTGACTAGGAAATCTATTATTACAAATTCGAGACGAAAATATGTGAACATACATTTTTTCAACGCCTCCTTGAGATAAACATGTGTGTGTGTGTGCACGCGCACTTGTGTGTAACCTCTCGCGTGCATTACAATGTGTTCATTATGATTTTTCGACCGAAAATCGCGAATAAAAACGGCCACGCCGGTCGATCCTCTGCAGATGTATTATTTACATAAATATATGGCGCGCGCGGACGGAAATCGTAAGAAGGCAATCCGACTGCAAACGCCTAAATTTATTTCCATATTTGATTCACGATGTTAATTATCAAAATTCTATTATATTATACACGTCTCCGATGAACGAATAATTCTTTAGGATAAGTCTTCCGAATCGCGGAAAGCCTATGTGTGTATTGTGTCTTTGAAAAATGGTGCTCGACGTATGTTTTGAATGAAAGTTGAAGATTCAGGCGACATCAACATTTTATCCGACACTCGACACTCGATCCGATTGAAACTACATACTATACACGGTGCGTCCCATGGGTTTTGAGACAACCGTTCTAAAATTCCGGTAAGTAATTACGATAACACTCGTAATCATTCGTACTAAGTTTCACGTGTATCGGATCATTTCCTGCTGTAAAATTGCATCTAGCGCGAGTGTACGTTTGTGACCGCGATTGTATAATTCAAATATGGGAAAAAATCTTAAACAACGAATTGCGATAAAATTTTGTTTTAAGTCAAGGAAAAAGTGTTACAGACACGTTTCAAACGTTAAATGAAGTTTATGGTGAGTCAGTTATGTCCCATGCTACTGTATTTCGGTGGCATGGTCAGTTTTCATCCGGTGGTTTCAAAAATTCAAAATTAAGACCAAGTTGATTGTTTTTTTGATTCCCAGGGGATTATGCACAAAGAATTTATGCCCCCGGGAAGTACTATCAACTTCAAATTCTAGAAAGACGTTTTTTATCATCTCTGTAAAAGAATTGCATCAGTTAGTCCCACTTTGTGGAATGATCGGTTTTATTTCTTGCTGCGTGCCAATGCTCCGGTACACACCGCGGCGTCTGTCATTCAATATTTGAGTAGAAAAATGGTTCCATTAATCGACCACCACTCGAAATTACCAGATTTAAGTCCTCCAGATCATTTCCTGTTTCCGAAGAATATTCCTGAATCAGACTTTTCACGAACTACGGAAAAATTAGGCGACCGTGCAAGAAGTTGTATAGAATGTAATAGTTTGTAAAACATTTGCTCAAAACATTTTAAAAACTTATGACTTAACGATTGATTGAGTGACGCTAGTAGTTTATTGTAATTAATAAATATGATAAATATTACGTATGTCTAAGCTTGAATTACATTTTGAGCTCTTAAAAAGTACAAAAATTGTTTATGTCTAAAACGAATTCGTCGACCATTTTACCGGTTTTTTTTGTTACGATTTTCGTGTTGTTTTTAATTGAATATAAGAAAAATATGCAAGAAAAATCGAAAAACAAGTCAAATAAAGTACCAGTTAGACATAATTTGTTGTCGGAACGTAACGCACGTCAAGATCATCCGAGCAGTCCTTCCACGCCAAAACGCGTTCATAGACGAAAAAACATCGAAAATAGTGGCCATTAATTATTCGTAACAAAAATTATTTGATGAGTTCATTAGAAATATCATGTTTTTTGTTTTCGGTCACGTCTCAACATACAACGCGTAAGCCGTTCGTGTGATGACAATCGTCTTGAATTTTGTTTTTTACTAAATTATTCACGTACACCTACGGTAATTGCGCGTAGCGAATTTCGTATCATATACACACACTTCGCGGAAATGAAATCGTTCACGGAAAATTATACAATAATAGGTACTATATCACAATACGTGTTCGTGATCCGCGTGCAAGTATGAATAACAGATTTCAACAACCTCATCGCGGGGGTACGTCGACTTTGAGTACGTATATACATATATATATACGAGCATATAATAAATAATATACTTATACCAGCGTCTGTCGGCCGAATTCACGGTCAAATGATGCGTTTCGATTTTTGTTTTTTTAGCATTTTTGTTTTTTTTTTATTCATTTTTTAACACGTTAAACGAACCATAATATCCTATAGTGGGTTTGACTTGTTTCGATACTTATATATTCGTCCTGCTACAATATAATATATACGTATATCGACGACGGCGGCGTGACAATGATAATAATTATAATAATAATAATAATTGTTGTTTATTATTATTAGTATTTCTTAATGATTCGAAAAACATATTATATACTGTATTGGTGGTGTACGTGAGTTGAACGTAATATCTTACACTGTACCATTAAATAACGGATATGACCTTGAGATCCGATAGTATCTTATTGTAAACTATTATCTATTTTTATTTCCCGCGTGTCGCTACGTTTACAATGATATATATATATATATATATATTTATTAGTTTATGAACGTAAAAATAAAAAAAATTCTTTTACCGCTGCCGAAGTCGGTCACTTGCGGTCGCACGCTGTATCTTATCGTATCTCCTCGATGTGTTGCGTGTGTCGACCACAGCGCGTGTCCATGGGGCACTACTGTATCGAGATGATATAAAACTCGAAAACCAAAATGACAAAATTTAAAAAAAAAAAAAAAACGATTTTTCTGAAAGATAATAAAAATTGTCTGACAACGCTGTTAGAATTGCAAATCGTATAGAACTTTTTTTTCAAACAAAGACGTAAAACTTTTTATGTGTAGCTCGAAATGTACGGTTTAATAATGTTATCCACGTACGTTAACATACAGTTTGACACGTGCCGTTGTGGAAAAGCTGTAGAAATATGTTTCAAGTTGTACGAAAAAAAATCGGTTTGTTTTTTTTTTTTGACTTGAAAACCATAAATCGAGTTTCCCCGAAGGGACCGGCCGCCGAGCTGGTGCCTTCCAACGGGGTAATGTCGTCGGGATTTCAACGTTGACGTACGCGGACCGCGCCGTAGCCTCCGGGACTGCCGGACCCGCGTCTGTTGGAGTCCGTGGTTGGTTTCGCGGCTTCAGCCCACTGACCGAGCACCTTCTTTTAGCCCGGGTGAGCTACTCGGACAGGCACAGAGCCCGGCCGGCCGAGGTCGGTCGAGACGGACGTTTCGGCCCGTACCCTTTCGGAGGAGCGCCGCGACTCAGTCAAGTGCCTCGTCGATCCCTACGTCTGTGCTCGATCCCATCTCGGGTTATCCTCGAATTCCCTTTGGAACGGTGCCGGGGACATGGACCCGACCCGACCGGTGACCGCGGTACGTTGACTCGGGTTTTCCGTCCGTCCGCCGCGTACGCGTGTTTCGTACGAACGAAATTGCACGTTGCCATCGGTCATTATCGTTTCTCTGATTCGTGCACGTGGCCGTTTGATGATAACCGCGCGTCAGACGTCCGCCGTTTCGACGGGCGGGCTGATATCGTTTTCCACCAACGCGCAAGCCGGCTGGACGTACACTTGTACGTGTCCACGATCAGTCGACTGCTGCAGTCTGGTGAGTTAACGTTTCCCTGTCTCGTTCCCGATGTACATATATATATATAATACTCGAACAGAGGTTTACGCGTTGTACGCCGCGGACGACGACGGGCTGCTGCTGGACGTGTCCAACAGTCGAAATCAAGTTCAACGATGACCGTCGGAGTCGGTTCCAGTTGAGTTCACATCGGCAACACGCTACTCGTTGTCTTTCCGATCTTCCGCGTCGACTTCGAGTTGACCAGCTGTGCGGACGAGTTCGGTAAGGAGTGCGGTCGTAACATTTTTACCGACAGGGCGTAAAACCGTCGTGCGCGCCATAAAAAACGCGTGTACAGCGAAATCGTGCGTGTTTCGAAAAGTCGGAAGTTTTCGATCGATCGGATTTCCGGTTTTTTACGTTGTCCCGAAACGACTGGCCGAACGGAAAACATCGATGTTCTGGCGTACTGACACTTGACGTTCATCATTCGACCTAACCCGTCGGTTTCCTTCATTTCACATAATACCACGTTCGAAAATAAATTTAATGTTAAAACTGTGAAGTGCCTAAACCTAACACAAACCGTGTTTTTGTCCAAAGCGACTATAAAAATGACATTTTTATTTGTCTGCTGGAAATATATTATATACGTAACCTCGAATTTAACGTCTACGTGCATTATAATGTTGGTTTGGGTTTTTTTTTATCGTTTTCCTCATCACCGTTTTATAACATATACTAATATAGCATATGAAAATTTAAATAATTTTGTACACGACATGTATATAACTTATATAGTGCACACGTGCAGAGGAATTTAAATGACGAAAACATCAGTGAAAAACGTATTACACGTATGATATCATTTGAGTCTCGCGAACCAGGACAAAGAATGATATTCGGAAACTTTCGAAATGCCAAAATTTCCGTAAGTTTAGTTCATGAAGTCCTTTCGCGTGGTTTCGATGCTTTTCACGATAAATTCTGCGTAAACGGGAGGTATTTTTTAATTGAAATTATTCCGTGTAAAAGCCATAAAATATCAGACGACTTAAAAATACTGTAAGGCCCCTTACGTAACACAAAAAAAACATCATTTTAATACTATTATCGTGTGTATTAGGTAACTTATTAATTTTTACGTTATACAGTGGTCTGCCGAAAACCGATTTATATAACGTATTTGTATTAATCGTAATAGTTAGTAAATAATCCACTAAAAATGTTTCAAAATACAATTCGTATATATTTCGAACTAGACAACGATAATTAATATAATGAAATTGAAAAGAAAAAGAATTGTTTAAAAAACAAAATTACAAAGTTATTTCTTTACATTGAAGAATCCCGTATTCGTGTATACATACATATTTGTATACGATTTATTAACGTTTGCGACTACAGTATAATATGTTATCATATTGGTATAATGTGCACAGATACCAAGGTTTCTTTTAGCTCGATTATGTAATCGCCATGAGCTTGGGAAGGTGCGTATATATCGCAATAACAATAAATATATAGGAAGTATTTAAATATTCCAATGATCAGATTAGATTAATTAATTATATCAGGTACGCAATCGTACAGATAAGTGTTGAGATGAAACGTGCGTGTTTTTTAGACGTTTGTAAATAATGTTTGTGCGTGTATAAATACACCGGTTAACGTATTATTGAAATATTCAATAAACGTTTTTCGTTCCGCCGAGTTTGAAATTTTCGTATTTTTTGAACGGAGTCTATTTCGACAGTTTTCAATTCCAAATCGAACAAAAAACCTGATCGGTCCGAGCTAGAAAATTCCCGATTAATTTTTTCTTTTTTTACGATTCAAGTGTTTTATTTCTTCGATTTGATCGGTTCAATAAATATACGGTTTGTACAGCGTTTTGACGCGAAATCGTTTCGACCCCGTTTGGTTAGGTTTTGCGATAGGTTACAATTGATGTACGTAGAATATCTATTTAAAATAAAATACAAATATCTCATCGGTTCATAGTTGTAACGTGAAAAAAAAATCGACCAATATTCACAGATCGTCTTTATGAGTCGATTGCTGGGAAACTATCTAAATTATGTTGCCTATCTTTGGGCGGACAGCGGGCACGACAAAATGCGTTTACGACGTCTCGTTAACAGTATATATCATATTGGTACTATCGGGTACACTGTATATGCGGTTACCGCGAACCGTACTGATTAAGAAAAATGTCATTTCGTTTAACAGTTTAGGATTTATTTTTTGTATATATATATATTGTACGTAACCTGAAGGTTAATTGAAAATGTGCGTTTTCGAACCCTTTGTGTTCGTTTGCAATATGTATCGCGTAAAAGGTAGTTTTAAACGTTTTCGAACGAATTTGTTTAGATGCGATTTAAATATCGTTTTAGCGCACGCGTGTTCACACCGATCGACTCGCATGTTTAATGATATTTCCCACGCCGATTATCATTGTAGATTGTACGATTCAACATATTTTCGGTTTACAGTATATTTCATGCAACTCGTAATATTTAATGAGTTTAACGATCATTTTTTAATCGGTAAGCGAAGGTTTGTTTTCCCGTGCGTTACAATGTATTTTCTAATTAGTTCGACGTTCAAGGTCGATTCTTATACGTATTAGAAAAATGCTCGCATTCTTCGCATTGATTTTCTGTCCGATATATATAAATATAATAACAACAATGATAATAATAATAACAATAGGTGGTTAAAAAAAAGAAAAAATTTACACAATCGCGTTACTATGTGGTTTTTTTTTTTAAGTGCGTCATAAAAATTTTTATCAATAACATCAATGGTTTGGAGAAAACAACGAGAAGTAAGTAAGTATCCAAGTAAACAAATACGTCGTACTTAAATTCATTCATCAATTACAATTACAGATTTCGTAAAAATTTAAATCGATGCACGTATGCCCTATAAGATAATAATTAATCAACTCGTCCGCATATAATAATACGTGTACTTACGTGTACAGACTTTTATAATAAGGTGGCCGCGGACAAATGGATTTTGATTTTTTTTCCACGTAGTTTTACTTATCGAAATGACAATTCATTTGAAAATAATATCGTTAAGTATATGGTACATAAAAAATGAAACCAAAACCCTTTATAACATTCAGTCTGGATAGGCCGAATTTCTCTGTTTGCGACTCGCGTACATAAAGTACGAGGGTTTCGATCGATGTCCAAATGTTTTTATATATTTTTAAATTTAATACCGTTTGATGAAACATTAGGTCCGCCGACGTGTGGACGTTGCGGATAAAGTTCGAACTTCGGGCGAAATAAATACAATGCTAAACAATAATTAGATTAGCGTTTTTATTTTTTCCGCTACTAAAATCATAAAACGCGAGCGACTTGTGTTGTTTAAGAGCTGAAATCACGGGACCGACGCATTTATTTATTGAATACCTGCGGTGACGGTTTGCGCGGTTTAACGCAAGACGTGCGCCGCAAAGTGCACTCCATACATTGTTCACACGAAAATAATTCGCACAAACACGGTGTAAATAATACTGTATGAGTATATGATTACACGGGATCATAATAGTTAAATCGCCCAGTCCGTACGCGTTAAATACGCGCTCTAAGTCTCTTATAATTATACCGTCTCGTATAAGTCTCGGGTAGCGCGCGCGGCGACCTCCGGCTGTACGTATATATTTATGTACGGCTTCCGTTCTCTAGTGAGCGCACACACACTCGTCGATCATATGTTATTTGGATAAGCTGCTCTACCCGTAATCGTCTCGAACGAAATATGTTCTCGACGCAACAGGCTGTCGTTGTATGCGTCGATCGACAGTATTTTTCCAATTTATTTCCGTCCAAACGCCTATTACAATATGGTAGCGTTTCGGTAGTTTCTTTGGAAACCGTCAATATGCGCGTAGTCGAAATCGCGCATGACAGATATCCAAAAAAACATTGAGTTCCGTGTCGCGTCGAACGCGCGGTCCAACCTGTTGTGATTAAATCGTAATCTCGAAACCTCAGGTAGTGAGTGCGCGCGCGTTGCGTACGTGGATTTCACGTGGACGACCTCCGGCTGTGCAAGTGTACGGCTTCCGTTCTCCAGCGAGCGCACATGCTCGTCAACCACACGTTATTACGACCGCGTGAAAGCAATAATCGCGGTCACGCGGCTGCAGGAAATACGGTCGATATTTAATATCGCGAAACCGCTGGTCGATCGCCGTGTGATTTGCGAGACAAAACTCGCGAACACTCGCCAATAAAGACGCACATTTTGGTATAGGTTTTGAAATTCTAGCACAAAATGGATGGCCCACCCTTCGGTTTTTTTTTTTTTGCTTTTCACTCGGCAATGACCAACTCGCAAATTACTCGCGAAATATTAGTGTAGATTTTGAGTTCACACCTTGAAGCGGGTGGGCCGACTTCACACGCGTATAACCTCCTCCTAACCTAATCCATGTATTTGTCTTGTTATCATGACGATTACGGTGTACACGCGCGCGTTTAGAACTTGACGATTTCCATTATGACGTTATGTGCGTGATTTCGATGTCGATCTCGTCGCAAAGCACAGCACGTGTACTCGTTATACAACAAGACGGCCGGATCGTTAAGAATCCGAGTTTTTCAAATTTAAATCTGGATACCATTTATAATACGGCTGTATTTTAATATTGGGTTTCGATTGTTTCTTTGGAAATCGTCAATATGTACGTAGTCGAAATCGCCTGAAAACATAAATTATTAATGATTGTGTCAAATCGTTTGGTTAAATAAATATCTGCGCACGAGATGTAAAAGTTTTGAACGCGCCCATCGGCACTTAATTTTTGTGTTAATATTTAGTTAAAATCGCGCATAATGATCACCTGAGAACATAAATTATTAATGATGATGTCAAATCGTTTCGTCAAAAGAATATCCGCGCACGGAATTCGAACGTTTCAAACGTGCGGAAATTTAAACAAATAATAAAAAACAAAACAGAGGCACTTCGTTTCTGTATGTTTTGACACGCGGGCCGTGGAAACGCGTCCCTTCCGGCCAGTTTCAATCAACGTTTATTTCACGGGAAATATATTGTACAGTCAACTGTTATTGTTCAAATACACATTAAAAACGTTTACAATTGATAACGCGTTATGCGTTATTGTACACGATAATACGTTATCGTCGTACGGTATCAGTAATGGTAGTACGTCCCGAGCAAACGCCGTACGTCAATGTAACATCGTGTCAGATCTGTTTTTCGTATTATTATTATTAATTGATTGACCGTTTCGTGGTAAACCGTCGCACGTTATCGTACAATCGTTTTTCAGACGAAAACTATATAAATTCGTAAACGATCTGTAATCTGTCCGATGGTTTTTATCAACAAAACATTCCGTGATCGTTTGTTGTACAGACACGATTGCGTATGCTCGTTTTGGATGCCGAGCAAAGCGAAACATGCGCAAAACCTCTATGTCGATTCGACAACAGGTGGATACAATTTGTTTTCTCGTTCTTCGCGTAAAAAGTGCGCCAAAAACGATTTTTACGCGCGTTACTTTTCGATAATGAATCCCGTTTAGTTTGATATTTTATTTGATACGTGCGTTTCCACAGTCGTTTTCTCGAGCGCGAGGAAAAATTATTACCAAAAAAAAATACCGCCATACCATATCGCATATTCATCATACGTCGTGACGAACCGCTGTAGCTCGTCGTCCAGAACGATTATAATTATTATCGTCGTTTTCAAATTCAAAATTACGATATAGAATGCGATACGGCTCGGACATCTCCGTCCGAGTGTAGACGGGCACGCACTATGCGAACGTTTGAAACAATTTTTTTTAAACTTCGAAATTCCCTGTTTAAACGCGTCATTGTATCGAAATATCATCGCATATATGTCGATCGGTCGAAATCGTGTAAATCCTTCACGTAGCTTTCGTCTCGGACGCGCCTTGTGAAATCCCGTTCGTTTGTTTTTTTCCTTTAAATGTTTTATCGATTTTAGTCGGACGGTTAGTTCATTAGGTCATTTAGTAGTTTGTAACACGATGTGCCGTCGACGCCGTGTGAAATAAATGACAGACCGCGACCCACTACCGATAGGCACCTCTAATGGTACATAATTATAGTGATTTCGTGGCGATTACAGTTAACGTTATGGCGACGAAGTCACGTGTTTATATCGTGTGCGAACGAATAGTAAAAGTGACGGTCGAGAAATCTGAAAAAACCCAAATGAATTATTATTCCTCGTTCGGATATTTTTTTTTATTTATTTATTTATCCGCTTACTCACAGTCACAATACGTATTTTTTTTTTATTTTTAACTCGTACAATATACATAGTTGTTATACCCGTGAAAATTCGAAACGTTTAGACGTCAAGCACATAACTCGTGTGATCGATCGATCCGACTGTTGAACATAATATAAGTTATAATTAATGAGTCGCGTCCGTCATGGCGTTCTAGAAATTAACATGAAAATCGTGCGACGGAGAAGAATATATATATGTTTGTATTTTGTTGTTATTATCGAGATCGTCCGCGTCGACGCAATACCGATAAATCGACGATTGCGTTATCAGACGGTCGTAATAATGATTAAGGGCCAAAAAACGCAGGCGGAGAAAAGGATAGGAATATGCGTCGTCGTCACAGAACAACGTGCAAGGAAATCATTAATTGGAAATCGTCGAATAAGAGATAGAACAGAGAAGTTAAGTGGAGCAGTCACGAATGCGTCGGAAGGAACGACGGTCGACGTGTTGAGGTTTTTTCGTCATTCCAAGTTTTGAAATGTGTATGCGACGAGCGCGCGTTTTCTCGTTTTATTTATTGTCTCGAACGTTTCCGACAGTGATTTGAAATTACAATAACACGCGGTCAGACTGAGAAGGGATTCAAAGTGCATTAAACGTGTTCACGCGTATTTCCGTGGATCGTCGTCGACCAAATTGACTTTGTCGATGACTCCTCGACTCGTGCACGCCGGTACAACACATATTTACTGGCATTTTCACGGAAACACGCGACGGACGACAAAGCGTGAGGTACGGAGATCTCCCGACGACAGAGGAAGCCGTTCACGGAGTGGCGCGGCGAATGAATAGTTTTCGGTGCGGCTGGGTGGCGGCCGGCGGATGACGCGTAGTAAATGATTATTTGTCGCTCGGGTTATCAGTGAAAAACGTTCACAGACACTGAAATCCAAAGAGGTTAGGGATTTTTTTTTATTTTTACTTATCTCACTCTTCATTTTATAGACGGGGTGGGCGTTTAGGCAAAATAGTCCCCGCTCTTTGAAAAGGTTCGCCGTGTAATGTTAGAAAAAAAGATGAAAAAGTTTAGATTTAGGTTCTAAACATAGCTGAGATTTAGGTTCAAAGCTAGTATAAAAACGATTAACGCATACGCGTCCGCGTTAAGCGAGACATTTTATGTCTTATGTGTGAAAATTTAAATTTTTTCAAAACCGAAACAATGGTCGCCATGGAAACAAACCGTAAGGGAGATTTAGGTTTTTTTTTCTGTAACGCTTTTTCGCGACAGTCCCCAGCGGGTATCTTAATTCAGGAAACGCTTTTTGGTGGACACTTTCTCGTGACGGTTTTTTTTATTTTAATGTGCCAAAGTATAGACACAAAACGACAAAAACGTCGAAAACAAGGCGGGTCGCGGTTAAAAAGACGTTCGCGGTAACCGTCGTTGTTATCGCGCGGAAAGCAAAAACCGGCGCGACGCCCGAAGCCATGTAAAAACACGCGTTCGGGAAAACCGTTCGCGCGGAACGTCCGATGACGAAATCTCGTCGCCGCGTGGTCGTCGTTTCCTCCCTAACCCAACAAGACCCGGAGCCGATCTCTCTGCGCGCCGGTGCAGTCACCTCACGCCGCGTTTCCTGATTGTTACAGCCGTCGAGGATATCTGGACGAACCCTCCCCACCACCGCCGCACGCCGCCGCACGCGAGTTCCCCCTCCCGCGGTGCCCGGGGCGGGCGGACGGACGGTGCTCGGCCTCGAGAAAACGCGCGCCGCCGCACGCCGCCGGTGGAGGGTGACGGCAAGGTCTGCCGGCTCGGATCGGACGCGTGCGCGCGCGCGCGACGCCGAGAGATGTTTTAAATTGGAGCCGACCGTCCCGACCGGCACCAGTATCCGACGGACTGTTGCCGCCGTCCGGGCGATCTACCACCGCGCCACGTTTTTCCGTACGTACCAGTCCCCCCAAACCGTGTCACGTCCGGTCCGGGCTTTCGTCCGACAACGATATTATTCCTCAGACGGATATTTTCGTGTCCCCGCGACCGACTCCGGCGTGTGTCGTTCGTTTTTGTTTTCGAATTTCAATAAACCGGCGCCCGCCGGTACGGTAGTTCGAACAGCACGCACGCACGCACGCAGAGTTCCCGCGCGGGTTATTCGCGCGCCGATTGACCGGGGACGAGAGAAGGGACGCGACCCGGTGGTACGTTCGACGACGAGCGGACGAGCACGCGGCCAACGTAAACCGTCGACGAGACTCCTGTGACGACAAAAGGGTACGTTTTATCGACAACGCACGAAAGCGCCTTGTTTTTATTGTTTTGGTCTTCCGTCGCGTGCTATTTAAAAACCCGTTCGGAACTGCTCCACGACACAACGGTCCGCGACCGTCCGGGCGCACACGAGAAACCTTAGTCGGAACGATGATGATAACGACGGGAAAAAAATTCCCCCGGTGAATCGACAGTTATTTCCAATCGCAGCGGCCGTCCGACGTACGGGGGAAAAAAAACGCACGCGCGCACGACCGATACAGGGAACGCGACAGACAATACGAGATCGTAAATAATGGTCCTTGACTCGGAATTCATACGCCATCAAAAGGAAAAAATAATAATAAATTGTCCGCGTACGCGTGTAACGCGAACGAGCGAGCGCGCGCGCGCGCGTATACATTATGTTTGTCCCCAATCGACGTACAAGGAGGACGACACTTTTCGTCGTGGCCGTCGGTCGTCGCGAAACCGTAAAACGTCGGCATCCGACAACCGCCGTCAGTGTGGCGTAGACAGCGCGCCGCACACGTCCGCGCGACGGAACCCGACCCCGCCGGACTCCCCGTCGTCGACTGGTGTCGCGGACGCCACGAGAAATCACACACGCCGCGCGTCGCCCACTCGCCGCGGCGCCCGGTCGATCGTTTTCCACGGACACGGAAAGTAAGTGCGCGCGTATCGTTTTTTCCGATCGTTGATTTCGCGTTCTCGTCGTCGTCGGGCTCGATCGCGAACGGACACTCGCGCGGACGGGACGGAGAAAACGGTTAGTGTTGTTCGCCAAGTCCGTCGTCCGTTCGGATAACGCGGAACCCGCGGCGCGGCGTGGAGACTTCAACGGCGGGATCCCCGTCGACGGTACACTTCCTGCGATTTCGGTCCTGTCCGCCCGGCGCACTACACACCGCCGCCCACCCGTCGATTGGGGTTTTTTTTTTTTTATAATCGTTTTTTATAATCGTTTTTTTTTTTTATTCGGAAAACAATAGCCGCGCGAGACCGTCGAGCGCGCGTCGGCCGTCGTACGTGTTTTGTACCGTTAGATACCACTACCATTATTATTATCATTATTATTGTACGCGTGCGAGGAGAAAAAAAAAACCATATTAATAATAAAAAAAAAAAAAGTAAAAGTTAAAACCGAATAACCTCAAAACGACGACGCGTACGCACGAGCCGAAGACACACACGACTGATTCCGATGAACTTGGGCTTTGCCAAGTACGCGCGTACATAATAACAAACGATATTTATAATAGCTATCGCGCGGTCGCCGGCGAACAAAACGGCGTTCTTTATACGTGTACGTGCGCGTATAAAATAATACGATCGCAATCTAACCGTGTCATCTCGAGATTGTTTTTCCATTTTATTACGATTATCATTTCCTCCGCGCGGCTTGTCCAACGCGCGCGCGTGAAAATATCAATAATTCAATTTGCGGGAACGCGACGCACGCGAGAAACGTCCAGGGACCGTGGAAACGTCCAAAAAAGACATCGTTCGAGTGGACCGAAACTCACGCGCTACGTGCGCCGCGACGTGTCAGCGACCATGAATAGTTCGCGCAATACACCCTTGACTCGTTGAACAGAACTCGTTTGTTTGGTCGTCGTCGTCGTCGTCGTTATGAGAATCGCAAACCTTGTTTCTGCGCTCGGCACAAACGACGCACAAACAAAAACACACGGTATATCTGCACGTCCATCCCGTTTCACTCCGAACAACGGAAACCACCGATGTCGACCGGGCGGAAATGTTTTGTCCGTTGTTTTTTTTTTTGACGACGAAAACGGGTTACAGGTATCGTCATCATCATCATGCATTCGTACATCAAAAAATTGGGTTTCCTGTACAAGACGTACGTGCTGACCATCCTCACGCTGGGCTACCTGACGTCCGAGATGGGACATTTCCTGATCGGCGTGACCAGCAAGGCGACGGCCCGGGACGTGCACTACGGCGACATCAAGTGTCAGCTGTTGGAACGTCTGGCCGAATCGTCCGTGTTCAATTACACGTTGCACGAACGCTGCGACACGTCCCCCGACCAGACATCGTGAGTAGGACGAACGCGTCTGTTTTAGATTTTTTTTAAATTAATTTTTCGCGTCCCCCGGGTCATTCAAGACGGGTTTTTTCGCGTCGTTCTGGCTATTATTATTATTGTTTTTTTTTTTTTTTTTACCTCGAACGACCTCAGAAAACTGGCTTTTTAACCCGCGTGTTGTTATTGTGTTGGTAAACAGCCGCGAGAGGCGACGGGCGAAGCGGATATTTTCGCGAACGAACGTCTCAAATAACGCGTGCGAGCGCCCGACCGTAACCACGTGTACGCGGTCATCGTTTCCATCCTGGACGCGCGTACGTCTACGTACGGATCGTTTTTGTTTGCCGTTCGCGGGGACGCGCGTCTCGACCAATTCTTTCACCCGTAAAACCGGCGACCGCGTCGTGATATCGCGACCAGCGCGTGCCACATATGGCCCGCCGCGGTATTGTCGTGATCGCCGTCAACGCCCACGGGCGTACGGTACGGCCGAAGACGCGCGTAATTAGTCCGGGTCAAGTTTATTCGATTATAATGACACGAACAACAATAATAATAATAATAACAACAATAATTCGAAGCTATTATCCTCCGGACGGATTCGTATCGTAACCTTGCGGCGCGACGGCCGATATTCAAACGGTTTGCTGACGGCCGTTTTTTTGTTTTTCGTTTCTGCGTTTCGCTCGTCCGACGTTCGTGTCCGGGCGGTTTTTTTGTCGCGCCGTCGAAACGTTCGATTTTTTTTTTTTTCACGTGGTCGTTATTTTATACGATGCCGGCGAAACGGCGTGAACGTTCAAACGTTTCGACTCTACGACCGCTGAACGGTCGTCGACGATCGTCGCTTTGTGGAAATGTCCTCCTGTCCCGTTCGAACACGCGAAACGTTTAGTCGAAACGAAAAAGCGAAAAATATCTACACGCTTGATTATCACGAATTTGTTATGGCACAGGTGCGAGTTGTTAGTCCTGGAAGACGGTACACCGTTCTGCGAATGGAACTACAACGGACTCGGTTTCCAGTATCAGCTGTTGGCGGGACCGGCGTTCATCGCCGTCTACTCGATCGTCGGCATCGGTTTCGGCATGGCCGCCGACAAATTCAACAGGTAATCGATTACCACTTGGTACTTGAAAAACAAAACAAATCCTATACCAAACCGACGCATGAGTAAGAGAGCGCGACGGGAATATCAATAGTTCTTATAACCGACGCATACGCGGGAGGGGGGGTTTTTTTTTTTAAAAGGATCGCGAACTTTTTTCGAGCATAATATAGTGTTCGTTCATCGCATCAGTTACGAAATATGTCAATGTTAAAACATTAAATAACGTTACACTGTTTCTACATAATACGTACGAGTCTACTCGGTACTCGTCCGATTCCAAAATCGTTCGAAACTCGTTGATTTTTTTATACACACACATATATATATATATTATATATTATTTTTTTTAGTAATGGCCTTAACTGTAATTGTGCTCGGCGGTTTAAACAATTTTCAGACGTGTCTACTTTTTTTTTTTGTTTTACAAAAAAAATATATATATGTGTTTAATACGACATGCTGTTTCGGTTATTGATCATTTACAAACGATATCACATATTCGTTTGAGCGTCATAAAATATTTTACCGTAATATAACATTAACTCGTTTTGTTTGTTTTACACACAGAGTCCGACTGCTGTCCATGTGCACGTTGATCAGCGCCACAGCCATCGGTCTGATCGGCATGGCTACCAGCTACTGGCATCTGATTCTCCTCAGAATCATGCTTGCAGTCGGGTGGGTTAAACGGTGTTTTTCAAAAAGAAAATCCGAAAACAAAAATAAATAAACAAAACGCAATCGGAACGGCGAATAATTATTGTATCGTATTTTCACAGGGAGGCCGGTACCAATCCTCTGTCCACGGGAATACTGTCAGACTTGTTTTCGGAGGTAAAAATCGCAGTCTTATTCGTGTATAAAAAAAACTAAAAAAACAACAACTGTTTATTTCGATATGTTCGTTATTGAGAAAAAAAAATAAAAAATTATTACGTATACGTACATGACTAACGGCGTAATTGCGATTTATAGGAAAAAAGAGGTTTGGTCATGGCGATCTTCAATTGGGGAATTTATGCCGGTATCGGTTTGGCTTTCCCGGTCGGCCGGTATGTAACTGAAATGAACGTCGGCGGTCTGGTGAGTATTAAAGCATATTATCGTTTTGGAATGTTGGGAAATAACGCAGGAAATAGTGACAATTGCGATTTCATTATTTTTTAAACGTTTCGAAATGTACATACTCGTCACGCCTGTTTTTTCGTTGAAAATTTAAACGATTCGGCTTTTGATTCGTCTCATAAAACGAACACGCATTCCGTTTAGGGTAAGACATTTTTTCGAAAGTATCCGGTTTATCTCCTTTACCCGTAAAATTCCAGATGATTTATTTTCACTCGGTGCGTCTTTGTGTATACGAGTATATATATATCTATACGCACATAGGTAAGAGATGTACGTGTCGGGTTACAACGATGTGCGTTTATAACAAACGTCTAGGGTTATAGGTTAGAGTTTTGTCAACGGCGAGCCGACTTGCCCGGTCTTAGGGAGGGGGGGGGGGTCTTGTCTCGACATTCGGACGGGGCAATGTCGCCGTAGCTAGTTTGATCCACCGACAACAGTTAACCGGTCGTCGTGTAACGTGGTTATGATGGTCGCGCAGGGATGGAGAGTGCCGTACTACATGAGCGGCATGATCGGACTGATCGTGGCGGCGCTGGCCATCACCACAATGACCGAGCCGAAGCGGACGGCCATCAGCGAAGAGGCGGACGGCGAAAGCAACGAGATGTCGAGACCGCGGGCCGCGCAACAGACGGCAACGGTGGCAACGGCGGCCGCGCCCGCCGAGAAGACGAGCATTTGGAAAGTGCTCCTCCAGCCGAAAATCTTGATCCTGTGCATCGCGGCGGCCATCCGACACACCGGTGAGTGTTCGCGGGGCATACGAACGGAACCATCGCTTTTAAACATAAATATTTTCCCAACGCGATCGACCGCGCGTTGTTGTTTCGTGGCGAACAGCTGGGGTTTTCGTCGTGCGACTTCCGACCTATCGACACAGAACTACGATCGGACAATGTTTTTTTTTTCCAAACTTTCCCCTATCCGCTCCCCAATTTCCGTCGTTGAAATTCCATAGAATATTCTAATGGCGACAGACGTTTATGTTCTAATGTTTCTCGAATTAGTTTTTTACACAATAACTGTGCTCGCCGGATGGGTAGCTCGGTCCGGTCATATATGACACGAACGTGAAAAACACGTTCGAAGCAAATCGTGCTGGGATTAAGGAAATCCGTCCGATACGATCGTGACAATTTCGTAGATCCCTATCGGATCGTGAATACCAATATTACTCGTCACTTGCCGAGCGCTATCGAATTGGTCATGAATCGCGGAGTCAGCGATCCAATGCCGTATCATCTCGGGAGTCAACGTCCCTTGGACCTCGTTGTCGTCTTCCCGATCGCGACATAATTGGAAAACCAATTAAAATATTGTACTTAAATTGTTTATATTTTTTTGTTGAATTTTCAGGAGGATTCTGTTTCGCGTACAATGCCGATCTGTTTTATCGGGACATCTTCCCCGGATACGATCTGGGATGGTCGTTGTTCGTGGTAACGTTCTTGGTAGGCAGCATAGGCGTGGTCGTCGGCGGAGTCACTTCTGACAGCATCGTGAAGAAATACGGAATACGATCCCGAGTGGCCGTACTAGCTATTAGTCAGGTATGATTTGTGCTCGATCCGAAAGATCGAAAATGATCTATTACATGATTTGTGCGAAAAAACAAACAAATTTACGTCCGTCTCTAGAAAAGGAGATTTCCGTCTGTAATTTCACGCGTAACTCTCTTGCCGGAGAAAATTTTCGTATAATTATAAAATCGAAAAAACTTCGCGTGAAGTATATTGTTGGGTTCTCGTTGTTCGACAGCAACAAAAACAACCGTCTACCAATCAAACAAATAAAAATTAAAATATAAGCATTGTCCTCATTACAAAGTTCGAATGATATATCAAAATATTAAATTTTTTTTATACATTTTTCACCTTTATGACGTTTTCTATGACGTGTGTTTTAAAAATTGAAATATAATATAATTTTTTTTTTAATTTAATTTAAAATTACAAACTTTGACTATACTATACTCATTTGATATTTTTTTAACGCTTTTAAATGCACTGAAACTATACACGATAAAGAACCGAACGTTTTAAAATTTTTTTGAATTATTTTCACCGCAATCGAACACGTTGCAAAATACCTACCTAATACGATGTGAGTAATGCTGCTCTAGTGTATGAAAAAACGCGTCGTAAACATAAAAAAAGAAAAAGTGTGTCACGTACTAAATATAATAATAATACATTTAATATATATATATATATATTAGGTTAAAAACGATAACTAGTCTATGTATCGTAGAAGAAACTCGATAAAAACCTGAAAAGAGACGTATGTGTAGACGACATTTCAACCGTAATCGTAAACGTGTGAGGTTTGGTCTATATTTGTTATCCGTTACAACAAACACCGTTTCGATTGGGAAATTTAGCCTATTATTTTTATACTTCGCTGGGAGCAATGTCGCGTGTATGCATACAAACGCTACGCTAAGTCGTAATCGTCCACCAGTAATGACACTAATGAGACGAAGACACATATTTATATGTCAGAACACAGTAATGTAATAATTATTTTATGATTCTGTTGGACGGAACGCATTTCTAAACGTCAATATATATATATAAATAATAATTATTCGATTGTCCAAAATGGTCATCACAATGGAAACGTTGATACAGTAAATCGAACAATTATTCGGAATACAACAATCGGCAGACAATCGCGTCGTTGCGAACAAAAAAATAGCGATTCGCCTTCATCGTAACAGCATAGGCAACTCTATCGTCGCGTCCGACCGAAAGGTTTGTCTCCTCGCGCGGGATGGGTAATTACCATAAATAACAACAGACGATTGGGGTTGTCCGTGTCTCGTAATATCTTCCGGGCCAACACGGAGATTTTTTTTTTGTTTCTTTTACACGCACCCTGGTCGGGCGTTGTACACGTTGTCACGTGATCACGAAACTGTGCATTTGTAGTTTTCATAGTTTTCATAGACGACCGTTGTCTAATTGTGAACAAATATTCGATCGTCTACGACGCGCGCGCACGAGGAAACGGTCGTTTTTTTTTAGATGATTTAACGTTTACAATTGTCGAAACGGCTGTTGCGGCTGTTGTTCTTTCGAGTGTCTTCCGTCGAAATTTAAGTCTCGTACTTGGACGTTGTTCATTTTAAATACATTAGACACGCGCACGACGCGCAAAGGAAAATGTATATCGTAATATATTATCAAAACAAAATAGGAATTCGCGTCCGTAATAATACAGTGAATCTTAATATATGACGGGAATAACACGTGAGAATAACTCTCGTCGCCATTTTATACGGTTTTTTTTTTTTTCGTATATCAAGTAATACGCATGTCAAGTATTTCGCAAGTAAAACATTTCGTGTTGTCACGTAGAAACGAATTTACACGTTTTTCGCACTAGTCCCCCGATTCGTATCGGACGAAATGTGTATATATATATATAATACATTTTGTTTGCGTTCGACATAAGCAGCATTTTTTTTTGCTTCCATTTTTTTGCACTCCATTGTCGTTTTACGAGGACTTGTAGTCACTATATAGGGCGACAAAATTATATACATGTGTTAGATATCGTTAAGTATTTGAACGTGCGGTGTTTGGAATACCTGTAAAAAGTGTTTCCTCCGCTTCCGTTTAGGCAAAAGCGTCGAAGGCTTTTTTTGTTTTTTTCGAATCGTAAATAATCGTTTGCCGTTTTGCCGTTTCGCAGTTAATCGCCACGCCGTTCGCCTACGGGAGCATTTACTTGGGACCGACGGGCGCCATGGTCACGCTCGCCATATCGTACCTGTTCGGTAAGCGTTTTTGACAGTACCCAAAGTGAACGTACGAAAACCAATCGGCTCAAAAAAACACCTGTTCTGTTTGCGTACAGCCGAAATGTGGTTCGGCATCCTGTTCGCCATACTCGTGGAGTCGGTGCCGATGTCGGTCCGGTCGACCACCGTCGGCGCGTTCCTGTTCTGGATGAACAACTTCGGCGGTAACGTGCCAATGTTCGTCGAGCCCGTCCGGAAAGCGTACGATTACAAGACGGCGTTGGCCATTTTCTACGCCGGTTTCTACCTGTTGAGTGAGTCGCCGTCCCGCTTCACCGCCGCCGGCCCGACGCGTTTCAAAAACGTTTTCGAAATAACGAGACACACACACACATATTATAGTCGACCGAATTCAGAACTGTTCTAACCGGAAATGTGTTTATTTTCGGTCGACTTGCGTTGGGCGTAAAACGCACGAAAATCGTCCCATTTCGATACTGATCGATTTTTTTTTCCCCCCCGGGCCCTCTTCAATATTTTATTTTCTCCGCGAACACGACGAATTGTTATAACAACTTAAAACCGTATGGCTTATACGAATGCTTCAATTTGTGGGTGCAACACGATTTTCCGGTAGACAACTGTTATCCAGTTTGTACTTTATATGACACGTTCTTTTTCTATTTTCTCAATAGTTTTCGTTTTTTTTTTTTCCGTACAAAATCGAACTTCGTAATAATCATAAACTTGATTTTTATACCAGTTATTTGTTATAACGTTAAACGCGTATGAAAAGTATTCATAACAAACATAATTCCATGAATTTCGGGTTAAGCTTAGCGTTTAGAAAATATCAATAATTAAAGAAAAATGTTGGCGTCCCGAATATATAAAACATTATTATTTTTTATTTTTTTACTCGGTTTCGAATTACAGCCGATGAAAATATAACGTCGCGAACCGTATACTTATTATTTTTTTTTTGATACAAATTTTTACCGTGTGTGTTAACAGGTTCGTTGATGTTCGGTTGCACCGTGTTGTTCATGGGAAAGAAAAAGACGAAGAACACGAATGTCCAGACTTTGGCCGGTATCGAAAACGGAGGCTTCAAGAACACCGAATTGGAAAACGGTCTGAAAGGTTTTTCGGGTCTGGAAAACCATCTATGAAAACCCCACAAAAGGTCCGTACATTGATTCGTCGTTGAATAAATATGGAACTGTTTGCGCCGCGTGGGTGACGGCGGGCAGCGGGTGGTTTTTTTAACAATTTTCATAAAGGCGATTCCATATTTTTTACGCGGTGTAAATTAAGGTTTTACATGCAGTGTGAATGTGCGCATATTATAGGTATATCGATTATCCCGTTATTTTTTCCCCCCCATTTTCATTTTTTATTTGTGTCGACAATCGATATTGAAAATAGATGAAAAGTCGTCGATCTCAAGTTGATGTAATGTACATATCACATTATCAACTTTCAACAAACGAAAATATAATTTCATTTGGGAAAAAAACGTACTTTCAAACGTTTTTTTAGGAAACGCAATTCAATTATAAAAAAAAAAAACCATGCGATTTGAAAATATAACAGTTTTGAGAAAACGATTTTTTCGTCGGAGACATTCTCGCGTACTCGAGTGCGAATAACTTCGACCGTACGCACAAACCGTTTGCGAAACACTTTGAAACCTAACCCACGTGTCACACGTCGATTACGCGAACGAAACGTATCTCGCGGTATCGTTGAAACACAAAGATTGTCTTCGGCGATTCCGCTCCGGAGACGTGTAGGCGTAGTAACCGTGGTAACCGCGGTTTAAAATAGTCCGACCAATGCGATCCGACTACGTGATGTTTAATCACTTCGAAGTTGGAAAAAGCAATAAAACGCATAACAGTACAAACAATAATACACTGACGCTGTTTCGCGGCGCACGGAAACTTCAAAGTAAATACGAGACGAGCTTTTCTTTATTTTTTTTTTTGATGTTCTAAAACGGATCGTCGTTGACTTTCAAGTTTCGACGTTTAACAAACAAACAAAATATAAAAATGGATATAAATAACTTTTGACTGAACCCGAACGCAAAAAAAATAGAAAAAAAAAATAACCATGAATAAAAACGTCGTTTACGTCCGGCGGCCAAGGTTCAAACCCCTCGCCGCGACCTTGGCGGGAACGTGACGTGACTATCCGACGACCCTCGAGGCGTGCGAAATCACTGTCGTCGTCTATTTCCGTCCTCGTCGGCGACGCTGAACAGGAAACCGACGGTTGATGTACACGTGTGACCCGTCGTTATTGTTCACCCAAAGCTAAAAATAGTAGTGCCCGGACCCGAAATCTCGTAGCCGTCGTTCGCGGTCGTATTATCCGTTTTCTGTTGTCCCGGTCGGCCCCGAGTCTTATAATTTTTACACGTGTTCTGTTTTTTTTTTTTCTGTGGTTCTCAGATTCCAGCGCCAAGCGAATATCGTAAAATTGGCGTTAACGACGATGTGTTTTTTATTTTTCCGTCGTTTTCCCTATGAACATTTTTTCGTATGCAAGGAGCTCGCTCGCACGACATCGACGGGCGTCAGCAAATCGTATCGGGTCGATGCTTTATTTGATTTTGTTTTTTCATTTCACGCAGTAGTTTCCCAAACAATCCCCGGCAGAATTGTCGGCAAATTCGTTGTAGACGATTTTCGTGAATGTCCCTACAGTATTACACGTTGTGCGCGCGAATAAACGAATCAGAGAGTTTACTGAACTATTATTTATTAGTTTTTTCTTTTTATTGAGAGAGAGAGAGATAGGATCGGAAACGGTGTTTTTCTTGTACGAAATCTTCTGGCTAAACGAAATATCTGTGTTCTATCCTTGAACCCGCCGGTACCTCATTTTCAGGTTATCGCGAAAATCGATTTTAGATATATTTTTATTAGGACCGTGTTTGAAAGCGATATTAAACTTTTTCGTTTTCTAACATTTATTCTAGTAGGACGCTCGTTGAAAAAAGTGAAACGTTTAATCGAACGTCGACTCACATAATTACCTAAAAAAAACGTTGTCGTTAGTCATGTTAGTCATAAGTCCAAGTGCTCGTGCTGTGTGCATATGGAATCACATTTATCTTTAGAATTATTGACGCGTGCGCGCATGTGCACGTCGGGAGAATTGCAAAAAGCGCGTTTCCTTTGCCCCGGCCACGGGTTATGAGATGGGGGGGGGGAAGGGAAAGGGGCTGTTAACGTTTCGGGCGCGTACAACAACTGCACGTTTATTTACCGTTTGAACGAATTTGAAATGGTGATTTTGCAGAATAACGCGCGAGGAGTGGTCCGTAGCTGCGGAGAGAAGGAGGCGACCGTACACGCACGCGACGTAACATAAGGTAACGGATGGAGATCGGTCAGGGATCTCTGTGTGTGGTACGCAACGTACACGACTCGTTTTGGAAAGAAAGCAAGAAGGAAAAAATCGAAAACAAACGGACGATGGTCAGAGTGGACGGGCGCAATGGCGGCAGGAGCGGCGCGAAGACGTCGAGAGATGGATGACGGAGACGGCTCCGAGGCGCAGTTATATAATGTTGAAATCAAATTTTTCCAAAAAATATTTCGCCTGAAAGGAGACGTGTGATAATTAACGTTTAAGATTTTTATTTTTGTAAATATTCTTCTCTCCGTTTTTTTTTTTTTTTGTACATTGTTTCGATCGTCCTCGTCGTCGGACGGCTCGGTCGTTTTATACGTTAAACCCACTATTTGTTGTTCGCTGGTGGCGAATTCCGTATTCATAGACGGAGAAAACGCATTCGTTCTCTGTTTGTATACGGTCTCACCTTTATATTTATTTAAATTATATGATATTATTATTTGTATATATAAAAATATACGTACGAAAGCGTCTCCGACGCAATTATCGAAAACATTACAAACTATTGTTTTTTTTTTTTTTTTTAATTTTTTTTTTCTATATTATATAATACGATTTATCGACTCTGATTATTTTATGTATACGGACACACACACACACACACACATCGTGATTTTACATATACGTCGAGTGGATAGCAAATTTTTTTTTAATATAATATTTTAGATCGTTTGTTTTCATACCGTTGAACTCCTTAAAACGAATGGTGTATCTCACTTCGTCTACTGCTTGCCGGACAAATGTTATCTTATATTTATTTATTTATTTTTTGATAATGTTCCTAATTACACATTGTTGTAGACGAATTTCGTGCGTGTGCGTGTGTTTATGTATGTGTTTTATGAATGTACGAAATAAACGACTGCGTGTAGAAAAAATCGTATTGTTATGTTATTCGCGAGCTTCGTATACAGCCCGCCGACCCCGAACGATACGGTAATTATATTTTTCAAACGGATTTCGTCCGTAAAAATAACCGTAAGACGCGACGCGTTTCTTCGTTCACATTATCTTTTATTTTTAATTTTTTTCGTGGTTTTTTGTTTTTTCTGCATCGGTACAATACATCGTGTGCGCGATTACCGGTCCGATACGGAGGAACGGCCGAGTGTTTATGTTATGGAGTCGATATTCGTTTAGGTTATAATTATAAATAGGTTACGGTCACGGTCCTTCGTTCCGAGATCCGACGGTGGAATGGTAACGGACGTAAGGCCACTGAAACGGGTCAACACTGAACATCTGTCGTGACGAAATTTATTTATATATATACGTTGCCCTGCGATTTTTGGCGAATACGTCGAGAAGTCAAAAACGTCGGTTATCAGACAAAACATTGACTTCAGACGACACCGTACAACGCACGCAACGTTTAAGACCACGTCAATTCCACTTCGTTGAACCGTCTGTTCTTATCACGTTTTAGTCGGCTACAACGTCGGCTTATAAATAACACCACTTGCAAAACAAGATCTTTGTGCTCGTCGATTGCCTGCATCGCCACAGTCTCGAATAATCGGTTTCGTTTCCGCGATTATTATCTATTATTATGTAATACGGAAAACTGAATAACACACACGCACACACACACATATGATGTAGAAAATAACAAGTTTGTATCTCACGTAATATTGTTTAGTAGTCATACAAGTCGTATTACGTGTTACGTACATGCGTTTATGATCGTAGCGATTATACGGAATCAAAAATAATCAGCACGTTCAATTAAACGGTCCGTATTATTAGAAATAATGTGTTAACACGATTGATCGTATTGTCTGTTAGCCGACGGTAAACATGCACACGTTTGCCGTGAAAGGCCGCGAAAAAAGAAAATAGAAGACAAATATGGATTACTCGGACGACACTCGGTTATTATTATCGTTTCGGGTTTTGAAAGCGATACGAACATTCGGATTCGTCGTGTTCGAAAAACGGTTCCCGGCGACGCTACCGATTACAGTTATTATAACCGCGATGAATGTCGTTCAAACGTTACGTACGTCTAATTTCGTATTGTGTTTTGGGCAAATCACGAAAAAGCGTCCAATGTCCGAGACGAACACGTCGAGTTTTTTTCTTTTTTTTTTTTTGTAGTTTACTTGTCGAATAAAACATCAGTTGCATACGATTTGCTACTATTAAAAAAAAAAAAAAAATGTGTTCTCAAAAAAGAAAGAAAAATTATATATATATATACACACAAATATACCAAACGTTCTCGTTTTTCGCATAGAGTTCGCTTTCACGTTTTTCGCCCGTTTTCTATCTCGTTATACCTGTCCCGCCTAATTCAAGTCTAAAAAAAAAAACACACACACATAACAGCCCGTGAACCGTTTCTAAATACACACGCGCCACGCGTTTTTCTGATAATTCCGCGCACATATCATTCCGCATGCCCGTAGACTATCGATCGATCGTGTTTCACAAACCGCGCACGGACATTGATCATTAGTTTCCGATTGGAAATATTAAACGAAGACATGACAATCACGTTACGCCCGGGAAACGAGACGTTACGCGTTTTTTCGTGCGCGTGTGCTCAAGCACGTCGCACGTACTGTTTTACTGTTCGGTTTATCGAAATCGATAATATTACCGGCGAAACGCACTCGTGCACGTTGCGTTAATGTTTGCCGGTTTTAAACTTCGGTTGCAATGACGTTGCGCGGAACGACGACGACGAGTCTCACGCACGTGATTGCACAGACGAACGCGAACGGTCGTTGTGCGTTTTTGCGGTTCGCCGTCATCTCGACGGGCAATGAAATGCTTCGTCTGATATCATTCGATTCCCCGGGGGAGCTGTTAACGGCCCGGGAGTCCAACGGGAACACGGCGCGTGTATTCTGTTCCGGTCGATCCCGCGGCGAGCTGTGTTCGCGGCATTATCACGTTTAATTAAATATCGTTTCAATTTTTTAACCGCATAAATCTACTCACCGCCGTCATAGATTTCGATATCAATTCGATCGTCAAAACACAGAGCTGCACGCACTAACCGTATCACATCTATACACGTGTGTGTGTTTGTATAGATACGTTTATATCTTAAACGTTCGCGGTTTTTAATTCTCGACGTTGTAAACTCGACGCGTTTAAAACACATAATATAGCTGATATTCCTTTTGTGCGGTGTGCTTTTTATTCTTTATGGGAAACAATTTACACCCAACGGTATTATAGGTGATGACCCGGGACTGATCAAATTTAATGCGTTTGAAATTTTGAAATTTACGTCGTAATTTCTCCGACCAGTTTTGAAGATTTCCGTAAAACAACTTTTAATCTAATTTCGTTGGTATGTACGCATTGTTACGATTGACTTTAACGGTATAACGGTCTACGATGTGTTTACGTACGAAATAACTGTTATGCGGCGTCTCCTGATCTTTTTGTTTGTTTTTACAGTAGTGTGTATACGTCGGAAACAATTTTTAGCACAAGGTCTGCAAATCGTACATCATTTCTACACACACACACACAAGAAACGCGATATCGATCAATTATATATATATATATACAGTTCGTCCGAGAAATCAGCAACGTCGATTACGTTATAAAATGTTATTATTACGCGCGATTATCTCGGGCGTACACGTCGTAGCCGACCGTAGCGGACGATTATATATATTTATTTTTTCGCGGTCATTTAACGTACCAAATATAATTATCGACTTACGATACGTGATGACACGTCGTGTATAAACTGATTCGGACCGTGCGGTTGGCGATGTGTAATTACTTATACCCACACATGCACGGGTAGCCGTCGTCGGACGCGATATTTCGCGCGGAGGTGTTCACCGAGAACACATGCGGTATCATCATTATTATCGTTATGTTTCTCCCAAATATATACGTTCGTCATACACCGGACAACTCACAACCGTATAAGAAAACCTCCGTAGATGTCATAGGTTATAAACAATAATTGTGGTTTCGTTTTTATCGACGATTAGTGTTTTCGGCAAACTTAAAACGTATAACGTTCGGCTGTAAAACACACAAAAAAACACACCAAAATTTATAACTAGTATTTCCCGATGTGTAGACTGGCTCGGGATAGAAATATCACTTCGTATATATATATATATATAACCACTCTAACCCTCTAATCCTTACTCTAAACTCTGAATTCGGAAGTCTGACCGCGATCTGAAATAACTCTCTAGCCAGTAAGTGTTGCCGCTGGGTGATTACTTCGTCATGTCAACCATGCCAATATGTGTAATTCCTTAAACATGCTTGTTGTAAAATGTTATTTATAGATTGTATGTACTAAAAAATAAAAGTTAAAAAAATATATACATATATACGTACGCATTGTTCGAGATATTCATCATTTCGTAACACAGTCGACTGACGGCATTGTTACTCGTATCGATCGATTCGCATAACGCGCGCACGAGTTATTCGTCGGTCCCGATTATTAATACATCGTTTGACTGTTTGTACGCATATGTCATTTTACGTACGCTCGTACGTTTATAGAGCCGATACGGTATCATCAAGTACAATAATGATGTTTTGCGTTATCGTTTTTTGTCGTCGAACGCCTCTCAGCAGCGCACGCGCGAAATTCTACGAAAACTTGACTGCATACGTGTTAATAGACGTACTGTCGTATTATTCGCAGTTTATATTTGTACACGCGTGCATACACATAACATTACGCGTTGTGTACACGGCCACGCTGAAACGCGTGTTAATTAAATAAATAATTGTAATAATATTTGCTCGTTGTCGTCGAACGGTGTTTGTAATTCTCGGCCGTCTAACCTAACCTAACCGCGAATAGTTATGACACGTTGTATATATATATTCGAAAATCGCACGGAAAACAAAACGGTTTACACAAAACGGTTTTTTTCCTATCAAAAACGAAATGGCCGCGACGGAGATTTAAACGTACTCGTCTCGGAAAAATTATTCATATCGAAACGCGACCTAACGGTTTAACGACAATGACAATACCATTCGTTATGTCACGATAAGGGACGCGTGTATATAACACAATAAGCTCGTGACGTTGTCAATTTTCACTCGCCGGCGGCGGTTTTTAAGGTAACGTATATCTGTTACGAACGAACGCTATGTGCGCACGTACCAAGGCTGGACATTGACGAGTTGACGGGTTAGAACTGAGCCGAGTCGTGCTTTACGGTGTTTTAGGTAACGTTTTCCCGACGTTCGTTTAGAAAACGCACAACGCGTGACGAGATTCTCTCGGGTGTATAACGGTAACATTAACGATGATTTTAGTAGTGACATTTCTGTTCGAGGGTCCGTCGGGTCCACCGGGAAGTGTGATAAGTTCATTTTTTATTTATTCGTCATTGAACCAGTTAACTGAGCGAAATTAAAAGCCGCCGAACGTTTGAAATCGATAAAAAAAATAAAAAAATACAAATAACTTTTACTTGACGTATTTTTTTCTTTTTTTTACTAACTTAACCCAACAAGCCCAACAGCGTTGGTACATATGCCGGTATATATTGAGCGATAAACGTTGCGCGGTAGACACGTTTGTATTATTGTTCCGAAGCGCTGCAGCGGCGGACTTCCGGCGACCGAAGATTTTCGAGACAATTCGTTGTGCGTGTTTTATGTGATCGAACGCGGACAACGCCGCGGCAACGGACGACACAGCAGACGTAATGCACGCGTATGCAATCGATATAATACGGCGGGTCGTTCAAATCGTGTAACAGACACAGTTCTGATTTTGCGCCGTACACGCGTGTCATCAATCGAACGCGATATCATCGTTATCGTTTGTGTTAGAATAATAAGTGTACGCTGTGCAAATACGGGGGCAGATGCAATGTTCTTGGAAAAATCGATTCGCTCGGCCGAGTGCAACGCGCCTACGTAATAAAAATATACGGACGTTACTCAACCGCGGACATTAGCTCTCGCAACGGTCACCATACGATATCGTGCGCGTGTGTGGTGCGTAATCGTAAAAATTTTCGTAAAAAAAAAATAATTCAACCAGATGGTTACCGACTGATCGGCGTGTGTCGATTATCCGTCCGTCTGCGAACGGCGTGTGTACGAGACAATCGCCTTGTTGAACCCGATCAGCCCAACGAAACAAACGCGTTATCGACGGACGAAAGAACGTGCCGAGAGCAAACGATAATAACGATACGGATCCGCGACGCGGCCTAGTGATTTAATAACTAATAATTTACCTAACCTAACGCGTTTTTGAGAATTCCTCGTCCGCGTTCTTCTCCATTGTACAAATACGGTTGATCCGTTGTAACGTTCGAACAGAACGATTACCGCAAGGCCAATCTATTATCGTTCGTTATCATTATGCAAATGTCCACGTCGCTGAATGCGTGTGTATTGCATTGCGATCGAATGCGATGTGCAACTGTCCCGGAGGTCGCGCAAAACGATATCTTGAACGCACTCGTTTCGCGTACGGTTTTTCCGAACGAAAATCAACACTCTCGAATGTCAATCGTATTGTCGGTCAGGTTTTCGATGCTGATAAACGTCACGTTCGAACAGCCGAATACGGAATAACAGACGCGTTTCGGATCGCAAAACCTATGTACGTACATAACATGCGTAAACGGTCGCGTCCCCGTGTCCGGTCCCATTGTTTACACTTCCCGGGCGATATTTTACATAACGATTTTTCCCCGGTCGTGTTCGATTTACACCGTTTCCCGTCGTTCTTTGAGGGTATTATGACTGCGGATATGCAACACGTGTTCGTCACAGCCAACTATATTACTATACTCGTTAGAATCGTTTTGTTATTTTTAAACATATACGAGAAACACGATTTTTGGCATAAAACTGTATTCAAACGCTTAAATATAGTCATTTTACATACGTGTGTGTCTGTAAACTGGAAACGAAAATTGAAATCATGCTATTCGAATTCGTTTTGCGAGACGCGCCGAATCGATAGCGAATTCTTCATTCGATTTGTTATTAATATAATCGGTTTTTTTTCTTTTCTGGTTTTTCCTCGAGTATATTTTATCCATACGAATCATATTTTTATCGTAATTTTTTTCTCGTGTTTTCGCGACTCGCGTGCCTCGTGCCACAACGAATTTCTTGAAATCGAAATTTGAAACAACAAACACACACACACACACACAGTACACGTTGAAATATAGTCCACGTGGAGCAAATTATTAACTTCGTCGACAATATTTACGTTCGGCACGTGACTTATACAAATTAATTTTGTATATCATGTACAAAGCACATAGCATGGTTTTTTTTAATGCAGCGAATAAATCAAACATTTTTTTTTTTTTTTTTTTGAACGACAAAAATTAACAACGTAATAAGTGCATTTTTATTAATACGTACACTCGAAATCGAAAAGCGGAAACCTTCGAATTATCGATTTTTAACGATTTCTCATATTATACAGTTTTCAAACGTTTTATTTTATTCCTTCGGGTTTTATACATAACGTCGTTTTAATAGTGGCGCCGACGGATCGCTTTTTAAACAACGAGTGCAAACAGTATCATAGATATATCTGGAAAACAGATTAATCGAAAAAGAACATTCGTTTTGTTTTCGAAGTATACATTTGTGCTCTATAATGATATCCTTGAAGCATACACCTAACGATTCCGTGCAGTTATTAATATAAATTTTAAACTATTTACACATTTATTTCACTTTTTATTTGATATTTAATGACTCGCAGTGCTCTTTCGGCTTAGTGGGGACATAGGTCGTTTGCATTGCTTTTGTTTTATTCGCCGTCATTTCGACGCGATTTAAGTTGCTATCAATCAAGTATTCATAGGTATTGTGTTTTGGTTGTTTAATTTATTTTTTTATTTTTTCATTTTTATTTTAAATTTAGTTTTTTCGGTGACTAATAGTTTTACGAGTATTTGCAAACATAACTGTTGTTTTTGTCGGATCAATTTTCCACTCGTTGAATCACGGCTTCAGTGTGTTTAAAAGTTTGTTTGCTGATGAACTATACGAGGCGCTTGATGCGTATAGGAATGAATCATCGACAAATAGAGCAGTTTTTGAGCTTTTGTGCCGTGACATATCGTTTTAAAGCTTAAGCAAAATAATAATTGTAATAAGAGTCGCGTATCGAGTTCGGGTTGGTAAGCGATTTTTTTCTGATTGATTCGCGTATCGTATTACAATATTACATACACGAGCGTAAATTATACGTTTAAAATACGAACTAGTCGTTTAACGCATATTTGACGGCTTTTCTAGGTCACGTGCAGTGGCCTACTCAAAAGGGAAGGTTTCGGGTTTTACATCCTCCTCCCAGGACCAAAAAAAAAAAAAAAAATGGTCAATTAAAAACATTATTGTACAATGGTCAATTTGTATTAACACGTTCAACGCCACTCAGACATCTGTTTTATTTAAAGTATTATTGAAAAACTTTCTTAATTGAAAATATTGTATGAGATCGCTTATAGTGTGGACGAAGTTTCTGTTTTGTTTTAAACTCTCTCTCTCCCCCGGCCCTTCTCACGTGTAGAAATTAAAAGTACGTAACTGAACGTATATTTCGATTTATCGATTTGGTCGATTTCGACAAGTTTAAATGATGTCTACAGCGCTCACTAAAAAAAAACCCGGTTATTAACCATGGACAGATCTCAACCCCACACACCCCTTTTATACGGGCCGAGTCGACTTCAAAAACTGAACTGTTGTAAACGCGTAAATCGTGTTGTGAATATTATGTACAGTATTTGAACATTTGTAGGTTTTCGTGTTCAACGAATATTAATACGTTATGTTGTGTGTGTCGATATTTAAAAACTCGAAT
Organism: Schlechtendalia chinensis; assembly: GCA_019022885.1. NCBI lineage: Eukaryota > Metazoa > Arthropoda > Insecta > Hemiptera > Aphididae > Schlechtendalia > Schlechtendalia chinensis. The sequence goes on along the minus strand of CM032349.1, from coordinate 4,309,590 downwards.
ATTCCGCGACGCGATAAGTCATTAAAAATAAATCTTTGCACACGCGTCGCCAGGAAATTGTAGACAACGAATGGGAACCGTTTGATTCTTGTACGGTCCAAATTTTTTTCATTGGTTTTTTTTTCTTTCTAATAGTACGTCAAGACGACATTTTAAACACAAGTTTACGGTCCCGGTTGACGTCCAAATCGATATACGTGCGTTGCGTTTTGGACAGTGCAGCGAAAAAAAAAAAAAAAGAACCCGACGAAACTAAAAAATAAAACGGCATACATGACATAACGTGCATACGTGTACGTTATTATAACGACTAGAGTCTGGAGATAAGACATGCGTTCGCACACCAAAAACGCGTACGATTATTCGAACAAGTCGTCCGTGAAGGATAAAATTATAACGTGAATTTTCGTCGTGAACGGGTTTTGTACGCGATTCTTTTTTCTTATTATTTGTTTGCTCATCGGTCGAGCGTGTATTATCGACAGTAATTTAGTAAAAAAATGCACCACGAAATAATTGCCGCGCACGACGTTGAAGCCGACGAAACGACGACGACACCGCTCAATTGAAATATCGTTTTTGGATGGACGGGAAGAATGGCTGCTTCATTTCCAGCGTGCCGGGATGGTCGGACGACGTGCACGCCTCGCCGTTTCAACTCGATATCAGATCATCGATCGAACAGATAACCGAGCGGGTTGATCAACCGCACACTCTCAATTCGCACGACATGTAAACGCAAACGAGACGGTATAAACCAGATCGTTACGACGGTACCGAAACGGAATTTGAACTCGAACGGCAGAATTCGGCAACACGGTCACGTTAGTTCGTGTTCTATACGCCCAAGAGACACGTACGTTTCCCCAACCCCGCCCGTTTGGATTTTCCGATTTTTCATTTTTTTTTTTTACGCCAAAATTTAGTACGTATACCCGTTGCCGGGGATCGAAAAATTCGTTTCGGGATTATAGTTTCCTATTCCGAATCCTTTGTAAAAGCGGTTGTGTAGCGTCCCGACGAACGAATTGTTTTATAAATACCACATGTGTCATACGACTTGTTTTCTTTCGTTGGCAATAATTATGTTATGATGTTTAAAAACTTGGTTTGGATCTACAAATCACAAAACAAATGCAAGTAGGAATAGGTAAATATGTGTGTGTGAAAAAAAAATCAATGATTATAAACGGTTATTTTTTTATAATTAAATTAATCGTAACGACTGTTATGTTTAAAAATGTGTAAAAATAAAAACTCTAATTGCGTCTTGTACGGCAATAGGTTTTTTTTTACTGAAGATCGTCGTATAACTCCCAGTTTTTCTCTCCTCTTTTTTTCACGAGCCATAATACGGCGGCCGCTCGAATGCCGTACACGACGAAAACATATAAATAATTATCAACGATAATAACAACATGATCATCGCCAATGATTGAAAACGGCGTGGAACAGTCGTATGATTACATACGCGGTATCATAAAACAGTGTTTCGTCGGGACGTTCCGTCAAACCGTAATCCTAAATGCGACATTTCCCATTGTTCCCCACAGCCGTGCGGATTCCGGTAACGGGCATACAAATCCGTAAAAAACCGCGTGCCGAATGTCGGCATAAAAATAAATTGGAAGATCCAAACGGATTGGGGTTGCGGCGGTTAGGAAAACGTCAGAACGTGCCCGGGGGACGACATTTTTTCCGGGCTCCGCGGAGTCGTTGAACTCATCGTTCCGTGCGGTCCGCACGCCGGCGGCACACGCGCCATTTGTCGGACTTCGGCGTCCGACGTGGGTTTTTTACGTACGGAAACGCGAGACGACGGGAAAATCGCGATCCAATACCGGACTCGACGTTCGGCATTACGTTGCGTTGTCCATGATGTGTATACTGTGTTCGGCAACTGTTATGTGAAATGCGTTTTACGCGCGCGTGCCGCGACACGTGGGTTTCGGTTTTTGCTACGGTTGGGAAACGTAAAGATCGCTCGGAAATGAAACGCCGCCAAACGCGTACGAATAATATTATCGTTTAATTATTTTTCTCCTTTTATACCGTCCGTTCTTCCTACGTTGGTCTTCCGTCGTCGGCAACGCCAATGGCGGTTTCGCAACGTTTTCGAGCTCAGTCCGGATACATAAATACGCGTACACCGTCGACAACGTTGAAAATCAATTTTTTGTTTTTTTTTACTTAACACGTCAACTTTACACAAAGGTAATTTTTTATAAATATTGTATTTCTCTAACATTCTATTCTCCTCGTACCCATTTGTTCGAATGACACGCTCCAAACAAAAGTTTATAAAAAAAAAAAAAATAATAATAATAACCGATTCTAACCGATGTGTGTGTGTGTGTTTGTACTTAACATATATTTACTTTCGATTGGAGTTCTCTCAGAATACTCGACAAATTCGTTATCATTATTTTAGCGAGTGTACGATAGATACATTGAATGAAATGATTTCAGCCGCCAGACAATAACAGATTGTGAAGTGCGTTTTTAAACGCGATCACTATTATAATATATTAACGTTAAAATATTTATCATACAAACGTGTGCGCGTACATTCTCTGTTTATTTTACTATAAAATCAACGGTGACATTAACAATAGTAATACCGTAAAACGCGAATCAATCGTATACGCATATCCGTACGTATCGTTTCTATTATTATTGTGTAATTAAACTATATATACTATACATACAATAATATATTAAACATACTTGCGACAGAGAATTAACGTCAATAATAGCATGCATTGTGTTCGGCGTGTAACACCGTGTATATTCATTGATTAGATATCATTCACTCGGTGAATCTCGTCAGAAATAACCATCGACTTCGTACATTATGTTATTTATTATATGAAAACGTACGTTATGTAGATATTTTCCTTCGGAGGTTCGTCCAATAAAAACGACGTACGAAACAGGTATACTAATGGCTGTTGTCTGGTCGCTGAAATAAGTTCGACCCGCCGATAAGGTTTTTGTTCGATTTCATATTGTGTTAAAATTGTACACTAACTACTTGCGTAGTGTCCCGTAATTACGTACGCAATAAAATATTCGTTCGAATATACTGTACTGTGTATAATAACGACGCGCGTTGTTTTCGAGTTCAGTTATGCCAGCTCGAAAAAAAGCGATTTAAGTAAAATTAGATCACGTCTCCTGATCCCCCACATTCAAAATGCATGAAATATAATATGATGAACATAATGTTTTTCATCGCAACGCGTCGCCCAATTCAATGCGAAAGCGTTCATTACCCATCGTTTTACATACCACTTTTTACCGCTGCAAATTACAAAAAGCGCTCTCCGTACACATTAAATATTAGTCAAATACATTGAAAAAATGTTATTGTATTTTATTTTTATTTTTTTAACGTCGTAAACCACGTAATATCATGTTTAATTATTTATTATTTATTATTATTATCATTATAATTGTTATATAAACAGTGTGTATTTGCAGGACGAACTTTGATTTTGCTTTGATCTTGACTAACTAAAAATAACGTATCGAGTTGTCTACAATACAGATTTTTTATTCGTTTGATAATTGTTTTATTGAAACGTTAACTTTAACGCGATTTCAAATGAATTCGAGTTATTTAAACAATTCTGTATACTTTACAGATGTAAGTGAATATAAAGTAAACAACTAAGTTATTATTAAAACATTATTATACATTTTTTGCGAGCTCACCGTATTATACATATATATAAACATGTTATACGCGCGTTTAGTTTTTTTCATCACGCTAACGATCGACTATCGCAGTTTTACTTGTGGTATTTTAACGAAGTTAATAATATTATACTCATTATTTCGTATATACAATATATAAAAAAATTAAAAAAAACACAAAGGTTTTTTAGAAAAACGGTAATAAATAAATAAATAAAAAACGTTTATGTTCACGATCAAATTCATGATACGCTCCATTGCTAATTTAGTAGAAAAATAAGCGGAAACGCGTTTATTCTAAGGCGTGTCGGATAGGCAATTTTCGGAATATGTGTAAGCATGCGAGTGTATGCAAGTAACTGCCACGAATATTCCATGCACAACCTAACCTAACTGAGTTTGCCATACATTTCGTGTAGTATTTATTCGCGTTGGAATGTCGTCAATAAGATTTGTCGGTAGTTCATTTAATCATTGTGCACGCGCTTTTGCGTGACTTTTCCATTTTTTAACCTATCGTCGCATCATAGATTTCCTTCGATTTTCATCGTCTCTGTCTAACACCATTTCCTTTTATTATTCCACTGCTACGTGTATTCTCAAGTCTTACTCGCAGCTCTATCGAACCAACATGGTTTAGGTGTTCCTGAACCCGGCGTTTTCCTCGAGAGATTCAAATAATCCTCGAGGCTTCTTTTGCCACAGAATCGGAAACGGTAAACTCGTTTTCAAGTAAAAAAAAAAAAAATAAAAATAAAAATAAAGAAATTCTATGACTTTATGTTGGTCAAGCCGGTCGTGAAAAATTTTCGTGGTATATAATATATTTATCGCGGTTCTGTAAGACGAAACATATAATGGATGGAGCGTGCGTGGTCCAATCGTTGACCTCGCGCATACAATTATATTATTAAATTGCAGTCGTCAGACCTGCCACTTTACATATATATAAATAAGACTTAAACAGTAGGTGTATTACGAACAAGGAGAAACTTACGACATCTTAGAAGATTAATACGCACTAGACTATAAGTCGTAGGCAAGATCGTATATATACACGTCGCGGTGGGAGCGGTTATCATTTTTTCCTTCCAAAAGTACAATATCTAAGTGCGCAAACGTGACTGAATCAAACGATAAAACGTACATCAAATGTGCAGGAAAATACCACACAAAGTCGTAACACATAATAATTATAATATCACGTTGCTAACAAAACAAAAAAACAGGCGGAAAGACTCGTCGCCGTCCACTGTATATAACATATTAAAATAAAATGGTAACATTTTTACATTTTGTAAAAAATCTACTCGAATCGTTCACGAGTATTGCGTCTTTGTTTTTACGGCAGTCTAATTGTATACATTGACTTTGGTGAGATATTTTTAATGTATACAATAAATCGCATTTTCTAATATACATATATATATATATATTAGAAAAACCTGTCCACTTTGTGACTTTTAGGTGCCCGAATGGAAACTATTTATACGAATTTAAATTTACTTAATTCAGTACTTAGAAGCACAGTTTTTTGAAGCTAAACGTGTCTCGTTTTTGAAGCAGTCAAGCGTGTTTTAGTGCATAAATAAATCTCAGTTGTACGCGCACGTCAACATTTTAAAACTCCCAAATCGAATCGGTACAATATGTATTTCATGGATCGAAACGTGACATTATATGTCACACATTTTCACATCGATTGTGTCCGTTTTCCTCCGCGCAAAGAACCCTCCCCCTCTCCCCGTTCATTTACATTAACTACTGGCATTTACACGTTATATTTTTGCCGTTTCTATTATGGTATCATAAGTTATAATTTTCAAAGACGGTTGTGTTAATAAAAACAATTTTCACTGAAATCAGCCAAGTTCAATATTAATAATATATAGTCAATCTTAAATCATATTTCTGTTACATTTTAATAATTATTCGTAGTATATATTAAAAATGCGCAACCAGTAATAATTAATATACAACAGAGTTTAGACGCGCCACAGTAATTTTCGTTAAGACGAAAAAAAAAAAAAAAAATATTGAATAGTGTTGACCGATCTATAGATTTTTTGTAATTCCATCATCTATTGATCTGTTATTAGTCAATCAATATAATACTCGATATTGACGTCGTAATAAAAATAAAATATATAACAATTGCGGTCTATAAAAGCGTATTCGTAATAAATTCGAAAAAAATTCATTTTTTTTTTCGGCCATATATTTGAACGTTTTCGATGCATACGGTTGACAAAACGTAACCTTTTTTTTTTTTTCGAGTATCGCCGACGACTCTTTGGGAATTGCTTACGCATTACTTCCAAGGAACCGCCTTGTTTATTTAAATACATACATATATACAATATACGTTTAAATTTTTACCCTCCCATTTTCCCGAACACGCTTTTTACAAATTATTATTGGTTGTATAAAAATTAAAAAATCATCTAAAAATATAAACATAAAAACAAATGATGAAAAAAGCGAAACTTCTCTGTGCCAACGAAAGAAAACGGTGTAGAATAATCGTATGATGTATGTGGCATTATAAAACAGTATTTTGTTGGGACGCTACACAACCGCTTTTTAAATGATTCGGAATGGGAGACTAACTTAGATAAAACCAACAATTCTCATGGTTCCGGTGCCGGAACAAATTCATACAAAATACGTACCAAATGTTGGCATAAAAAAAAAAAAAATTTGAAAAATCCAAACGGGCGTGGTTGCGGTGGTCAATGCACGTGTATAAATCCGACTTCTGAGACGACCGTCTCTTTGTAATTTACCAAACCGATCTCGCGTTTTTGCAGTTCGCGCGACAACGCCCCAAAGTTTACTGCCCGTCGAATCGAGTCCGCTTACCGAATCCGTGTGTATACAAAACAGACCGTCTTCTTTGTAGCCGGCTGGAAAATACACACACCAAGTCCCTCATTCGCCTCACGGTCGATTGCCATGCGCGTTGACGCGGTGAATTCGTCGGTCGATCAGGTACACGGACGAATCATTGACCGTCCGCGACGCACGAGACGACCGACGAAAAGTAGAACGTTTCGATCGGCGCCCGTGCGTTCGTTTGCCACGGGGTCAATGACGGCGACATGAAACGCAAAACGAAACCAATACGAAACGGCAGTCGAGATATCCGATAAAAACTTATGACGGTCGTCGAGAGAGGGAGAGAGCGACGCGCACGCGAACGCGTCGGAACGGATAAGGCTCGGACAGTCGAAGCCTAAACTAGCGCAACCGCTGTAGGTGGAGGGCGAACGGAGGGTTACCGTTAACGGTCTACGCAAAATTAAACGTTCTACAAAAACACAACTTAGAGTTGTAAGAAATCGCTCGGAAGAGCATAGCGTATTATTCGCAAACAGATAAGTATAGTGTATAGAATTACTAATCGGTTGGAAAATCCGATTTTTTCTATTTATTTGTTTTTTTGTTGAAATAGGCGAGGAAAAAAAACGAGCGACGACCACGTAAAATACACCGCGCGCGTGTATAATAATATATATTACGTACGAGATCGGTTCGGGAATCTCGGAATCGGGCGTTACCCATCCACACGCGGTGTTTTTTCTAAATTTTTTTTTATCCATTGACGTTTCAAACGAATCCTATTACGGCTGTTCTCTTTAATTCGACGTTTCGTTTTTGTGAACGATTTGTATTAGCCGTAGGAATCGCTTTATCGTGTATATATATATCGTCCGGATTTTTGTTTTTCAAAGTCACAACGATGTAGATTTACGGCGGATGTATAGAGCATTAAGATTTGGCTTCGGCGCTCGCTGGATCACAATGATCGCGATCCCAACCAAATAGTCGTATCTAAACGACCGAATCGCGCGGGGAGTGTAATAGTCCGGACCTAATCTTCCAACACATCGGTACGTCGTAACGTGCTCAAATCGTACCGGGATTTCCGATAAAACGTATCCGAAGGGCAGTACATTATCAACGTCTACCATACGCCGTACACGGTCCGTTTCCACTCGTTTTAAATTCAACACAAATGTATATGCTTATTATCGAGGAAATATTCATCGGATTTGAGAGAAAAAAACGAAATCGCGGTTTGAATTCCCACGAAAAATATATAATTTCTTTGACAGCGTTTTGTAACCGAATTCGTATTACCGTTTTAAAATCAAAATTCAGTACCTAATACAATTAAAACCATATTATTAATTATGTTTCCCGAGGTACAGTCTGGTTCGCGATAAAATTTTTTTAAATAAATCACATTATATAACGTATATAAGTACGCGTGATCGGATCAATTAAATCGATCGCGACGATTGAAAGACGCGAACGCGCGTGTATGTAATCTAGTGTTAATCTACACGGCACATAAATATACGGACAAACGTGTAGTAAGCATTGGTTTGTTTTTTTATCTCCGTTTACGATTTGTTGCAGACAAGGTGGTCTCGCTTCGGGCACAAGGACGTTCGTCAACACGAATAATTCCACTCGTCGCCGCCGCCGCCGCCGCCATTTTATGAAACGAATACTTCTTCATTCAAACCGTCACTAACGTTTGCCGTCGTGTGATTTGTTCACGACGTGGTTGTCGTCCGCTTTGTGTGATACAATATCATTACGCGCGAGACAACAATAATATTACGATCGTCCTTTTAAGTTTATCAGCGACGAGTGTCACCGAAAACACCGACTCACTGCTATTTTTTTTAAAAAAAGACACGGATTCCTATTACATCGCGCGTCTTCTAATCGACACACGATCAATGTACGAGGTATGGCTACTAAATAACGAGACTATCAAACCATCGGACGAGACGGGTACAGACGAGGGAATAGAATCGGTATGCTTATAAGTTACTAGCTGACCCGGCAATGCTTCGCTGTTGCTTGATTTCAGTGTACATTCGTATTTATAAACGTGAACATGTGAAAAGTTTAATATCAATTATCGTACTTAGTTAAAATTAGATGGTTCCGTATAGGTACATAGATATATTTTTTTTAAAATTATTATTATTATTAGCTGACCCCCGTGTACTTCGTTGCCCGTAACAAACGCCACCACTTTTATGATTCAAACTTTGTTCAATTCGTTATTCAAATATCCGGTGTAGTGATGTTCAAAACTCAAAAAGAAAAAAAGATTTAAGTTTAACTTTGATTTTTATCTTATTTTAAACACATTCATCATAACATTGCACATTTATTTGTACTGAGGACTAAGAGTCCGCTTGTGATCGGCATGTAGAGCTATTTGTTAAAATATAATAAAATATAAACAATATACGTAGCAAAACAATGATTTAAAACGAACAAAACAAACTTGACGAATAACAGTGTGCGTATAGTGTACCTATCACGGTCAAGGTATAATAAACAATGAAATAAACATCTGACTGATAAAATATCGCACGAAAATGAAATCGCATATCAAATAATACGTAAATGTTCCAAAAATAACCAATGCCGGAAAAGTGTTGTATTGTTACGTCTTGTTATCGTGCGGCAATTATATACAACGTTATTACGTAAAACACCGCAATTTATGACATCACACGTCTATTTAATTTTAATGTTATATTATACATACGTAAGTATACGGTTTATTTTTGCAAAGATTTATGCCTTACACCTAATACGTAAACTTAAAGTCACTTCAAATTTTTTTTTTTTTTTTTAAACACAAATAACGTTATTATGGCTTTCATATAAAATCTAGGTATATCGTGCCGCTGACTTTTTTTTAGATTTTATTAATGACTGACAAAAAAAATGTTTTCAATTATGTCCAACCGTTTGGTCAGCGCACGTCGATAAAGCGGCCAAGAAGCGCTTTTTTCCCCCAGACTTGTATTCACTAATATTGTGATTTTGTACTGAAAACTTATTATATAGCTATTATTATATATTATAAGCTTATAATTTATAATTTATATTAGAGAGGGATAATGAAGTTTCCAATTTTTTTAAGAAGAGAAGAAGAATTTTTGAAATCGGTTCGGTAGCTTCAGAGATTAACCCAACCTACAAACAAACACACAATTTTACCTCTTTATAATATTATAAGTATAGTATTAGTATGGATGAACGTACCGTACAGTATCAGTTTAGTCGGTCTACGTTCAGTAGTTAACCTATGAGCGTCGGTTAAAGTTAATCTTATTCGCGTTGTACATCGAATGCATGCCGGACGAACAAACTGAGCAGCGTATGCATTTCAAATTTCTAATGAAACTCGGAAAATGTGCAACCGAAAGTTTTCGTTCGTCGACAGATGCATATGGAGATGATGTCGTGTCACGACAACGTGTTTTTGAATGGCACTAACGATTTTGTAAAGGTAGTAGCGAGGCAGTTGACGACTTAAGACAACGTCGATCGTATTTTTCGATATTGAGGGTGTGATAATAAAGACGGATATCGATAAAGATATCAAAGACGGACTGTTAATCAACACTATTATCTACAAGTCTTGACAACACTCGGAGGACGAGTAAGAAGAAAGCGGCCGGAATTGCGGGAAAACGACTTTTGGATCTTGCGTCAACGCAATGCGCCGACTCGTAATGCCTCATCTGTTAAGCTGGTTGTGGTCAAAAATCGAACGCCAGTGTTACAACAACAACAACGCCCCCCCTCCCCCCGCCACATTTGTTCGTCAGATATTTTCAAAATTAAAAAGCGCACTAAAGGGACACACGTCTTCGGAAGCCGTGAAAACAAAATCGACAGAAGTATTTTAAAGGCGTTGCGACGAAAGGATTTCCGAACAAAATACGGACGGAACGGAAAAAACGTTGAATTATTGAAAACTGTTAGCAAAACTGCGTGAAAACGTGTAGTGTTGCGTTTGCGAATCGTCCCGTTGACACGCTTGTAGGTCCGCGGAGTGCGAAAACCCGACGGCGTGAACGGCCGAGTTCGCCATGACGTATGTTCGCGTTTAGTTTACGTCTTAACAGTTCCTCTGAAGTAACCCCTTCGGACACGCGTTATGTGTCCGCAGGAATGCGGTCGGCCGCGTTTTTTCATAACAGACGAACGGAATGGCTGTTGTGTTAAACGGTCGAGACGTGCGCGCGTGTTGTTCCCGCGGAGAGGCAATAATGGTGCTGAGTTACGAGTCTTTGTTCGGGAGAACATCGGAATGAAATCCGAAAGGAGTGTCCGTGCGTTTTTCTCGTTGCCCCACTCCCGCCGCTCGCGTTCGCGTTCGCCGGCGCGTTAGAAACAATCATCAAAAAACAAATGAGAAATAAGAAATGAAAAAAAAAACATTCTAGGATATCGCGGACCGTCTGAGGACGTCTGGTCTCTCCCACCTCGGCCCACTAAAACTCCGGCGTGTGGACCCGCACGACGACGTTTCGCGTTTCGGTTTGCCCGGGCCGGACTGTTGAGAGCCGTCTCGCGTTATGACGACTGTCGTGTAAGCGAACATCTAGCCGACACGACACGACACGTTTTTTTTTTTATGGTATTTCACACAAACACGATATTCAACACGACAGTAGCGCGGCAACATCCCGAGTGTATACACACGTCGAAAGCATTAAACCTTAAACATATAACCGTTTGAAATAACTAATTATTATTGATCATCGCTATTATTAGCGCGAATCGATTCATTATTATACATCGAAACATTATTTGTTTATAAACGACAGTTCGACACGCGCCGGCTAGATGTGCGACCGTACATATTGCCCATTCCCACCATTGAATTCTTATCGTCTGGACGATAACGCACAGTCGGCCATTGTAGTGACAACAGTCGGCTTCTCGCTACACCAGTCGTCAACCGTTTATACGACGACGATATTTATCGGTAAAGCGTGAAACGTCTAATAATACACTTACGCTCCCTATTGTCGTTTACACGACAGTCGTCACAACGTTGAGACGATCGTTTGCACAATCGGCACGTCGCAATGACTTGATTTTTATTCAAACGGTCACGTTTAAAAACGCTGAATTCGACGACAACTCGAAAGTTCTGTACGGTTGTTTTGCCGTGCTCGCGGCACTTCTTCCCACGGAAACACGATTTCGTGTTACAAATGTTCGTTGTCGTTAGATACGTGCAGACGACAATTGCGCGTCGTCGTTTCTCAACGGCTCATTTCCCGTGTAATCGTCATTGAAAACGTTGCGTATTCGACTTTCGACATTTCCGTACAACCTACGTATATTATCAATCGACAATAATAGAAGGCATCCGTTGTTGATAGAATTAATTTTTAAAACTATTAAAAACAATCATCCGGAAAACAGAGCAAACTGATATACAAGACAAAACGGGTGAAAAGTTGCCGCGAGAAGTAAAAGAGAAAAAAAATATCTATTATATTAGATATTATTTCGCCTTCGATACTTTCAGAATAAAAGCAAAATCTATGCGAATGACCATCGACGCAATCGTCAATGGATTTGAAAAGTGTTCGAACACGAAGTTATCAAAGACCAAATCGCATGTTATAAATATATACGGTAACATTTTTATTGTTTTGGTATAACAAAACGTTAATTTGTCGTCGAAAAATAGGAAAAAAACTGCTATACTTATATAGAAGTATGCAAGTATGTAAGTCGAAAGAAAAAAAAAAAGCGCATCGAAAAAATTCCGTAACGAATATTGTATTATTTCCCCCTTTGTCGCGGCTATAATAATAACGACGCGTAGCGTTTGCCGTATTATATATTTATAATGTTCATCACGGTACTTACCCGAGCGTTCTTTTTTCTTTTTTTATAAACAACGAATTTCGTTTTTACTTTTTCTCCTCGTCTTTTATACGGATACGGACCGTTCTTATAAGGAATACTTTTTTCAACAGTATTCGGAATTTATAGGATAATGCGAAAAGCATTCTACAATCATAGTCGAATACTTCGAACAATCTGTCGATAAAAATGTAAAAGACCCAATGTTTTTATCGACTTTGATTTCCCGACAAGCCGACGATGAAAGAGTTGAAACTTTCTGGACTTACTCGTTTATGCACGAGTAATACGAGTCGATCGACGAACGTTATTTTTTATTTCGCCCGAACGCTCACTTCTTCGGACGGTTTCCCACGGCTTCCATCCAAAACCGTTGTTACCGGACGAACGGGTCGTCTCGGCGTTTTATCAATACCGTACGCCGCGGATACACTGCAAGAGAGACTGATTACCCGCGACGCCTCGTACAACGCGAATAACGCGTTCCGTGTTATTGTCGCTCACGCGATGGACTTGCGACGTGCATCGTTGAGCGCCTCAGAACGGTGATAGCAAACGCTAATCACGGTAATGGTAATAACATTCCGCGGCCGTACGCGCCGCGGCAAGGTCGTCAACTCGACGGTTTTGAAAGTAAACGTATTACGTCTACGGACGAGAATGAAAAATAAATAAAACCGCGCGAATCGCATTATTGTACGCACTAACTGACCAAAACGGTACGCCGTCGACGCCGAGGAAAAGAACCCGGTCGGCACGAAGGAAAACAAAACGAGGACGCGCGAATAGAAGAAGAAGCGCCGTCGTGTTTTGCGCGGCACGAAATTCCAGATTCTCGGCGTTGTTCGCGTGTCGTGTACGAATGATTTCGTTCTCGAAACGAGTGTAGGCGAACAAAAAAAAAAAATGCAAAAATAATTAACGCATACGAGTCCGCGTTAAGCGAGACATTTTCTGTCTTATGTGTGAAAATTTAAATTTTTTCAAAACCGAAACAATGGTTGCCATGGAAACAAACCATAAGGGAGATTTAGGCTTTTTTTTTGTGTAACGCTTTTTCGTGACAGTCCCCAGTGGGTATTTAGGTAACGCTTTTTCGTGGACACTTTTTCTTGACGGTTTTTTATTTTAATGTGCCAAAGTAAAGACATAAAATGTCAAAAAACGGAAAAAATCTGTACCGCAGGTTTTGCGGAACGTGCGTACCCCGGAACCCGACTTCATCGAGTGACGGCGTCATTGACAACGGTACCGTCACAAGCGCGTTCGACGTATGACGACGGTATCCGTTATACAATACAATTCACTTGGAAATTCAGACGTTCGACAACAAACTAAACACGCGATTAATTGTGCTCCACGTGTATCGAACCGATTTCGAATCACAGCGAACGTACGCGTACCGTTGCAACGTGTTTTGGGATGTAAGAACAAAAAAAAAACTCCGACCCGTGGACAGACCATAGTTATCGCGGGTGCGCGAATGCAACATTCGTCTCGAGCAGCGGCGGCTTCACGCTTCGTAACGAAACAATCACAGAAAACGAACAGCCGACGGAGGAGAAGCCTCCGTGAAAAAAACGTCTGGCCGTCGGGAACGCGCGCGATTCGTACGTAAAATTTCTAGTCCTGGTATTATTTACGTGTTTTTTTTTTTTTTGTTATGTCCTCGGATGACCGCGTTTTCAGCGGAATACTTTCACTTACTCGATACGTTACGCTCGATACCGCAAAACCTTCGTACTTACAGAAAATGAAACGATCGTCGCTAGTCGCATGTTCGTCGGACAAGTAAAATTCCGATTGCTTACGGCGAATTCGACAGCATTTTTTTTCGTTTTTCTTCTTTCTGTTTTTGTCGAATAAAGTCGTTTGGGTTAGACGTACAAAACACACCGTTGTCGTAATCAGAAAATAGGAAATTAATTATATTTATATATTATCGACTAAACACATATAATATATAAGTTTCAAAACACAATTCGTAACGGCTGCGTACGTAACACATACAATAACACCATATACAATATGACGTACGTAAATGCGATAATAATACGAATGTTTGGGTTTTTTTTTTCGTTTCGTTTGCTCGTCAGTGAATATTTGACGGGAGACGTATAAAACAGAAAATGAAAAACGGAATCGGACAAAACCGAAAAAGTATTTTTAAAAAACACGTATGTCAAACGCGTGCGAGATTTCGAAAGAGAGGCGCTTTGGTACGGGATGGTCTCGTGCCACTTTTCGTGACGAAAAACGCCGACAAACGTCGAACGTTCCGCGGCTTCTCGAGATGTCGTCTGCGGTCACGAAACGGAAACGCGTGTTGAGCCCGACCGCGGGCGAGGCGTCACTTTGCGCCGGCGACGCGAAAAAGACGGGGGTCGGCGATGTCAACCGGTTTTCGGCACGGGATCTGGCGAGTCGAAAAGCGCAACCGGCACAACCGTTTCGCGCGAACGACAAACAGCACGCGACCATTAACGGGAGTTGTGATACGCGTTGATCGTGACGCAAAGCCGTCTCCAAGCTCGAACAAGAACGGTCGGAACCCGACTGCGAAACATTTATTCGCGAAACGGAAACGTCGTTTTACGTGTGTGTGTGCGTGCGCACAAAGCTTCGTCGTTTACAACGTACGGATACACAATAACAATTATACACGAATACGTGTATTCATACTTAAACGAAAACCGAATATATATATATATGTATGTATGTATATAATATTTAAGTACACGATAATAGGAAAACAAGTATTGAGAACCATTCGCAACACCGCTCGAGTGGGGGGGGGGAGAATTATATACTTATATATATATGTCCGCGCGTAGGGAGGGGAAGAATGACTAGAAGGTTAGGTTAGCGTTTTATTTGGTGACGGTGGCGGTGACGGTGGTGATGATGGTGATCGATGATCACCGGCGCCACGGTCAGTCCACCGTGATCACCGACGACGTCTGCGTCGTGGCGCTGCCGTTGCTGGAGAACGAGCTGCGCGTCGCCTCCGCGTCGGTGGGCAGCTGCTGCTGTTGCTGGTGCTGCTGGTGGTGCTGCTGGTGCTGCTGCTGGTGGTGGTGGTGGTGGTGGTGGTGATGGTGCGCCGCGCCGTTGGCCGGCGGCGTGGCCGTCGCGGTGTCGCGGGCGGCCGGCGGTGCCGCGGCGACGGCCGGGTACGCGATCACGGACGTGTTGCCGAACGTGATGCCGCCGGGCCGGCCGAACCACCGGCCGAGCACGTGCTGCGGCGCGGCCGCGGACGACGCGGACGTTTGTTTGACGGGCGCGGCCACGGACGACGCGACGGTCGCGTTGCGCACGTTCTCGTAGAAACTGCTGCACCGTTTGCGCCGGCAGAACACGCGGCACAGTTCGCGGTGCACGCGCCGGTTGCGGTGCGCGAACAGCACGGGCGTGACGACGGCGTGCGCGGACAGCGAGAGCAGCGCGATCAGCGGCGCCGACGACGGCACGCCGTCCGACAGCAGCGGCCACTCGGACAGCTTGAGCACCGCGTACGGCGTCCAGCACGCGGCCGCCGTGACGATGACCAGCGCCGATATCTTGGCCGCTCGCGTCTCTTCCCGGTAACGGAACATGCTCGCGTTCGATATCCTGTACCTGTAACGCATCGAAAACAATAACGAACGTGTTTAAAAACGAATACCGCCGGGCGGGATAGGGTCGGTTCTCCATACTATTGATAAGAGAAAATTTCGATAACCCATTTTTGCGGATGTAGAAACACCAACATAGATAATTAAAATCCCACGTTCCTAATGTTCATTAATAAATTTACTAACCTTTGATTAGTGGAAAATAACAATAAATATTTAACTTTTTCTACAGTTAGAACTATAAAATAATGATTATTATAAATGGTAATATTACATAGACAATACATAATTACAGTATTAACCAAATAGAAATTCACTATAAACAAAATTTTAAATCATAAAAAATTTAAAAACTTATATTACATGAACACGTGAAATATTATGGGTATAATAAAACATTTTATTACTGTAATGACCGTTAAAAACCGTTACACATCAAATACTCAAATACATTAATAACATACATTATTTCACATATTTAATGCAGAGTTGTATATTTATCAGCACTAAATTTATATTTGTATAATTTTATAATTTTGTGCGGTGGTATGTAACCTCAAAAAAAAAAATTGAAATTATTTCTCTTATCAAAAGTATGGAGAACTGACCCTATCCCCCACCGGGCCGCCGATCATCTAGTTCGCACACGTGCTTTGTGTACGTATTTCATATTTCGATCGATTGGAATCGTTCGCGGACGACGGTGAACATTTGATGCGTGTATATTATTTATGTTGACGATTTTTACGTTGTTCCGGCCCTAGAATCCGATAACTATCGGGGATCGACGTGCTTTTGGTTTCGCGCTTTGAGTATATCGTTTTCTAAGCGCGTCGTTTTGAATTTTATCTCGTTTTTTACGTTAATCCGTCGCAAGTTTTTCAAGTGCGTCGGATCTCAAACATACGTTTCTCTCGGCGTTACGAGATCGGCATGTTCCGGCAATCGTTATAAACGAATTAAACGATTAAAAAAAAAACATTGTTTTAGTCTTAGATCGCGTCGATACAGAGACGTACGGAGTGTTCTAAAAAAAAAAAAACCCCGTACATAATATACGATACAGTTTTTACGAAGTTTCGGATACTATGTAGTAACATTAAAATAGGATACGCGGAGCATTGATTTCGGTTTAAAGGATTGGTGGGCTCGAAACTCGACGTCCATTCGAACCCGTATCTTAATGATTGCCTAAGTACATACGCACGCAAGCGTTTGTCGTAAGTCAAATACGGTATTGTTTTCGATTGACCGTATTTTAGTATCAGTTTTTTTTCCCCGTCAAAATGCGCTTGTGTGTAAACAGCATTACGTTGTTCGAAAATGGCGAAAAATTAATAAAACAAAATTTATGGCGAAAATCGAGCAATATTCTTAACATCTCGTCGCCGGACTACATCACGTCGACGCATCCGCGGCCTTGACAAAAACGTACACACGCGTATAAATGGGACACGCGACGAGTAGTAGTCGTCTCCGTTCTTCGGCGTAGTACGTTCAAAATAGATTATTGCAAACGAACGAAACGGAGCGAGAGGCCCGGTCGTTTAGCTTTTCCTTCGTCTTAGAACGTATCGCAGTCATAAAATAATACACAACACACAAACTATATCTACAAATGTCTCTTGTATGTTTCGGATACACCGCCAACGTATACGGCTCGTCGCGTTCGTTTATAATTTTCATGTTCATTACATCGTCGAGTCTGAGACTCGGAATAAAATGCATTTCACAAATCAACAATTTTTATCAATATGGCCGAATTTCAAAAGTTTAAACGACGAGTTCAAGCGATTTGATTTTAAGTTCAATAGACCCTAAAAAAATTACGCGCCGGCGTTCGTCTGGCTCGAAACACTTTGTGAAATCGTTTTTAAAACTCTCCGTAGACAGAAATTAAAATTAAAAAATAAGAAAAAATTCTCCGTGAAAATCGAGTTGGACGAAAATCAATAATATGTAAGCCAGCAGGAAATTTAAATTCATCTGAACATATTTCGTTCGTCTAAAGTCGCGCTCTCTCCCACTCTCCCTATATATATATATTAATTCTTTCAATCTGAAACGACCGACACTCGTCGCCAACCGTCTCTACTCGAACACGTATAATATATAAAATTAAACCACGTGCGTAAAACACGAGAAACGTAAAAGTCGTCGGGACATCAAAGACTGACCTCGACATGGTCCCCCCCCACCCCGTATGACGTATACGTCCGGCTATGGCGCGGATATATTTATCCGGGAGATCCGTGGTTTTTAGTTTCGTGCGTGGATCGTGCAAAACGAAACCCGTCGAGTCACGAGATTTCGATCGTAGTTCCCGCAGAGGAAACGGCCAAAACAAACGGACCGATTTTCGTTGTCGAGCGGTCGAGAGAAATCGGACGGAAAACGCAAATAACACGTTATTGGTCGCACGCGATTTCAATTCCGTCGTCCGGACCGATCGTCCTTAAAGCCGGCCATACACGGTTGCGGTGTACCTGCAGGTTTACCTGCGCGGGTACAGGCAAACCATCAAACCTAACGCCATCAAACCCGTACGGGTCTCGGCCGGATTAACGACCCCTGCACGGGCGAAGCTCACCCGATCGAAATTCGCGATTCGTTGTGCCTGCGCAGGTTTCAGTTCAGGTCAGTTGTTCGTCTGGTTCTCTCTACGTTCAGCACAATCATGGGCGTCTGGGAAACGCGATCACGTAACGGAAGAATTCATAGCCGTTCACAGGAGTGAGATTTTTGTCTTTGGCGCGTGAAAAGTAAAGTGTGAAAAACAACACGTTGCTCGCACGCGATTTCAATTCCGTCGTTCCGACCGATCGCCCTAAGCCTATATCAACGGCGGAATGTTTGACGTTGCAAAATATAAAACAATTACGACGCGAAGTGCACGCAGTGCCCGTCTGTGCCCGGCGTATAAAAACGGTGTACGTACGTGCGTGCATTATTTTCGGCGTAAAGGATCAATTTCCTTTCGATCGGTTTCCTAAAGGATCAAAACGATCTTACGCGACGGACTCTTCGAGACAATCACGGTACCGTTTACGGCGGGTCCGCGATTCAGGCTGGTTTTGGATCTGTGTGACACCTAAACTGCCAGAGCAGCATTTTTCGATACTATCGTATTTGTCGACCGGCTTCGTTTTGTATAATCACTCATAAATACTCGGTCTTCAGACACAAATACGAGACGAGCCGATTAAAACCCGATTCACACTCACACGACACGACACGACACGACACGACGCGACAAAAATCAATTCACACGCGACCGACAAGAAACGACAGACACGCACTCAGTTGATTCCGATTTTCGTGTACAACGGTCGGAAATTGTTTCCAACATGTTTCAAAATTTAAATATTTGGCAGTGATGGCAATATTGCTCGACGCCGACGAGGAGGAAAATATTGACCGTGCGGTAGTCAAAAGACGATCTATATGGGTTCACGATATTTAAAAAAAAAAAAGAAGTTGATGGAGAACATGCAATTTTGTGTAAAATTTTGGAAGACCGCGAAGTAAAATTTTTTAAATATTTTCGAATGTCAAAGTACCAATTTAATGTTCTATTTTTAAAAATTGAGAATAATATTTCCAAACAAAATACGCACTTTCGAGAAGCTATACCTCCAAAAGAAAAATTAGCTTTAGAAAAATTATAAAAATGATTATGAGTACATAAAAATATGTATATTTAAAATAAATTAATTCCTACAGGCACCGACAGACCGACGAAACATTCATGGCTCGAACGTTTTGTCGTGTCGTGTCGTGTCGTGCCGTGTCGTTACGGAGCTTGCCGGATCAGTATGAATCACCGTATTCAATAATATCGATAGAATATATTTTGTCGTGTCGTGTGAGTGCGAATCGGGCTTAAATCGTCATTCGCTATACGGTCTGTTTTTAACTACACGTACAACGGTTACCGTGTATTCGTCGTGCATCGATTGTCGCATGACGTAAGAAAGAGGAGAGACGTTGTTCTGAACTCGGTCGAAAACGACGTGTGTGTGTGTGTGTGTGTGTGTGTGTGTGTAGGTAACGTGAACGGTCAGTGTTATAGCGTTGAAAACTGTGTGTAGTATATAAGATCGGGTTTTTTTTCAAATATTTTATTTTATGCTAACTTGGTCGAACGAGTTAAAAAAATTTAATCAATTGACTCGTCCAGCCGTTTATCACCACGTAATATAAATAAACGAAACGAATAACGTTGGAAACTTGCAAGCGTTGATTTTATTCGGCGACGCGATTGTCCTATACAGTTTTAAACGAACGTCGTGTATTTGAGTTTGAAATCTCGCGGCGATCGTTAACGTTCACATACGCGCCGCTTATTGCCTTTCGGCCGTTGTTGTGCGCTAGCGATTCGGTGGTGTGCGCGGTTTGATGGTTTTCGACGTAACAAACGTGCTTTCTATTTTATTGCGGACAAAAAAACAAAAAACTCGTTTACTATGAACTTATAGATTTATAGCGTTTGCGCAGTACTTACACGCCTATAATCTACCGACCGGTTTTTTTTTTCTATATTTCAAATGTTGAACGACGCGAGCAATGTTTTCTTATATTGAAGTATTCCAAGTGTAAGCAATGTCTAGTCGAGTACTTTTTGCTTTTAATCGAATAATTTTCTAAATGAAAAGAAAAACATTTCGTTTGTTCTCAACGGAATAATTATCTGAAAGAAACACGTCATCAAAAATATGAATACGAATTGTTTGAGTTACGAGAAAAAGTAAATAATCGTCTAGCTACAAAGTATTAATAATGTTTTCATTTTATTTTTTTCAAATACGATTTTGTAATGAACAAAATTTAGCATTCACATTCGTGTGTTGCGATTTCTTTCTCCGGCGATAGGTTAACAGCGCTTTTCTTATCTGTTTAATTTTTCCCCTCATTTTGTACACACACAAACACGGTTCTATGGAATGTAAATGTTGTACACAATAACGCGACTTTCCCCGCGATCACGCGGAGTTCCCGAACGTTAACGTGCATATTTTCTAACCGTTTTCGATAGTTTCGTATCGTGTTTCAATCGTCTCATATTAGATATTGTTTAACGCTCAACATATTGATACACACACACACACACATGGTACGAATAATGCGCATTTCGCTTTCCGTACGGATAATAAACTAAACCGACTTAAAAAAAAAATATATATATCTGTTCTTACGCGTCGTCGTCGAATGATTAGTGTATATTCTCAATATATATTTTGTTCTCTAATTCGAGTGCACATATGATCGCGAATATTCGCCGAAAATTATTATTTTCAATTGGGGCGGTTCGCGAAAACAGTCGTGCAACAATAATAATAATAATAATAATAATATTTCGAATTCGTTTAACGTTTTCGTTCGCTCTGTCTGCACGCATTGTCAAACATTACAACGACATATAATTTAAAAGTTGACCGAAACCGAAAGAGTCGTAAGTGGTTAGGCGGGTCTACTTCCGAGACTTCCGGATAAAGGAGCGATAAAGCTCCGAAAAATAACGAGAAATATGTATTTATTATTGATTTCTTTTAATCTTTCATTATACACGGACTACGATCGACACGGTAATTTATATTCGAACGACTAAACGTTTATCGTCGGTAACATGGGTAAATCGTTTGTTTTTTCTCCGAGAAACGTATGATCAACAGTTGGTTACCACTACGGCAATCGTTATAATCGTGTTCGTTTACGATATGCTGTTGGCGCGGCCGTCACGTTACCGATTTCGGGCGGCTGTGAAGAATACCGTATAGCCGGAACTCGGAACGTTCGCGTGATCGGAACGCCAACAATAAAAACACCACGTCGTTTCCCGCTCGGCGCGACAGACCGTTTTAATTTCCGCGCGCGCGTTGGAGACGGAAAACGGTCGGGCGCGCACCACGTCGGCCGTGTCCATGTACGGCGCGGTCCGCGGAGAACCGGGGGCGAAACGATCGCGTTCATTACCACGTGTACCGTACCCGCCGTGACGCTACACACTATACCAGCGGTTCCCAACCGGCGGTCCGCGAGGCGTACCTATAAAATTTTTAAATATTTCGATTTTCCTCTGGGCGCGTTACAAATATTACGTACCGACAACCGTTACCGAAATTCTGATGTCTGTGAAAAAATCGATTCTTATTTAATGAGAAAAGATGATGTCTAAAAATGCATGGCGGTCCGTGACGTATTGAAAGTCGTCCAAGCGGTCCGTAGTGTCAAAAAGGTTGGGAACCACTGCACTAATACAGTGCGTATACCGGTTAGGGGCGACCGACACACTCGTCGGTGATGAGGCCGTCGACTATAAACCACTACGGCCGACACTCGCCAAACGGATTTAACGAACACGTTGCCGTCCGGATCCTGACGACGATTTCATTCTAACCCGCTAGTTGAACGTCCTTGTGTCAATCACACTATCGGGCCGGTCTGCGGTCCCGGGCAGGCCGAAGCGTCGACAACCCACACCACCCCACCCCCCGACGACGGGATGTTGACCCGCCTCGCGCCGCATCGATGACCGTGAGCTACCGCGCGCGGTTACCGCGGACCGGCACTATCATCAATCGCCGCACGGTGTTCCGTGCTACCTGCCCGCCGGTGTCGTAATCGCGCTCGCACACAGACGCGGCAAAACACAGGGATGTTCTCCGAGACCCTCGCGAGGCTTTCACCCGCATTAGATCGGCGTTTCTCAAACTGTGGGTCGCGATAGATTTTCGGGGGACGACGCGCTGACATAGCCTCACGTATTTAAGGACACACGCATGCGGCGTGAACAGACTCCAGACCGTGCTTACCTCAAATGGTTTACGATGGAACTGGACGTGCTCTTGAGACTGGCCCGAGTGGACGAGTGTTGGAACGGAGGTGGTTTGGACGGGGTCTCCGGCTCGTAATTGACCGCGGCCTGCAGGGCGACCGCCTCCAAGGTTTCATCCTCCTCTTCTTGTATCGTAGGAACTATGTTATACTCGTTGTGGTTGTTGTTGTTACAGTTATTGTTGTTGTTGTTGTTGCTGCTGACGGCGTTGTACTGTAACGGTTGTTGCTGTAACGGTTGTTGTTGTTGTTGTTGCTGCTGGAGCGGTTGTTGCTGGAGCGGTTGTTGCTGGTGCTGCTGCTGGAGCGGCTGTTGCTGCTGTTGCAAATGGTCGGGCACGGACCCGTTGCGACGGGCCCGTTCGCTGTTCCGGTGCGCCGCCGTGCAGATCTTCACGTACACGCAGCACACGGTGACGAACGGCACGACGTACAGCAGGCCGGCGTACGCCACCGGGAACGCGTGCCGGTACAGTTCCGGCGCGACGGACAGCTCGCGGACCGCGGACAGGGCGCCGGCCACCGCGGACAGGCACCACGTGACCGCCACGGCCACCGCGCAGCTGGCCGCGTTCACGGTCACGTGGTATCGCAGCGGATCGGTGACCGCGTAATATTGGTCCACGGCCACCGCCATGACGGACAGCACGGACTGCGCGTACACCGCGCCGGTGAGCCCGTGCCACACGGCCACCGGAAGCGGCGGCACCCAGTCGCCGAATCGGTCGTCGCCGCCGCCGCCGCCGCCGCCATCCGGCCACAACGTCAACGGCACGAGGATCCAACTGCTCGCTAAATTGGTGACCAATAAGTTCATCACGAATCTGCAAAACGACCAAAACGACGAAGCGTCGCGTTAATGAACAGTTCGATCGTGTTGTCGAGACGGTGCGACGACGATCGTTATCATCTCGATCCCCCCCCCGCCCCGCCCCGCCCGATTTTCCCGGGATAGCGCGAACCCGAAGGCAAACGAGACGATACGTTTTCGACCGTTCCTCACGTCCGTAAAAGTCCGCTTATCGTCCGCTTAACCCGTGTCGCGGCGACAGAAAAATTGCCGACGTTTTTAGGAATACGTTTTTACAAAAACAAATAAATCAAAAAAAAAATCACATACATGCGATAACGTCGCGATAAATCGATAAATCCGCGTCGACGCGCGCGGCTAACTGGCGGATCGATATCGAAATACATATAAACGACCGTTGATGATAATAATAACAATGATTGTTGTCATTAATCGTGCGGACCGATTTAGAACACGGGGACAAATACGTGACGACGACATTTCGTCAGTGTCCGTGTTGTTCGGTTATCCGTTTCGTTTTCGGAGACGGAACTTTGTACCGTATAATAATGACGTTTACAAGACATATTTTAATATTTTTCTCGTAAAAATCGTATAATTCGGGTTCGATTGAAGTTCAATTTCTTACGATACGTTTTTACCGATTAGATTCAAATTTTCAAGAAAATGTTTTTGATTTACTACGAATAATAATCATAATAATAAACTACTGTTATGTAAGAGTAAACTGGAGACGGTAACGTTATGATTTCCGGAAACGTCAGGAAATACGTTTTATTTTTGTAATCGGACGTGAAAAAAAAAAAGGTTCCCTGTGTAGCCGTAATAAGGTTGTTGTTCGTCTATTCCGTGTTGTGTATTTGATTATTGATATAATAATTATTATTCTAATAATAACTTGTACACGAATAAACGCGTATCGCGACCTCCAAAAATAGCGACTATTCATTACGTAACACGTGTATTATCGATAACGGAAAAAATTAATATAATATTATTATTATATTGCGGATTTCTTTTTCTTTGCTTTTTTTTATCAGAATAATCGATCGAATTTATGATGGGCGAAAAAACTATGTTCTGCTGTTCCGAATTTTTCCGTTTTAACGATTCAAACGCACGGATTAGATTAGACGAAACTAGATCCGGATACAGTAGAGTACGGCGTTACTCATGTGGCGTTACCCTTATCGCCGACCCGATTGATGGTTTTCTCCCGACAAATCGGAATTAATTTGCAATTTGCGGAGAGCGGCAACCGCGCGAAGTACTCGACTGTCCGAAATGCATATCCATATTTTCTGTTATCTCTATCCGAAATGTGCGTTCAAATGTTTGCACGTCCAAACTTCAAAGAGAAATATGATAAGAAAACTTGACATGCATATTGCCGTGGCGGGACAATTGTTATTGGCTAGAAACTCTGATTGTCAGATTGATTGAAGAAAACACGTCTTTAGATTATAATTGAAGAGTTAATAATATTTCTGTTTGTCGAAAATTCTATAGTTTTTTTTTTCCGGCTTTGTTTCAGCGTTGAACATATTAATTTAATCGTTTTAATTCTATTATCTATTTCAACTGTTTATTTCGCGTTAAAAAAAAAATAATAATAATAATCCAAGGGTTATTCGTTAATTTGTGATTAACCCACCCGAACTACCTTATCCGCTACCGATCGTCGACGTCGTATACGATTTACGTGCTGTTAGAAGAACCGCGATTTTTTTCGTGATTACTACAAGTGCCGTACGCGCGTTATACTCGTCTCTTTATATTATACACACACACACACACACACACACACACGTGCGTATATATTAAATACGACCGGTAAATTATGCATGTGCATGACGAGACTGGTATATTATGCACTGGGATATCGTCACGTCGAAAAGAAATGATAAACACGGCGTTGGCGGGCAGACGAGAGAGAAACGATCGCGTTACGTCCTTATACGGTATCGGCTTACGAGGCTGCGAGACTTAACCCAACTTGGACATTGTTAATCCGTCGCTACGCTTTTACGTACGGTCCCCGCGTCTCATTGCCCGTGGGAGATAACGTGCATCGCCGAGTCAAATTGAATGTCGCGATTTTAATCTCCAAAGGACCAAACGTGGTTGTTTGGACGGTAGCTGACCCTGTAGCCGTCTCGCGCTACTGTTTTATACTACACGTAAATTAAAAACAATTAGACGGTCGGTTTTATTTTTAAACGCGCGTTTGTCGACGAGAGATTTATCGAACCGTAATGCCAAAAAACCTACCGACGGAAAGTCTAGGAAAAAAAAACCCCCGCGTGAAATCGCTACGGCTCTGATCCTCGCGGAACGAATCGAGTATACGATTATTCGCTATAAACGCGCCGTACAAATATTATACACATAATCAAAAAAAAAAAAAAACACGAAAAAACACGCAAAATTTAAGTACCACGTTAGATATGTATTTCGTATTGTCGCGCGTTCCGAACACAATGACAGTGTCGAGAGGGAAAACGGCGAACGTCAACTGTTAATTCAAAGTGTAATAAAAAAATTATTGCCAGAAAACCGGTCGTACGTATTATGTACGTACGAATATTATTAACTATTGTAATATATTGTTTTAAACGTTTAACTCGACGCGAATATACCCAGACGAAAATGTATTTGTGTTTTTTTTTTTGACGAAAACGCGTTTGTAACGAACGTATTACGTGGCATTGTTAGCGCGCAGTTACATTTTTCGACCAAAATAATTCGAAAGGAAAAATAAAACGAGTTCTCTGAGAACTCGGCGTTTACTTTTAAATATCACGCGCGAAACGAAATTCTACGGACGAACCAAATTGAATTGTTGACGACGAGTTCGTTGGAAACACGTGTACTCTATTAACCGTGATAAACACGATGACGTCAAAAAATCCAAAAAAGGTTAAAAACCATTCGATACCGTCGGCTTTGGCACGCGGAATCGACCGCGGGACTCTGCCGAATACCACCGACGAACAGATTATTGTTATTATTCATGCGTTTCGCGTGTGGAAAATCGTTATCGTTTCTTAAATTGACCCGAGTTCGTCTAACCCAACGGCTGACCGAAAACGTTCGATTTGTCGTTCTCCTCCGCACTCCTGATTTCTGCGGACCTGGCCAAAAAACCCTTCCCGTCCCGACAAAAGTTAACGATAACAAATAATAAACATCACGCCGCCAATACAAACAAATGCGTCCGGGACGAGAACCGTGTTTTCTTTGTCGCACGCGAGACTGTTCCGGAGACACGCGGTTGACATGGTGAACACGGTATAACGTTCGTCGATTTCACGGATTGTGTTTTGTCTGTGTTTACAAAACACGCGACAGACGGATTTCGAACACGTTTCCGCGTGTACCACACACGCGCAATATCGACGTTCGAAAAACGGGTTCCGCGCCACGTATTATATATAACACGCCACGGCGCACGCTGTCGGATCGATAAACTGCAAACGTGCATATGTACTCAAAATATAAATAAATCAAATTATATACATATACATGAAAAGAGATGGGGTGGAGGGAATCGTTGAAAAAACAAATATCGCCCCGTTACCGTCGCCGTTCGCCAAAGTGGACGAAATTCCTCCCCAAAAAAAAAAAAAAAAACGTGTAGTAATAGCCGCGGCGTCCGGACAACGTGAACGAGACGCGACATTTCCGGAAAAATACTCGTCGACTTGAATTTCGGAAACGTTTTCAAAACGCGTTCGGCCGCGACGACTACGGCCAGAGCCGGGGTATCATAATCCCGATCGAAACGGGAAACGTATGAAACCTCGGCGATCAAAACACACGTACGTGTGTGCGGGGAACCTAACCTTTTTTTTTTTTCCTCCCCGCGCGCGCGACGAAGACGATACGCGTCGCGCCGCGGGATACTTGGTCTAGAGCTCACGAAAGCCTAGACACTGGACAACACATATTGTCCACCTTGAGGGTTCCGTTTTGTTTGTCGTCCGTGTCGGGTTCTCTAGAGTTTTCCGCGCAAACGAATGACCGCGAGGTCGATTGACGGAACGCGCATACACACCGGGCGAGCAGTTCACCGCGACGATGTAAGACGCGGTCGACAGGTAGACAAACGAACCGGGGGTACGGGCCGTCCGTACTCGACCCGTGCAGAGCATCTAAGCAGACAACCACGTGGTCTTTACGTGCGAACAAGAGTACCCGGAATGTACGCGACGAAACCGAACTCAACTCGGACGTGAATTCGCGCGCGCGTCCTTGCCTGGTTGCGACCGTGTCCGCCGGAACGTTTTTCTTTTGTACACGCGTGTCCGTATAGAATAATGAACCGCGCGGCGAAACAAAAAACAAACGAACAAACGTACACTATCATCTGTGCACTTTATCTCGCCCTTGCTACACGGTACACGGGTATACACACACATACACACGCGCGCAATACAAACCTCTCGAGGAATATACGCGATAACCGAAACGGCGTGTGTGTGTGTGTTAATTTAATATCTGCTATGCGCGTCTCACCTTGGGACGCCGAACGTTAACGCGCGTCGATAGTGTAATTATTGTCGTATTAGTGTAGTAACCAAAAAAAAAAAAAAATCATTCCAACGCTTAATTTATAAATACGATTTTTTTCGTATTTTTATTCTCGTCGCAAAATAATATTTGTAAGGTGTACCGTGTAACGTAACGAGTATATTGTGCGTATGGGATAGTCGACGGTTCCCACAAAACCGGTCGAAATAACAATCGATAGCCCCCTTCCCATACGCACGTCATAGATTATTTGTAAATACCGGCCCGGCGAATAATTAAAAGTTTTTGTCTCTCTCTCCATGTCCGTCCGTTCAGTGAACATCATTCAAATTAAATTGTGTGGATTTTACTTATGTTTTTTTTGTGAATTTTTTTGTGATAAAACAATGATGGAGTAGATCCGGGAAGAGATCTCTCTTGAACAATGATAACATACGGGCAAGAGGGAGATGTATTTTTCACTCCCGATATATTCAAATCGGTATGTTTATATATGCACTATACCTTGGCCGGTCATACAATTTTTTACGTTAAATTATATTAATTATGTTGTTGATTATGTTGTGAAATTATTTTATTATGTGTGTCGAGTGTGAATTTTTTTATCATCAACATAAACGAGAAGATATCGAACAACATAACGATTTTTTTTCATTAGAATAAATCCTAAGTCTCCGGCACAATTCGTGTTATCCGGATTTAGGTTGGCGACCCCAATTTGAACAAGGGCGTCAGTAGCCGTGAGGTTACAGATGGCGACCCTGCCAGGATAGTTAGTATTGCGTGCGGTAAAAAAAAAAAAAAAAAAAAAAAAATAATAATAATAATAATAATGGCCAATTATTATACGGAAATATTGTTTTCGGGATATTTTTGTATTGCTTGAATTGTTCGAACGCGATAACGTGCGGGCTTGGACGCAACGATGTGATGTATCGATGATGGGGCATAGCATTTCATCGGATTCGCTGCGATGATGTAACACCACTTGCCCATGCCAATGCGGTCCAATGTCTGAACGTGCTGCCGTCGTCGTTCCGCTACGCTATTGCTGATTACGTCAAGCACTTTTACGGTACCAATGTTATTAAGAGAGATTTCAGTTTAACTTGTACACGCAAATGTGTGTACCTACTATTGTTTTTTTTCTTATGTCGCAGCATAATTGAAAAATTGCCAATTTTTTTTCTGTACGACTCGCATATCGCTTTAAAATATTTTTATATATATATGTATTAGTATATGACTCGAGTGCGTGTCAGTTCGATGTGTTTCCGGGCGACCGCATTACGACGATATCGTTTTTTTTTAATGAGCTCCTTGAGCTATCTTATTTATTAAATTTTGTTAGGTGATTAATTTTTTTAGCGATATGTAGTGTTATTAATCTCTCGTATACACATTTGCGTTGAATCATTCATAAATTGTACAATATATAATTAGGCACTCGGTATTATTATAGTTCGTGGTAGGCATTTATTTTATTTAGTAGGAATGGTCTGTGATTTTTTTCTTTTTCTTTGTTTTGTTATATATTTTGGCCAAGGAAGTAATATGTCCGATTATGAATGTGATCTTGCCCAGTTTGTTATCATTGTTTGAGAGAGATCTTGTTTGAAATTTATATTATCTTATTATCTTTGAATTATTTTCGAGTGAATTCTCATGAATTTATTTATATGTTTATTTAATTTTTACTTTCTTTTTATATATCTTATTTGAATTTTAAGGAATACATTGTGGGTTAATTGTATTTTGTTGAAATTATTATTTATATCTGAATTTCGATTGAAATATTGGTGTTAAGTTACCATTTTACGAATATTATTTTTATTTCTTTAATTTATGTATTAGTCATTATTTGAGTTCTAACATTTTGTTTTGTTACGTGAATTCTGGTTTGTGTTCTTGAACATTTTATTAATATTGGTTTATTTCTGGTTTTGTCTGTATGTTATTTTGTTCATTTTGATTTTCGATAATCTTTATTGATTTATATATGGCATCCAGTGCTGGACAGCGAATAACAAATCCGCCTAAACGACTGATTGATCAGATACATCGCGACAACCGAGATAAAAGTACACTAACTATGTCAGATAGTGAATCTAGTGAAGTCACGTTAGCTGACCTGATGGCTATGATGAAAAAATCGCAAGAAGAAACAAAACAAGCTCAGGAAGAAACTAGAAAATTTCAGGATATACGTTTTGACCGGCTTGACAATCAGTTTAAACTTATTAATAGTCGTCTGAATCAACATGATACACAAATATCGAAAATTGAGAATAATTTTGTTACATTACATAAAAGTCAGCTGGAATATCAAATCATTACCAATCGTCATACTGACAAGCTATCATCCGTCTCCACAGAGGTCGAGGCATTAAAAGAAGCCGTAAAATTGCTTCAAAGTAATGTTTCTAATGGTTCTGCATCTTTTAACCCAGCCTTGTCTTCAACATCCGTACCACCGATACAGTCAACGTCGGCAATACATGAACTGCAATCCAATGCGAGACCTGTTCCATCATTATTCGATAGTAGTCGTCCGTCTTTCTTGAGCTCCATGGAACGTATGAGTGACGTCGTTTCAGAATTTTCCGGAGGATTCGAAGATGTTCACCCCGAAAATTCCTTAATGACTTATCTAATTATTTTGAAAATTCATATTTAACTGATATTCAAAAATTGAGTGCTGTTCAACGGCGGTTAAAAAATAATGCATATATATGGTATGAATCATTAATGCCTAGTCCAACAGTGTACGACGAATTCGTTCAGTGTTTTCGGCAACAGTTTTGGTCTGCTGACATTCAGCGTAGAGTGTATGATGAAATTTTCCGACCGTACCAGTATCGTTCATCTTTTGGCCTTGCAATTCATGCCATTAAATGGATCACTAAGGCAAAATATCTCAATCCTCCAATACACCAATTGAGTCTAGTCAGCACGATTATTCAGCATTATCCGTCGTCGTTAGCAATCGCTGTTCGAGGACGAGGACCCAAAACTACTGGTGAACTAGTCGCAGTGCTTACAGAGTTCGAGAACACTGCGTCATTTTGGGAACAATCTCGATCAGTTCAACAACCCAACAATGAACGTCAGAACGTTCATCTGAACAGTCAGCGACGTGATCACCCTCATTCAAATAATCAGCCCCAAAGAAACTGGAATTCACAACCCAATCACGGTCGGTTTAACAACCATAATATACGCCCTAATGACTCGCGTAATGATCGACGTCCATTACAAACTTCAGCCGAACATAGTGTGCAACAAATGGAAATTTCGGAAAACGGGAACGGGTCCACTCAATAACGACACGTACTGGTGTTGACCCTATTTCTTCGTGTCAAAGTGCTACCTCGTTGACTTCAGTTATTTCTAATTTAAATCAAGATTCTGTGCCATTTAAATCTTTTCCCGTGAAACCAAATCGTCCTGAGCTCAAAATTAATTTATCTAACCAAGTTTTTTATGCATTACTCGATACTGGTGCCTCTGTCTCTGCAATATCGGAAGACATTTTTAATGTCCTACAAGGGAGCCTACCGGATGGGCAGTCGTTAAACATTTTACCTGTGAACGGAGTCACTGTTTCTACTGCGTTGCGCACCAAAAGTAAAAAGGTCACATCCCAAGTGTTACTGTCATTTTTAATTGACAACCAGGAAGCTGATTGCATATTCTTAGTTGTACCAAATTTATCAACATCTATTATATTGGGTGATGATTGGTTGTCTCGCTATAAAGTGATTTTAAATTACCAGACGAATACGATTAAATTCCCAGATTGGGACCTTCAGTGTCCATTTCGTATACTTACAAAAAACAACGATTCGGTTGTATTTTCCTCTCTGTCGGTTCGTGAGTCACCTGAGCATATATATCGCTCAAATTACGATCAACATATGTTCTCGGCACAAACTATTGTCCATCATATTCATAAACCAAACAATATCGGTCCTGTAATTAACATACTCTCCACACCAATCGAAGACTTAGAACCATTTGATAATATTAAACAACATGTGCAAAATATTACGTCACTGTCTGTTACCGAAAAATCTAAATTACTTGAGTTACTTTCTGATTATCATTGTATCTTTAACAATCGACCAGGATGTAACACACTTTACACTTGTCGTTTTGATGTTTCTCGAGATGAACCATTTAAGATAAAGCCATATCCAATTCCATTTGCTCAAAGACCAGCAGTTGAACGTGAACTGAACCGTATGCTTGAATGGGGGGTGATTGAACGCAGTTCCTCACCATACGCTAGTCCCATAATATGCATTAAAAAGTCTGACGGCTCTGTACGGTTATGTTTAGACGCCCGTCGGATTAATCAATTAATTGTTCCAACGCGTGATGCATCTCCACCGGTAGATGAATTATTGTCCCGTTTCCACGGTAAATCATTTTTTTCTAGCCTTGATTTTTCATCTGGGTACTGGCAAATACCTTTGCATCCATCGGTTCGTAAATATGTTTCATTTGTATATGATGGGCGAACTTATTCATTTACTCGGTTGCCGTTCGGGTTAAACATTTCCAATACTGCATTTGGACAAGGCCTTGAAGCAGCACTAAAGTCAACAATAGAATCAACAAATTACCAAGAGAAAAACGTTCATATCTACGTCGATGATATGTTGTTGACCAATACTACATTCGATTCTCATTTAGTTTTGTTAAAGGACACCTTTGAAAAAATTCGTCAGTCGGGTATGACTTTGAAATTTTCCAAATGTAAATTGATTTGTTCTAAGATAAAATTTTTAGGTCATATCGTAACTCCGTCACATATTTGTATGGATCCTGATAAAATAGAGGCCATTGCTGCGTTTCCGTATCCTCGAAATAAAAAGGAATTGCAGTCATTTATTGGGTTCTGTAATTTTTATCGTAAGTTTTCTGATCATCATGCTTCTCAGATGGCTCCTTTAATTAACTTACTCAAGAATAAATCATGGTCATTCAGCACAGAAAATAAAAAACAATTTGACCAAGTAAAACAAACCTTGGGAAATCATATACTTGTTCATCCCGATTTTACACAGCCATTTTGTATTCAAACTGATGCATCAAAATTAGGTCTGGGAGCTGAACTCTTCCAAGTTGAAAATGGTGAACGTCGAACCATCGCTTTTGCCAGTCGTGTCTTAAACGTCGCCGAACGTAACTATTCTATTACAGAACTCGAACTTTTATCTATCGTCTTCGCCTGTCAAAAGTTTCGCGTTTTTCTGTTAGGTCACAAGATCACCGTTTACACTGATCACCAAGCCCTGGTTTTTTTATACCGGTGTCGACTCCGCAACGCCGGTTAACCCGATGGACGTTGTTATTACAGGAATACGACCTCCATATTCACCATTGTCCTGGTCAGAGTAACATTATCGACGTTTTGTCAAGGAATCCGGTTGGTAGGAATGAGGTAGAACCGGAAACCATGCCATCTATTCTTAAGTTGAAAATAGAAGTTCCACCCAAATATTCATTTAAAATAATTGAAAGTTTTAAAAATTTACGTAAAGATCAATTTTCAGATCCCCGTTTACACTCTATTTTTATCAGCCTTAATTCCTCAACAAGTCAACTTCACATGTGGTACAAAATTATGAGGATATATTGTTTTTCCGGCGTTTTGTTACCAGTGAACAGTGGTTAGTATGTATTCCGTCCATTCATGAGTTGAGATTAATTGTTTCTGTGCATGAGTTATACGGTCATGTTGGTCCCAAAAAATGCGCTTCAGTGTTAAAAGAGGTTTGTTATTTTCCAAATTTACACCGACGTATTCGTTTTATCGTATCACATTGTGACATCTGTCAGCGTTCTAAACATCAAACCGTTCGATCTGAAGGACCAATGCAAAATGTTCTATCTCAATTTCCACTTGATCGTGTATTGGTGGATATTTATGGTCCTTTACCATCCGGCTGGAATAATGTATCATATATTTTCGTTGTTCTAGACAATTTTTCTAGATTTGTTAAGTTATATCCCATGAAACGAGCTACTGCGTTAGCTACGACTAATCATATGATTAATTATATTTCTACATATGGAAAACCAAAAATTATTGTTTCTGATCATGGTGTACAATTTAATAGCAAAATATGGCAAACTCGGTTGTCCAATTTAGGAGTTCCTCCTACGTTTACCTCAGTCTATCATCCACAATCTAATCCGGCTGAGCGTGTGATGCGAGAGTTAGGAAGATTGTTTCGATTATACTGTTCAGAACACCATTCTGACTGGCCGACATACGTACCATATATAGAATGGGTGTTGAACAACTCCGTACACGAGGCTACAGGTTCTACTCCGTCTGAGATTTTTTTAGAACAACCTCGGTACAATCCTTTATCTGCCCTTGTGAATTTTCCCTCCGGAATTGTGTTTAATGCGAAACAACGATTAATCATGGCACAGGAAATTCAACAATCTCGGGCCGAAAAACGGAATCGTCGTCATGATAAAAAAGGCAAACTTGTTTCATATAAAATTGGGGATCTAGTTTTGATTCGGACTCACAATTTAAGTTCTTCAGTCGATAAATGTATTCATAAATTTTTCATGCTCTATGAGGGACCTTTTGTCGTCAAAGAAATCAAAAACAAAAATGCGTACGTTGTTTGTGATCCAAATACCAACCGTATACGTGGATGTTTCAATGTTGTTCTACTGCGCCCATATCTTCATCCGGTAACTCAATAGTTTTTTTTTTCATTTATATTCGATTTATTTCAAGGTTTAGCAATATGGTTTTATTATATATATTTTTGATATGTTTTTTTATGATTTGTCACTCGTTACTTTTGTATTTATAAATGTGTTCAATAATTGTCCACATTTATAAAGGGGGTTTCTGTAACGTAACGAGTATATTGTGCGTATGGGATAGTCGACGGTTCCCACAAAACCGGTCGAAATAACAATCGATAGCCCCCTTCCCATACGCACGTCATAGATTATTTGTAAATACCGGCCCGGCGAATAATTAAAAGTTTTTGTCTCTCTCTCCATGTCCGTCCGTTCAGTGAACATCATTCAAATTAAATTGTGTGGATTTTACTTATGTTTTTTTTGTGAATTTTTTTGTGATAAAACAATGATGGAGTAGATCCGGGAAGAGATCTCTCTTGAACAATGATAACATACGGGCAAGAGGGAGATGTATTTTTCACTCCCGATATATTCAAATCGGTATGTTTATATATGCACTATACCTTGGCCGGTCATACAATTTTTTACGTTAAATTATATTAATTATGTTGTTGATTATGTTGTGAAATTATTTTATTATGTGTGTCGAGTGTGAATTTTTTTATCATCAACATAAACGAGAAGATATCGAACAACATAACGATTTTTTTTCATTAGAATAAATCCTAAGTCTCCGGCACAATTCGTGTTATCCGGATTTAGGTTGGCGACCCCAATTTGAACAAGGGCGTCAGTAGCCGTGAGGTTACAACCGAATCCGAGAAAACGGTCCGCCGTCCGATCGTATTAATTTATACAGACCTATTATAGAAAAAAACCTCCCCGTAAGAATACAAACACGTATTATATTGATAGACGATTTTTTTTTTATTTATTTTTTTTAATATACTTAATTTCAAATCGTGTGTACGAATTAGAATAACGGTATACCGGCTGCCGTATTCGGAAGTCGGAAATCTAACGCAACACGAAAAAACAAAGCACTTGACGCGTCGAAAAAAAACGTCAAGTGTTTGAATCGCTGAATATATTCGAAACAGATTTTCGAAAGACTGTGAACACCGGCGTTTTATCTAAATAATTTTCCGCCGGGTTATTTACAAAAGCGAGAAGAAATTTTTTTTTATCGCAGACTCGAGTACACGCATTATCGTGTAAGTGATATAATGTAGGTTACGTAGACCGGGAAAAACAACACGTTCCGCCGTGCAATAATTATTATTATTGTTTCGCTCGATACGCTCGTAAATCCGTCCCTACGCGCGTATTTAGTTGTAAGTACGAAATTTCACGGTCGAAACCGCGTAGGCTGGTCCCAAGTATTATGCGTACGTTTTAAAATTTATAACCTAAACATTTATCGATTGATATATATATAATATACGCACACGCACACAGTGTATACATTTCCATTTGGCACAATTTTCGACCATTTTTTTTTTTTTTTTTGTAAATTATTTTTTCTTTTTCGTTAAGTTATATGTGCACGCTTTTATAATACACTCGCCGCGACGTTTTTGGCACTGGATCGGCAACAGCGAGTTTTTTTGTTTTTTTTATCGCGCATACACACTAATGTATTACTGTTATTATATTCATATTACATTTAAATGTGTGTACGCACGCGCAGATATAATTACGTGCAATCAAATCGTAACCTAACGACAGTTTTAGTGAAATATCAATTACGAAATCAACGCGAACGGTCGTTAGACGAATAATTAAGCGTACATATTGTCGATGGTAAGGCGAATATTGTCGTACGAGCAACAAAACGTTTTTAAAATTGCGGTTTTCTGCTGCTGCCGTTGTCGTTGTAAAGCACAGTTTGTTGTAGCGATTTCCGTTTATAATGGACAATTGATTTGCACGTAATACAATTTTTTTTTTTTTTTTTCAACCACAAACCACAAAACGTGTCGCACACGACAACACTGATGTCGTAGCGACAAATTTTTAATCATTGTAAGTATCGATTTTTTTTTGTAAAATTTTACTTCTTTTCAATACGCCGTGGGTCGTCGATATATTAAAATTATTTCGTCGTAAAATCGATTTGGAAAGCCATAATTAATATAAAATCAATGAATAAATAGTTTTTTTCGGATTTCCTGAAAATGTTAGGAAACATATACGAAAACTTGACTTTTAACCATCAATATATAATATAATCATGAAATCGATTGTCGAGTTTATATTCATAAACGACCGATTTATAATCCACGAGTACTCGAATATATCGGAACTTTCAAAGAGGGATTTGTTCCAAATTTTGATTGTTCCGGCTCGTAAAAAAATGTATTTGGTTTCGTAACGGGGATTAAGCGTTATACCGAACACGTAAAAAGAGGGAGGAGTGAGAGGAAATAGAAAAAAATTTATTCGAAAAATTTGCTACAAACGAAAATATTTGCAAGCCGAGATGGAACAAACGACATCTCGTTTCGAACAGGTGCACGAGAGCATAAGTAGACGCATCGTATACCAGCCAATGCTGTAGACCAGCGTTTCTCAAACTGTGGGTCGAGAGAAGTTTCTTTTTAATTCTACAGATTCTAATAAATTTATGTTTTTTTAACTTTTTTATCCGGTAAATGTAAAACCATGTGGGTCCCATGCGAGAGATTTTCGGGGGAAATATTGGATTCTAAAAAGATTGAGAACCACTGCTGTAGACTAATCGGCGATCGTTTAACAACGACATTTTATGTTGTGTCAGCAATAAACGATGAAGTTTAAATGGCGTCTAAATTAAAAAAAAAAACAAAAAAAACAAAAAGCGGAACTTATTGAAAATGTTTTTTTTAAAAAAATGTCGCTTCCGTTTGCGTTACGATCGTGGAAAAAAATTGCGTCAAAATCTATTTTCGCCGCGTGACTCCGTGAAAAAACGCATACGGCTACTACGGCGCGTTATACAAAACGTAAATATCGAAATCTGTACGCGTTCTCGTATACCAATACGGGCCGCATAAACTATTGTTACGGAAAAAGATAGGGAAATAAAAATATCTAAAAAAATATCTAAAAAAATAAATAAATAAATCGATCACTCACCTGTTCGACAGGGTGCGCAGACCGGGTCGACGATAGAACACTAGCAGTAGCAGCGAATTGCTCGACGTGGACACGATCAAAACGAGCGCCGAGAAGACTTTCAACAAGCCGACTAGCATTAGGGCCATTCGGCTGCTGAGATCCTTCTGTAAAACAAATAACAAGAACGGAACGCTGTAATGAACGTTTTGGCACGACCGCGGGACAGGCGCGCGAGGAGGGACCGCGTGAAGTGAAGTGGGTCCCAAACTGGCGTCTCGACGACCGATGAACATAAATGCGTACACATACATATACATCATGAAATTGGTCACCACTGCATATCGCATACGTACGACTATTATATTATATTACAATATCAATTCGCGCGATATTATTCGAATAGCTTTATATATATATATATATATTCCACCTCCACGCGCGTACACGCCCACAACACACACGTATTACATAATGTTATAATAAACGGTGATCATCGTTGATAAATATACACACGTAGAACATTATGCCTCGACGTGCTGCGCGATTCGATCGAACGAACGCTATTTTTATTAAATACGATCGATTTCGACGATCGTCCGCGGAATCTTTTACTCGCTACACATCGACCGTCCGACCCGATCATTTCGTTATTGTTTAGTGTTTTCCGAGAAATACCAAAAAAACAACAATTCAGTGAGATATTTGCGTTCGTTTCAACGTGCAGTTTAAATGCGATACGCGTTGGAATTA
This sequence comes from Schlechtendalia chinensis, assembly GCA_019022885.1. NCBI lineage: Eukaryota > Metazoa > Arthropoda > Insecta > Hemiptera > Aphididae > Schlechtendalia > Schlechtendalia chinensis. The sequence goes on along the minus strand of CM032349.1, from coordinate 4,270,848 downwards.
TACGCGATGCACGTGGTCGAGAGTGTATTACACGACAATATAGTACTCGAAATTTTTTAAAAAAACGTACACCTATTGCGAGAGACGCGCTTATCGCGAGCTCACGAAAGTATATAAAAAGTATATACATGTAAGAACAGTAGCGGATTTAATAATTGAATGTCAGTTGGCAAACTTCTTTTTTTCTCGATTTTTATACAATTATATGTGTATTATATGTAAACACGAACATACTAAAATATAAAGAAAACCGCGGAAAAACTTAAAATGTAAGTAATTTAAAAGAAATAATCGGAGGATTAACGATAATTTTCAAGTGTTTATTGACTTGTAATCTCGTTTATCATAAATTGTAATTCCTTGATATAAAAAAAATTAACAAATATACAGGTCGGGTATAAGAATAATACTTCCAAAGTTTAATGGTACGTGCAAATAACGGAAACCTCATTCTTGGCATATTTTAGATTTCAAGTTTATAATTAAATGTTCAAAAGTCATAATTTTCGAACATTGCGATGCAAACATTTTTTCACCGTTGTTTATTTTTTTTATTATTTTTCAATGTACGATTTTTGGATCCAATTATGTGTTTTTCGAAAAATGAAATTGAATGTTTGCGTAAATATGCCAAGGCGTTTTGTTTGAAATATATGCTTTTTGAGACAGGTCTATATGCAGCTTAAAAAACACACATTTTGAAAAACTAAAAGCTAATAAAATCTTGACGCGTTAACTTCGAGTCAGCTTTATACAATATTATGAAAGTTATAAGCTGTATATATATTTATACATAACGTTTGGTAATACTAACGTAATAAAATGTATTTAAGAGTACTTTTAACTTAACTCGACAAATTATATGAAAAAAAAAATCTGTTAACGCTTGCTCTGCCGCCTCGCCTATAGAAAAGTATACGAGTATAATGCAATACAGACAACCAACTATACAATATAAAATTTTCCGATTAGTTTTAATGTTTTAATTTCATTAAAAAAAAAAAAATAATAATAATAATAATCGTTCGCATAAGAATGATACGCGCTCGTATTATCGTTTTAAAACATTTGAACCTTGACACATCGTCCGTAACTAATGCACTTTTGATTAATTACGGTTTTTGTTTCAATATACGAGTCTGCACTATTTCAACGTGTCGTTTAATTGTCAGCCGTTGACATTTCACAAACAACTATGAATAAGGTCCGAGTTATAATACACGCATTTAAATGTATACCGTGCATTATGCATTTCGAACGAAAATTACACACGTATATACGACGCCGACGTTGCGGAAAATAGTTTGTTTTTTTTTTTCGTAAAAAAATATTATAACGAACACGCAATAAATTTAAACGACAACACCCCGAAAAGATTTAGACATTGATTTGTATTTATTTTCGATTTATATGCGGATTACGCGGAACATTATGTACTTACATAGCATCAGAGAATTAATCGCATCTCTGTGCGTCTTCGAATTATATATAATACAAAATATGTATCGTCCCATAATATCGCGTTAAAAACAATAGGTAAACAAAGTCAATGAAACCTAATCTAACGAGGACCTTCTTCTCGTCCAACACGGATAAACAACGCAAAAATGTTATCGTCGCGTCGAATACGTAAAAAATATGTTTATTGTTCACCGCGGAGAAAAATAAAACGTTCAACGCGTGTTCGACACAATGCTGCTGAAAGTATTATAGTATTAAATTATAATCCGTCGTCTGAATAATAATAATAATAATAATAATAATATATTGTTATTCAGACGTGCGCACGCGGTATGTACACGCGTATTCGATTTTACTCGGCATTCGTTTCCGAAACGAAGAAGAGGACGAAAATTCAAAAATATTTAATATGTCTCATGTCTGTACACCGGCGGCACGCGCAAAACAGAGAAAACCCATTGAACGAATGACTTATTGTAACATTTGTATTGCAGTTTTCTGCAATTACCCCATATCGTTCCGGGAGATAACCGGGTTCACATTTAATCGTAACACAATTATTATGTCATTATAAATACAGACGGTGCTGCGGAGATATCGCGTTCCGCAATAAAACACTTTTTCGTACATGAACGTTATTCGTTGTTATTGTTATCATTACACGTTTTTGTCTGACTTCTTGTTCTCTTTTTCCAACCGTGTAGTTTTCCATGTTAAACGTTAATATAACGTACCGTAAATAGTGTCACATGTACGTGTAAGGTTATGTAACGTTATGCAATGGCCCGCGCACACGTCGAGCCAATACTAAAAGTATAATTGTTTTATATTGTGCGCGCGAAAATATATACATTGAAAAGTAGTCTACTGATGGCGAACACAATAACGCGGAATACAACGGAAACTCGTGTTAATTGTTCGTCTTAATTATATATATATATATATGATGAGTACAAACAAACGCCAACGCGATCATGTAATGTATGCGAACGAAGTTCGGAACGTCTATTTGCAAACATTTCTTAGTCACGCCAAATAATGTGTGCGCGCAACGGCAATGGCGGCGTCGCGTCTTGTCCAAAAAAAAAAAAAAAAAATTTAAAATGATAAAACGCGTATTATTTTTAACGATGAGGTGGTTATGGTTCACAACGTATACGTCGTAAACGTACGGACACTGCAAACGAACACAACGTTTCTGTCGCCGGCCGGTATGACCGCAGCCCGCGCCGCAAGTACGCGCGTACTTCGCGGTATAAACCAAATGACCGAAAATTCGGTCGCCGTCGCGGTTCTCGCCGGAAGAGAAATAACGGCAGACGGAAGCCGTGTAAAAGCAGAGCACATCTTCGGAAGTCCCGCAAGTGTCGACAATGTGTAACACAATAGTCAGCGAACGAAACGTATCAACGAATCTCTCTGCGAGTCTGGCGAATCCGAACGGAAAATAAAAATAAACTTTTTTAATAACGCGTTCAACTATATTTAACTATACATAGCATTTTTTTTTTTGGTCTTCAATAAAACTTCGTAATTAACCGCACGGTCCAATTTCCGTTCGAATAAAATCAATACTGTTGTATTATCATTCGACCGTATAATAATTCAATAGATTTAATAAAACGTCACGTATTGATGGAATATTTTGTACATTATTACTATTTTAGCGTTCGCATTTGCTTATATGCGTCTGTATTTTTTTTTTCTAGTCGATCATATTATATAGACAAACGTAAAATATACATTTCACAATGTTCTGAATATATTTTCATTTGAATTTATTCAAACCCCTAACGATCATATCCAATTTCTATCTTGACGATTCGCAAATCTGATTAGGTTTTTTAAAAAAATATAGTTCAAATACAGTTCGTGGCTGTTTATCACAAAATACAAATACATCGGTAAATTAAAAACTAAAATACTCAAAAAAAAAAAAAAATCCCTCGCTACAAAACTATGGTACCAAGTTGTCAATCAATAATGTTGTCATTTGGTTTACGTTATTTTCTAGATGATTACGTTATATAACACACTAAAATAAATATTATTCTTTGGCTTCCCCGACTTCGGCCCGTCTTACCCGCACGTACCGTGAAAATTCCATTGCACCGCGATCCGGTGTAGTCTAAACGTATATCTCGATTGCGAGGCGTCACGTGTAGGCAATCTCGGTACGCGCGTCGCGTTTGGGTTTCGCACTGGACACCTTTGGACGTAAAAACATAATGATGACAAAACGGCCAGTAGTCAACGAGCGATCTGCACCATGATCTATATGTATACGTATACAACGTGGTAATCCGTATTCGAAGTCGGTGAAAAAGAGAGAGAGAGAGAGAGAGAGAGAGCGAGAGAGTGGGGGAGGAGGAGAGAGAAAAAAAATAGTATGCGCATAATGCGTATTATAACATTTTTTTTTTCTCTGTTATATTTCGAACACGTCATGGACGGGAGAGAACGGGCGAACCGGTTTTGATAATATGTGTTGTCGTAGAAAAAAAAGTAAAAACATTACGTAACATGATTTGTATATTTCTACGTACGGTATCGGCGCGATTTAGCACACGTTGACCGATGAAAAAACTCGTAACGTACACAATCGTGCGCGCGCGTGTGTACGCCATTTCTATTTGGTTTTTTTTTTTATTTTATTTATTTTTTTATGTAAATTTAGGATTTCGCTATTATCGTTTACATTTTTTTTTTTTTGGAACATGCAATACTTTGTGTTTTCAACGCCTGTAGTCTGTCCGGGACAAATAATTAAGACGTTATCGATTTTATATATCACGGCGGTCTCGTCGAATACACGCGTTCGGTTTCCGTCCCGTTCTCTCGTCAGTTTTGCAATGTACACGATGTCACGTGAAAACATTCAAAATTTGATACGACTCGATTTCACCGCTACACTATACGTCTTATAGGGGGAACAGTCAGAACGACGAGAACCAATCCGAACCAGTCCATACTATCGCTACGCCGTACCAATCTATCGCCCATATACGTAATGTAGTAAAACAAAAAAATTCCCATCCCAACGTGCTATTGGCAATATATTATTCGGAAAACCGTCATTACCGGACACGAATCGTCGTCCAAACAGTATTCGTTGTGATGGGTTCGGTGAGCACTCAAGAGGTTTATCGACGTATCCAATCGTATATAAGCCCGACGTAGGGTTGTGTACTCGGTTCATTAAAAATAATAAGAACTCGGACAAGATGGCTCCTGTTCTTCAGAAGTATCCATTCAATGGGTTTCGCGGTACTCGGACACAGGGAAGGTCCTACAGAGCTCTATTCGTGACGCTTGGGGGTGATCATTATAACGCATAGGACACGTGTGACGGCATTCAATGTCCAAATATCGAAATTCTAAGTATATTACAAATAACTCCGCCACGTAAGAAGTGAAATAACGAACGTATGTAGGTAGGTGAGTACGTATTCTCAGTATAATTCGCCGCACGTGTGCGAAATCTTTTGGAAATAAATACGAACAAAAAAAAGAAATTAATCGATTCCACGCGCGTTGTACATTTTTTTTTTTTTTTTAATGAATCCATATTTATAACGATATTATATGCGCGATTATATACCAAGTGTGTGTGTGTGTTTTTTTTTTTAATAAAATACTGACAATAAAATTAATTAGATAGAGCGAAAAAATCGACTTGAGACTTATTATTATTCAAATATGACACAAATCGATTTATTTAAGCCTAAACAGAAAATTCGTCGATAGAAAAAAATTATTTATTTTTCCAAATAATACTAATATATATATATATATGTATATGCGTGTGTGTACTTAGGTATTAACAAAACACGAGTACACATTTACCCGAAATCAAAATATACAAATATAATAACGGGTATACCTATACAGTAGAACATTGGATGCCGGCTATTAATCGATCACGGTTTTAAAACGTGCTCGGGGATTTATTAAGAACCTGCTTCACTGCAGTGATAAAATAAAAACCGTTTTGACAGTAGCTATATAGACCGCCGCATAAGGTTCAGTTCGGCTTAATATGTTGGTTTTATGATTATAATACCAGCTATATCACACCACTGCAGTGTACATAATTATGCTAAACGAAAACACGATTCATACGTAATTAGGTTGATTAATTTTCAATATATTGTTGTACACATGTATATATATTGATGTACGTGTAATCGACTAAAACGTTTTGTTATAAGCGTTTTTTAAATCCGTTTTGGAAACATCGAACGACATCTTTAATAATGTACACATATATATATATATAGTTATCGCAACTCGAACAAATATTATACAGTCATATATATATATATTGAAATTTAAAAACGAAATAGACGCGGAATTATTTTTTAACGTATATTTGTCAAATTAAGTCGGAAATAAACGATTCGTCGTCACAGCGTGACACTTGGCATTACGAACAGTAATAAAAAAATACCCAACTAAACGTCAGTATCATGTTACGTACGTAGTAGGATCAAAGAGTTCTAGACATTTAGCTAGACATTAAACTTAAATTAACTTAATGTCTTTCAATGAATCAATCAAAATGACCGTTTATTTAGCCTCGATGCCACTATTGTTCTGATAACTACAATTTTGTCTCTGGATCCTAAACTAAAACACGAGTTTCATTTCTAATAACAATGTTTGACAAAGCGATCTAATCGAATCAAATTTCGGAATTTTTCGACTGTTTCATTATTATTATTTTTTCTTCGTTTTCAAGTGAATCTTGACCATTTTTGAAACGTTCAAACCGATAGCAAACGGCTGTTTTCTTTAATGCTTCACCGTCGTAAACGATGATTAAACATTTTGCACTAGTCTTCCCAAGTTCAAAACAAAACGTAATTTTGGCACGTTGTTGGAATTGCGACGTTAATATTTATTTACAGACAGGGCTGGACTGGTTGGGTTACAGGCCAACTGGCGGTTTTTATACGTCGGGCTTCAGAGAGAGGCTCAAAGGCCAAGTACCGATTGAAGTGACAACGCCGCCTGCTCAAATTTTCTATCTGCATACGCCCGTGCAACGAGCCACTAAAAATATTACTGAAAAACATCAATACAGAAGACGGGCCAGCCGGCGATTGCCGATTGCCTGGACACGGATACGGATACCAATTAACGCGAGACCGATATAGGCTTAACAATTATCCCGGCGTATAGTAGTAATGTTACGTGTACTCTCAGTTCAAACAAGCATACATTTGATAAGATAATAAATTTTTTTTGTTCCTATAAATAAATCCCGGTAACTCTTTGACCCGATAAATATTTTAATTACGTATAAATTATTCGTATAATTATCTCGCGACAAAAAATGCATTGTCTAACGCTCTATCGTTTCGACCGCGATTTGCGCGATACAACTAACAATGATTGATAATTTATACCGTATACCGATTAGTATACGTTCTACCGTCACGAGTATATCGTGAATAATCCAACACGTATTTACATTACAAAATAAAAATCGTAATCATAAAAATCAGACTTACGAGAATGTCGCGTAGGTAAACGTACGTACTCCGGCGCTGTTGTGATTACGCGTTGACGGGCTACCGAAATAAAAAAAAACGAAAAGAACTTGTGTGTGTGTATATATATAAAACAAAAACCCGACAATTGAAAACGACGGTTGTTCTTTTAAAAAAAAACGAAAAGAAACGTTAAAACGCAAAACGTAAGACACACGCGAAAACGCGGCCGTCAAAGTGTCACGAGACTTTGCAGTGGTGTCGTTTTGTCCAAAACAGTCGAACGGTCGGGTAACGTAAAAAACCGGTACGGACGGTCGTCGCCATGCCGCGACGAAAATTCGTATGAATTCGATTCGTCTGCCTTTCGATTATCAAATGTATGTTGTAGAAAACGATCGGCGGACGGACGTTTAGAATTCGCTTCCGAACGAACGATTTTCACGTGCGAACGACGACGACGACGACGACGACAAAGCGCATCGCACTCGCGCAGAAAAACGTACAAGTCAAATCGGTAGTTTGTCCGGATACTCGTTGTGCGAAACGGCTCGGCGACGACTGTAGCGGATCCGGGTGAGTAGGTACGTGTATAAAATAGGTGCAGGTTACAATGGATTTGTGATAAAATGTATTATCGCGATATTTCGACGACGACGACGCGACGCGACGCGACGTCTGCAAACGATTATTCGTATTTTCGCTCTCTTTCTCCCGCTAAAACCAACAATATTTTATTATCGCCGTTATTAAATTATTGTTTATTGTGCACACTTATCGCGGCCCGAGAATGATCAGACCGAGTGAGGTATTTTACAGATAACGGAAAACCCGTCGCCGCCGTTAGGTACGACGACGCGTATACGCCTGCGCGTACCTATAATATAACATTGTATCGCCGTTTTATTGCCTTTTTGTGTAATGTGCATAATACGCGTGAGCGAAAACGAGTGGTCTCATTCTTTTCGCGATAAAACACACCTGGGCGTAATGTCGCGCACACGATATGTGAATGTATCCGTACAAACGTGTTGCTGTAAAATCGACAGCGACTGCGTGTAATTTTCAAATACACTTATTTCTTAAGTTATATACGTTTATTTATTTATATTTATCCATCAATTGGCCGAAAAACAAAATAAAGAAGCAATTTACGATATGAAAATTGAATCAATCGTCTTATAGGTTCGTTTTTCGTGTAATTGATGGCACTCGGTGGAATATAAAACGTGGGAGTGGAACGAGAGGAACGTTGGGGGACCTTCAAATTCAATAAGGACAGTAAGGTCGGAGAATCGACTTCATCGGCTAACAACCCTTTTAAAAGATTAGAACCAATCTGGCGACTGAGCTCTGCCAACGAAGCTAAACAAGTTGCTCGGCAACGGGAGCATAGTCGCGGGGTGGCCAAGCAATTTCCGAAAGACAGCTGGTAAATCGCATAAACCTACGCTGAACGCTTTTCACGTGATAGCGATAATAGTAAGTATGTCATTTAAATTACATTTTTTTTCAATTTCAACAAAATAATAATAACACGATTAATTTCTATGTCGCACGTTAATAAAAACCGATAAATCATATATTATGGCCTAATGCATTTTTCAATCGATAGTCATGTAATAAAATATGTTTATTAAGCAAAAACGCGTATATGTTAACTTTGAATTAAATATTATGTTAGACAATTAAATCATTTTACGTTAATCAAGTAGTTGTTGTTGTTGTGGCGATTATTTAATAATCATTTAAGCTTATTTTGTCATTTTATGCATATAATATCGAGTATAATATTATGTAGATTAAATAACATACTGTGCACGAAAGCATGACGAACGTTATAATAATAATTATAATAGTAAATATAATAGAAATACATATAATAATAATTGCGACAAGTATTAACGATTGGTGTCGTCAAGTCTGTAAAAGAAAAAAATTTAAAAAAAATGATAGTAATATATAATTTAACCTTTGAACTAATATCAACGAACATACTATGTACAAGAAACGTATTAAATACATTATTATGATTAGAACAAAAAAATGTAATTAGAATAAAATAATATATTATGTTCTGTATCATTGTATGTATAATACATTTATAGAACGATCTATTTAGATAACATTTTGTTGTTTTTTCAAAAATTATTATAAATAATTTAGCGAGATTTCTTTTATTAATTTTTTTTTTATCTAACCCACTCGATGCATTCGTGGGATTCGTTAAACTTTGTAGTATGATGAAATTAATATATCTCAACATTTTTTAATATTTATGTAATATATGTTGCCGTATCAAAATTTAACATTGAAACTACAATAACTACTCGTCTGACCTCTGAGTAATGCCACTATATTACAAATACGATGGACAATGGAAGAAACACATGATGGGCGCATTGTCGAAGCGTTGCGAATAAACTCGAAATTCTGCAAGAAGTCCGATCTATATTCATTGATAAAATATATACATATTATCATACGGTGGTAAATACGTTCATCGCGTATGGAGGGCACTGTGCCCGGGAACATCCGTAAGGGCAACCACACTCCTGCTCATAACCAAAATTATATTACCAAAATTAAAATATTTGATAAACGAATAAATAAATAATAATAATGTTTTCTATAGTAATAGTAATATCCAAAGTAATCAAGACAAAATACTTCTATATTAATTAATGACTATGAAAATAATATTTCGCTTTTTCAAGACACGAAATGTCGGAAAAAGATGAATTTTTATGAAAACAATTGATAAAACACGGAAAAAACCAAAAAACACGTTTTTATTGCGTTTTTCGTTTCAGTTTTTACCAGTCCATCATTAAAATATATTTTCTTAAAGTTAAAATTCAACCAATTTGTACGTATTTTTAACGTATATTAATGAAACGATAAAAAACAATATTTTTAATCTACTTTATTCTTAGCAATATAATGTTTACAATTACTATTGTCTGTCTTAAATCGGTATTAAACGGGAAAGAAAATAATGTATTCATGTCGGACACAATTCATCGGACGCGATTCGTTTGCGACGAATTAAACGGTCATAACCTCGGACGCCACATCTCGTCCCCGAAATATGAACGAAAGCCTTAAACTCTGTTGGCGCCGATATAAGCAATGATAATAAATAGTAACAATACAGAAAGAGAAAAAAATCACAAATGACTGTTTAAAAAACAAACGTGTCATCTTGCCGAACGATTTCTATTTTATCCGTCATCGACGTCCCCCCCCCCCCATTAGTCGTCGTAACGATTTATGTTAAACGTCGTCTCGTACATCGGTCAATTGCGCTGAACCGTTGTACGCGGACTTAAAAGAAACGTCAAATCGTTTCAAGGTATATTCAAAAACGAATAGTAAATAATCACACGCTAACACGTGTATAAACGCGCGTGAAGCGTGGGCAAAAGCTGCCTTACGATTATTAGCGTGCTGTTACCACAATAATGATTGACATAAACGGGGTGCACTGCGTGGCGTTAACGCGGTGACGGTCGCGAATGGCGATTCTCATCCCCTTATCGACACGCTTAAGGACTCGTGTCTGCCACAAAAGACATATCGCGGTGACATTCGCGTTGCCTGCGTGTATAGCGAATAAACGTTACGTCGATACGTCGTGTAGATATCTCGTATGCCCGTGCGTAGATATTGACGATTCCGCGGGTGAAACGTCTATTATTTAAACACGAACGGTTTTTTTCTCTCTCTCTCTCTCTCTCGAAAAAAACGCACGGTAACTGGACCGAAACTCGTATGACCTACACTGTCGTGCTCGTTCGCACTCTTCCTCGAACGTTAACACGCTCGTGCAGTCGCGCTTACATAATTCATACGCATAATAATAACACGCACACACGGGACTTTGTTAAAACGAAAATTCTCCGGGCCTTTCAAACATAATATAAATGGTTTAATGCCGACCGGTACGTTTAAATCTCGTATAAAATGATACGCACGTGTATAAATAGTTTATGATGCATAACGATAATTATGCCAACGATCCGCGACGTAATATATTATAACAAATAAATATATATATAGATTCATACGTACGAAAGACATATTTTATAATAATTTATACGAACGCGATCGTTATGCGGTCCGCTACTCGGTTTACTATATACGCACATATAAAAAACAACGAAACGATATATTATGTGTATATGTATATACAAGCCGTCGTCGTCTTCGCGGTGTTATACTTTCAAATGGACGCGTTAGGTTAGGTTTTCCCGCACAAAAGAACATAACCTATTTCTGTATATATATATGTATACGGAGAGGAATAATTGCAAACGAGACTGCAGCAGTTAGCATATACGTACAGAGTGTCCACGGAGATCGGACAAATGTAACGATTTGTGTTCTATTCGATATTTTTAAGCGTATTGAATCAATATTTTTTCCTTTTTATTTATTGACCGCTATTGACTTCAGTTTTTTGTACAACTGAAATCGTTGTACAAAATCCAAAATGAACATTTGATATGAATCAATTGAAAAAGTGTTGGTGTTAGATATTTCGTTGATTTTGTATGATATTTTTGAAGTTTATGAAAATGTCGATTTTTTTATTCTCACGGTAAATGACCCATACTGAATACCATCGATTTATTCGAAAACTATTTGAATTTAAACAGACGAATTGATTGGAGGACTGAGTACTTCTTATTTTTCACAATTTTTTTATCGTGTCTCTTCTAATTTCTGTCTTAATGGGACGCTGATAACGCCGTAGCCCTCCCTCCTCGACAAGACATTACATTTTTCAGGAACGCACATTTGTCTCACATTTTTTCACCCTTCTTCTAATTGTTTTCCAATTCAAGCACTGGTACATAGTATGTAGTAAGACGTTGACAAACATCACATATACTCATATGATATGCATATTATATGCGTATACGTGCTTACACACGCGTGACCCATATTGTTTTTTTTTTCGCCGAACGCAAATTCGTTCGTTAAACAAAAAACCGAAAACACGAAACATAAGAGTTCGATTGTGCGTTTTTGTTTTTCGTTCGCCAAGCATTGCACTCGGACAGCAATTTTCACAACCGTCGAAAAAACACACAAATGCACATCGTTAGCCGCGCTGACCGACGGTACGGTACGACGATAACAAACGATAAATACCATGTTATACACCGCGACGGGTGTATTGCCGTTTCCACGACGTCCGCGCTGCATCCGATATCGCATCGACGAAAATCTCCATTAACATACGATAATATTATTTACACGTAGAAACCATGACATTTTAGAACGAATAGAGAGATGCGTCGGTGTGTGTGTGTGTGTGTGTGTATTATAATCTCGTTCGAAAAAGTACGGTTATGTATACTGCGCGTGTGTATGAAAAGCCCTTGATAGACGCAACATAAATTAAAACCAAGGATGGTAAAAAACTGTATATTTTTTTCACCATGAATCTCGTAAAATTCTTTTTGTAGTCACGGCCAAACGACCTGACGCGTTAAAATTATCGTTTGGCGTGTACGGCCACCACGACCAGTCGGCGAGAGTGTTAACGATTAACAAACAAAATTGTTTAAAACAGTGTGAAATGTCTGATTGTTTTTCACCGCGGAATGTACTACATCGAACTATTCGAGTGTTAATAAAAAAAAAAAAATTAAAAAAAATGTACCATATTCAATCTGTACATGCGACCGCAACGGCTGGAACAGCGTCTTCTATATTACCATATCATATATTAAACTCTAAAAATAATATACACCTATACAAGTAATATTACACGTACTTGGGAACAAGAAATTTATATAATGTGAACGCACGCGGGAATATACTACGCAACGAGTACCTGTTCCGAAATATATTTTTAATAATACATTAGGTTGATATTATATACGACGACGGCAGTGATAATATTAAACTCATGGCAACAGAAACCGCTCTTTGACGACTGCGAAATCTAAACGATTCTAAGGCGTTGTTCATGTGTTTGTTAATGCGGCATATATAAACAACAAAGACTCGTGTGAAATTGTTGAAACATAACTTTAAACGGTGTAAGGTACTTGGAACACTTATTTCGATAACGTAAATACAACGTGTATAATACGCTTTGAGCTTTGACGATATTACTCTAGTGCAGTTACATGTTACGATAAAATGTTGTGAAATTATGTAAGTATTTTATTACGTTTCACATTTGTAAGATCGCGAGCACGTTTGTAAAACGCTCAGTCGTCGTTTACAGAGAGACACGTGCATACACACACACACACACACCGTATACACACGTATATTTCGAAACAATTTGTGATTTTTAACGTAATACGCGTGCAAGAAGTATACCGTTCGTCTGTGAGTGGAGAAATTTTGTCAGACGAATAATAACGAAACCATTTTTCAAGTCTCCGGTGATCCGATGGTCGAGTGCTCGTGTACACGTGTTTGTTCGCGCCCTTAATCGGAGACTGTCCGCGTCTCGCACGTACGTCAGTCACTCTGATACGAAAGTTTGTTCACATCACGGTTGTCTTTTTTTTTCTTAGATTAATAAATGATCATTCGAAATTTGAAAATAACAACAATCGTAGCGGGTTTTCGTCAAAACGTCTGCCCGTCGTCGCTCGTTAATATGAAATGTATCGTCAGTAATACACGCAAACGTGTTGGTTTTTTATTATTATTATTATTATTATTATTAAACACTACACTGTCACTGTTTACTCCGAAAACAATTTAAACAACAATAAAACTTTTTGTTATGAACTCACGCGCAAAGAATGTTTCTTTTTTGTAACATAATATTATATTATCGCATGATAAACACGAGATTACAACGTTTTGAGTACGATTAGGCCAGTAATAACATTTTTAAGAGAGTAGATAACGATTAAACGTATACAGAAATATACTTGTGTGTGTGTGTGGTAAGACATAACATAACCAATGACTAGAGTCGTATCGATATTTGTGATTTAACGAATTATATTATTTCCTGAATTCGATCTATATTATTCCATTCGTTGTTGTTGTTGTTGTTGTTATAACTTTTGCTGCTGTTGTTTTTCCGCACACGCGCGTGCAACCACCTCGCCGTTCTCCGGCTGTGCGAAATCACACGTACACATAATCGTAAATAAAATAAAATAAAATATACGTGACAAAAAACATCGTCGCCGCCCGATCGATCGAAACGCGTGCATATACTTCCGGGGACTGCACACGCCGTACTTCGGCCGCGGTTGTCGGTCAGTTTTAAGACATCCCGCGTCCGAAGATCGTGTCCGGCACGAACGTTTCACGTGATCGATACACACGTCCGTATAAATTACACGATCTAATGCAATATCAATCAACGCGCGGCATTGATCAACGAAACGCGTTATGTATATATATATGTGTGTGTGTTTTTTAACGATCGTTATTGTTCGATACACAAACGGTTTTAAATCATTTAACGAGAGAGAGGGAAATACGTTATACGATATCGATCGGAGCAATAAAAACACACAATCAATAAAAACGGATCGCCGTTTTACCGAGTGTTATTCGGATAGCCTTTCAATCGCGTGCGCGCGCGTGTAGGTTAACACCGTGTGAAGTTCAAGGACTTGCCCGCGGTAAAGGTGCCCGTTCGCACACGGTAAACAACGACCCACGTTCCGATTTCGCAGCGCGAATTCTTCGTTAACGAAACGTCGGACACGATCGTTATCATCATACCGTAATTTAATTGGCGCGCTGTACACGCGCGATCCGCATTAAAAAAAATTTCGACTCGATGCGAAATCGGATGGTCGTAGGAATGTTGGACGACACGTGATACGCTCGTAGAGAAAAACACTGGTCCCCGACAAAGGCCGTTTGATCGGGCGGGACATTTTTAAGGAAAATCGTTAATCACATTTCGTCGCCGGCGAGTTGAACGACCCCGATCGCGGGGGCGTGTGTGTGTGCGTGTGCGACGACTTAGGGGGAAAACGCAAGCTGCGCTCTCGCATCTCTGCGCGCACGATAATAACACGCACCGGCGCGAGTCGCGATTCTCCGCGTTTTCGATCCGAAAACGCGCTTTGTTTTGATCCGACGACCCCTTGCGCACGCGCGATATTATGCTTGGGGTGCGACACCGTGAAGTCACTACGTCTATATACTGTACATTTGTAGATTCCGCTCGCGGACGCGTGTATTACATACGTTTTATCGCATCCTTGAAGCGAATATCTGACGTCCAGCCGAGCATTGAGAACGGACCCAAGGACGGGAATCCAGGAACTCTCGATATAAATAACGGAGGATATATATAGTGAGAGAGAGAGAGAGGGAAAAATTACAATCTTTTTATTGTTTTTGTTGATCGTTCGCGAGATATACATATATTTTAACGTTCTTTTTCATACCGTTTAAATTTCTCATTTTTTTTACGCTTAGTCATTTATATACACATTATATTATATTATTACACGTTGTTACTTAAATCTTAAACCACAACCTTGACTCGATTATACGAATTGCGCGTTGACAATAATTAGGTATACGAAATAAAAAAAACAATTTTAAGTGTAAAAAATAACAAATAACAAATAAGAAATAATAAACAGCCGTAAGACTCCTGAAATTCGATCTGGAAACTTTCACGCGTGCAGTGGTACGCGTCGGCAAATAAAATATCGCCAAGCCATCCCGCTGCACGCGTGTTTCGTTACAGACGCGCGTCTACGTATCGCGTTGGATGTCGGACTCAAATTAAACGGAAAATCAAATATATATATATACATATAATATCAATCGAAGTCGCGTCCGAACAGCATCGCCGCGACAGCTGTGCGCCGGGATCATAGATCGCGATAAAACTGCAACTTCGGCCGTGTCGATCGGCGAATACTCAACACCTCTCTGAATAGCTGCAGGCGATTTCGACTACCGCCCGCCTTAATTACTTACCTGACGAATATACGCTACAACATAGGTTGTGCACGTTGCACCCGTTTCG
The DNA here is from genome assembly GCA_019022885.1 of Schlechtendalia chinensis. Classification (NCBI taxonomy): domain Eukaryota; kingdom Metazoa; phylum Arthropoda; class Insecta; order Hemiptera; family Aphididae; genus Schlechtendalia; species Schlechtendalia chinensis. The sequence continues at coordinate 4,254,900 of CM032349.1, read as the reverse complement.
TACGGCGGCGCGAGTTTCAAACGGAACGTTATTACGCGATTGTTTATTCGAAACCGCGGGAAGGGGGAACACGAAAACCGCGGATTACGATTCCAACGATCGACAGTGTACGAAATCACGACGGACGCACGTAATGTACGTACAATGATATTACGTTTGGCGGAACGTTTCGGCGCCGAAACGAAAACGAAACCAGTAACGAGTAAAGAGACCTTGTGACAAAACCGATTGTCACGCACAGAGCGGCGTGCTATTTTAGTGTAGACGAATAAATATCGAAAAATCGCTTTTTTTATTTTGAAATGTTCGGGTTTGGATTTCCAGCAGAACGTCCAGATTTCCGTTTGGTTTTCTTGAAACGTATAAAACACCAAATCTGTGCATTTAAACGTTCCGTCGAAGAACACTGATAACGCTGCGCTTGAATTGTTTTTTTTTTTCAAAAGTATTTAAATCATGAACTTTTATGGAATGTTTTCGATTTTTTTATTTTATATAATAATAGTATATAAATTTTATGCAATAACTCGGAACAACGTGCCGGACCGCTCGACCGGTCAAGTCGCTGATTGTAGGACGGAGAAGAATCTGTTTTGATTGTTTTATCAGCGTTCAAGTCGTATTCGCTTTTACTTTACTGTTGACTGGTCGATTCGTTTTCTAAAACGGAATTCGCTAACGCGCGGACAATAATAACGACGACGATATTATAACAACGCGACGAGAACGTATTCCCTCCCACCACAACCACTCACCTAGGACAACGAACATCGTGCACAGTCTCGTCGTCGGTCCGATCGAAACTATACAACCGCAATACCGGTATACGAACACTCGGCGTACGGCAACGTACGAGAAGAATAAAAGACGGTCGTTATACACACGCACGCACACGGCTACGTTGTCGGCGGCGACCCGTTTGTTGAATGTATTCGCGTGTACTCTCATTGTGTTCCCGTTTCGCGCGGAAAGAGAATAAGCGAAGAAGACCAAGTGAGAAGTAGGGAACGCGCTCGGCGAACGTATACCGCGACACGACACGAAACCGTATGGTAAACGCGATACAAGACGAGATTCCGTTCCTCGGTGGGGGGGATGGGGGGCAGGCGCGTAGGATCCAGAACTTATTTACGGGGGGGAGCCATCTTAATCAAAACAACTTTAATGCTCATTTCGTCGCATCGAATAATACCAAATAAACGAATAAACCAAAACGTTTTATTGGAAATCGTTATACCGAAAAATCCCATAGCTACAACTTCATTTTAAATTGTCTTTCTACGGTATCATAGATAAGAGTTAGGATTATAAAACGATACTGATAAAAAAATCTAACAAGAGTCTACGGGGGGGGGGGCGATCGCCCCTTGCCCCCCCCTTGGATCCGAGACTGGTGGGGGGAATGGGAAATCGTCCCTTCCCGTAGCAAGTTTTCTTTCATTCGTTCCTACGTCCGGAACAATATCAAACACGTGTGCGCGACACGCCATTTTATCATCGTCGTCATTGCGTTATTGCGTGGACGACGGTGTTTCATAGTGATTACGCCGTGGGTTGCCGCGCGAGATCGTCAAGAACGTTGACTCGGTTTCGGTGCCAAGGAGACTGGCGGCGACATCAAGATACACCGCGCCGAACCGCGGCGCATGTCCATGATAAATTAAATAAATAAATAAATAATAACGAGATTCCGAACCGAAATACGTAACCTAACCCTAGACGACATTGTCCGTATGACAATCGGCGCGTACGTGCGTCGCATACATGCGATAAATACGCGTCACAGCCACGACAATATGTTTTATGCCGAGTGCGCGCGGCCGACTATGATTTCGATGGTCTACAAAGTCACTTTGTACTTGTAATCGCGTCGATCGCTGCAAAGCGTGATGACGTGTCGCGAATTATCTACAAAAGAAAAACGTGCGAAAACGTGATGACTTTACGGTGAAGGCGACGTCTTTACCCGATCCCCGTGGACATTTTTACAAAAAAAAAAACCTGATAAATCGCGTCCGATTTCGAGTACCGTCATCTATGTACGCATTTACCTAAATCACGCACCGAATATTTATGGACAAAAAAAATATTTTTTAAATTTTTATATCGGATTGACATTCTAGAATGTTTTTTTTTTTTTTTTAGAAAAATTACCAGAAAGTAAACGACATTTGTGACCGAGAGACCATCGAAAAGCGGGAGATACGACACCCTCGTCCCATCCACACAACGACCGGTACGGATAACAAAAGACGCATTCACGCCGTCCATCCCTGTGTTACGTGTACCGTCTACGGGGCAGGCGCGGATCCAAGGAGGGGGAGGGCGATCGCCTTAAATAGACTCTTGTTAAATTTGTTTATCAGTATCGTTTTATAATTCTAACTCTTATCTATGATACCGTAGAAAGACAATTTAAAACGAAGTTGTACCTATGGGATTTGTCGGTTTTAACGTTTTCGATAACCAACAAAGATAAATAGCTCTTTTTATCAAAGTGTGTTGCAGTTTAATTATTGAACGATACGTGAAGCTTAAAAACTGACGGGTCACGCATAATATAATACACCTAACCTAAGTATGGCTCTTGAACATCTCGAACGTCTCCGCAGAGGACAATAAATTGTTCCGATAGCAGCCGCGCGACCGCCACGCGATTCGACATTCGACAGAGATACAAAGACAGACTTTATTGTTTTATCACGGTGCATCGCAAACGATTTCCAGTAAAACGTTTTGGAAAAATATTTCATTACTCGACGAGGATTACAATTGTTTTGATTAAGATCAAAGCCCCCCTCCCCCCCCCGGAAATAAGTTCTATGCGTGTTACGGGGACGGGCTGCTCCGCACGTTTGCACGAGCTGTTCGACAAAACGTTCTACGCGCAAAAACCCATTTCGGCCGTTCGACTGGGATTCGCGGATACTACAATCAGCGTTGTTGTCGTTTCCGGAAACGCGCCGGACGAATCCACGGTCGGCTGATAACCGCGAAAACACGACGTCGGGAGGACGAATGCACGTGATCGTCGTCCCCGAGTGGCGATCCCGTCGCCAAACCCCCAGTCAGTGCGTGCGGAACAATACGAAACGAAAACCCCGCGCAGGCTTCATAAGACGGACGTGCGCCGGGTGTCTGCAGGTGCGGATTCAGATTTTTATCACGGGGGAAGAATATCGCGCATTCAAAAACAAGTGTTCGAAAACGACTTACACGAAACGGTTACGTTATCACGTCACCAACACCAACACGTTGCAATCGATTTTTAAATAACAATTAGTAAACTTAAAACTAATACCGATCGCGAATGTTTAACGTAAAAAACATACACGGCCGTTAAATCTAAATCACAAAATCTAGTCGTCCGTTTTGCAAACACATTTGTTGTTTGACGTGTTTGTTGTTCGTCCGCAGCGGAGATGAAAAATTGCGTGCTGCTGATAACAGAATTTTCACCAGAGGAATTTTTTCCCCCGAGTAAAAACACGGTCTACGGGAACGGGGGGTGGGGGGGGGCGTACACGCATGCGGACGACCGTTACGATATTATTGTGTAGGTCAACACCAGCGCGCGCATTATGACGTGCAGCAGCGACGCGTTTTAAACGCGTACGCGTTTTAAACGCGTACCGCGATACGCGGACTGCCGCCGGCCGTCGAAAACCCGAACGCGTCCGAACGGATGTGCAATCGGGAAGAAGACGGGTTCGCCGTTTTCCAACGGGATCTCGTGCGAGACGGTTTTCCAATACGGCCGTTCCGGACGTGTTGCGGAATCGCGCGCGTACGTACGCACGCACGCGCGCGCACCACGCACCACGCAATCCGCCGTACGACGTCGTCGTGACCCAATAACACTTTCACTGTGGCGCGCGCGACTTTATAACACGAACGAACGCACATTATTATTATTATTATTAATAGACGAAACGGTCGAGGAAAAAAAACAAACAAACAAATAACGGAAACGTAACGTCGGCCAACATTTGTGTACATTGCCGGTCCCCCCGGGAAAACTAAATTTAACACTTTCTATATCTTTTTGGGTCAGGCCTGATTTTCAAACGAACAATTCGTCCGATCGTACACGGAAAAAACTGATTTCGTGAACGGTTTTGACGTCGATCATCATCGCGATCGGATATGTTTTATTTCGTTATCGCGTTCGTGTATTTCTGCCGGGCGCCGACCGGACCGAAGTAGAACACGAGTACTATTATTATCATTATCCTGAGAGACGCCCTTTTAAAAACGGGCATACGAAGACCGGCCCGAAAAAAACCACTGGTCGAAATCATCGTGGCGGCCGCGTGCCCGATAGCGCGACGGCGTGTAAAACCATCGAATGTACAAAGCGTACGCTCACCAGTCGCCGGCGCGGAGATCCGTCGTCGTGCCGATCCGGTCGCGTGTCGCCTCGGTACGACGATGGCACATCGCCGCTGGCCGCTCGTGCACCGCCTAACCGCCGTGGGATGCGGTGGCCAAACGGCGGCGTAGGGTTTTTGGTGGCCGGACGGAACCGCGGACGACGGTGGCGGCCGGTTCCGTAACGCACGTGAACGATACGCGCCGCGCCGCGTGTCTGTGTGTTTGTATTATGTGTTCGCGCGCGACATTTACGGCCCGACGTTTACGAACGCGAACACGTAAATTACGTAAATTACGAAATACCGGCACCGGCGACGTGGATATGGAAACGGACGAAAACACGGGGACCGGGGGACACGTGCGTCGGGAACGAAACGCGAAACGCTATTTGCGCTAAAATGCGAGCGACGCGGGCTCGGACCAACGCACTGGCATTACTGACGGCCGTGCGCGTGCATCGGAACGCGGCGGTACCGCGGTATAACGGCGGCCGGCCGACCGGGTCAGCTGTTCAGGCGGCGGCGGCGAATCGCTGACGCGGTACACGGAGACCCGCCGCCCCACCCGGCCGTTCGAACGCCGACAGCATCGGCCGGTGACCGGGCGACCAGGACAAACCCGAACGCACGCGCGCGCGCGCGCAGTGGGGGTTTTACTCGTTTCGGGTAGTCCCCGTCCGGAGCGTCGGGGAAAATCCTCTCTCCCGGCGCGCGCGGACGGGTGGGGAATTCATTCCGGTCGCGTGCGAACCGCCGGCCGCGTATCCAGGATTTTTTTCCTTCTCGGCGCGGGAATCGAAATGAAACGCACAAAAACGTAGTTCTATTGTTCTCCGCCGTACTACGGTGTCCATCCGCTGCAGGCCGACAACGTGGACGACGCCGTTACACGAGGAAACCCAGTCGAAATTCGAAAACGTGCTGAAAAAAACGCACGTTACGGGGGGGGGGGGGTTGACGTGTGAATTCGATCCGAACGGGTGACGATCGTTATTATCCGAAAACGATTTTGTTCGATAATCATAATGGTCGACCGATAATCGCGTTCATTCAGTCGTTACTCGTGAATTTTTAACTTTTTTTATTTGTACGTATTCGATGTTAATAATATTATTTGACTGTTAAGCAACAATTTTCGGGGGGGATTACAACGCGCCCCTCACACCTAGACACGCCACTAAGATTGAGGGTTTGTATTTGTTGGCCAGCGAACTCGTTGTAATTGTTTGACAAACGATTTTATTTCATACAAACAAACAAAAAACACACACACATTGCCTACGGGCGTATTACTATCTCGTCTATACGTATTTTATTCGGGGGTTTTTTTTTTTTGCTGTATGAATCAGCAATACACCCACTGCCCAGAAAACCGTTAAGCAATGTTTTGGACATGTCTTAACCAAATTAGGTGAAACAAACCTAACCGACATGGAACACAATTCCCGTTAATACGCGTCGTCCGTCTCGCGTACACCCATTATAAAGTATAAAGACCGTACAACACGTTAATAATTGTTAACGATTTCGTACGATTCGAATATTCGCGTGTTACCGACTACATAGTAACTACTAACCACTAATTTAGGGTATTTAGAATTTTTTTCTTTTTGGAAGAAGCCTGAGACATAAACCCAGTATAAGACGTTAAAAATCGGTAAAACCTACTCCACACCCATGCTATTAAAAAAACAGGATTTAGGCAATTTGTATAAATAAGTATATAGATCTATGGGTATATATATTTTTTTTAATTTTTATCAGAATAAGGTCTGGAGCCCTCTCAGCCACCCTTCCCTATAAATATGTCCCTGCACTAACCAGTTCATGGTTTTATACCGCACATAAAATGGTGAACCATCGCGTATACGCGACGTCCGTTTCTATCTACAACAATATCATCGATATCACACAGGGCTTCGTAAGAGAACAAAAAACATTTCTCAAAACGAACATCATGAGATATTACCGACAGTTTTCGTAGTAAAAAATATTCAAAACGATTTTTATTTATTTTTTTTTTTTGGTGCGGAATCATTTGCGCTCTACCAAATACCAGGTAATATAAGTTATCACTGTGCTGGCACATAAATAAATAATATATTTTTACAATTATTCACTGTGTTTTTGATAAGCGCGAGGAAATTATATTGTGGTGTCCTTGACCAGTGCAGTAATTGTTATTTGTTAGGGCCTAATTGATTTTGCGCCAAAACAGATCGTTTTAAAAATACATGAACAATCATAAATCGTAAAAAATTTAACTAAATACATCATTATTTTTTCGCTCAAACTTGCAGCATAATATATGTATGGCGAAATCTCCGGGCATTCTTAAGAATAAAAACATAAGTAGTAAAAATACAACAATTATTTTATCATCAATAATTATTATTACGTATTTAAAAAAAATCATAATGTATGACGAAAAAATGTCATCTATTTCTGTTATACTTATCTGCGTTAGTTGCGTTTCGTCATTGATTCGTTTTATTTTTGTTCGACTGTATCGCGTACGAGTGTATGACAATTTTTATTCGTTTTGCTATTTTTTAATACCGTTTAGTACTATAAGTATATTGTTTTATATAATATTGTGGCTTTCGTAGAAACTGAATGCATTATAAGTGACTTGATTTCTAAATCTTTTTCAAGGAGACCTTGTTCTGAAAAAATATTATAAATAAGCATACTCATATTTCGGAATCAGCATTCGTCACTGATATATATATATATACTATTAAGGAAAAATGCGTTTGAAAATTGTCGAAAGATCCCATTGACGATTAAATTAATTCGTTTCTATAAGATATGATAACGCATCGAATCTTTCCTATTGGCAATCTTCTAAATGACTTTTCTCGTTTCCGAAACTTGCCCAAATCGGTTTTTCGATCAAAATCGATGTTTCGCTTTTATTTTCATGAAAACCCTTCGAGCCGTTTTCGAGATAGGGAACACAGTTATTAACCCCATTAACAACAATATAGGATACAATATACACGATGATTTTTGTCGTCGATAATTTTTAAGTGATCTATTCTAGTGTCCTCGTCCCGTACGACTGTATACGGCTTGACGGTATTGTGTCCGACTTCTCTCGCGTTTTTTTATCACTATTGTTATTATTATTATTATTATTATTATTATTATTATATTATCATTATTCTTTATTTATTTATTTCAGTTTGGTCGGGGGACTCATAAACATCACGACGACGTGTGCGCGTCTGTGACTCACTGGTTCGTGGTGTTCTCCGAGAGGCGAAAATCCCACGCGCCGGGGAAATCCTACATCGTCCGCTGAAACGACGTGCAAAGACACGTCGCCGCGACGAACCGTGACGATCCGAAACAATAAGCCGCTATTATTAGTACGTAAACAACATATAGCGCGATTGCGTGGCAATGAGTCAACGTAAACAATTTTTACGCGATTTCTATTTGTACAAATGTTCCGCTGAATCGTCTTTTTTCAGTACGTTTTGCACGTTCCGTTCTGATTGTATAGATACGCGTTTTTTGCTCGGAAAATATAGTAAATAATAGCGATTGATCGTCAACAGTTCCTCCATCTAAAAAGCCAGTACCGACGATACAATCATAATAGAACAGGAGATTTCATTTAATTTTTTTATTTTGGGTTTTGAACGAAGCGGAGAGTATGTTGATTATACAGTGATGTGATTTTTTTTTTAGTTTTTTGGTTTCCCTGTGAACTCTTTTTCGTATAGAAGGAGCTAGTGCTCGGACGATCTCGATATGCGCGTCACTACATTGACCGGTAGCAGTTGAATAATAGTTGGTTTTTTATTTGACACGTTTTTCGATTTTCCCGGTGAGTTTCCTTAAGCGTAATTACAAAATAATTTCAAAAATTTGCATTAAAAAAAAAAAACCTCGATAAAATGTTGGTATATTCGTTTTGGATATGGGCAATTTTCGTATTTTTTAAGAGATTAAAAAGTAACAGAAGCTTAGTTAGACACACATAATATTTGAACAATAGTTATATATATATATATATACTCATGAATTATAAAAAAACTATTTAAATCATTTTTCCAATACATTCAATTTATTATTGTTCTCGAATTCAAAATAATAATAAAACTCTAAAATTTCAGTCCGAGTGTCTCACTTGAACCTAAACCCGCGACTCACTACCTATTTTTACTTTTTACCATTATACGGCGAATAACAAATAATCTTTCGTTTCTAACACGGTAACGGTATATTAAAATAATATGTTTTTGATTATTTTAAATACTACGATTTCATCATGTGGTTTTGCACTCGCCACAAGCCAAGCACATATGTATACGACGATATAAGAGATAACAGCAAGAGCCGGTGTTGGCGATACGTTAACACGTCAGGTTTATGCGAAACGTTAATACCAATAAAATATGAGACGAAAGTTATTGAATTTAATTGTCTTTAGCACCGTACAGAAATCAATACACTTATGAAGATGCCTATCGAATTTTGAGCTAAATATAGTATTTTGAAAATGTCAATATTTCTCGTTTAAAAATTACTAAAATGTTAACGTCTAAAATCAAAGTCCAGAAAATTCAATTAAGCACAAGGTAGATGGTATTTCATAGGTTACTCCGAGTGTAGGGAAATGCACTCGTACCCGCTAAAACACAATGTTTTAATATCTTAACGTTTCTTCGAGAGCATAAAACTAAACTCTTATCATTTTGCATTCGAAATGTTTACATTGATGAAGTGCCTTGTGCGTGTATATCGGACTCTTCAAAGCCGACGTCGTAATAATAACATTAATAAAAAACGTTTGACGCGTTCGCACGACGATTGTCGGGGGGGGGAAAAAAAACCAATTAATGCTTCGCGTGCTTCCCGGGCGAACAACCGTTTCCACCGTACACGCCGACGCAAACGTCCGAATCGAAATCGTATGAATCGTAGAGAACGGGTGTCGGACGCGAACGAGTGAGCGCGCTAGTGGGTGGGTGAGCTAGTGATGACGCTTCGATGGTCGTCGTCACGACGAGGTGATTGACACACGCGCAAAACGATATCGCGCGTGTGTAAGCGAACGGCATGGGCGCGACCGGACCGTACTGCAGGACAGGGCAACGGCATTCGACAACGTCGTGTGACAATGTTTTTTCGAGTCGACAGCGAGTAAGCCGAAAGTCAAAGCGACGCGTCCGAGACGTTTTCTTTTGGTGATATCCCGAGTGCGTACCAGAACGATCGTTTTATTGTTTTTTCCGCGAAAACGCATCGCCCGGTTCGTTTAGAGTTGCCCGGGATGCACCACGAGGAGATGAACTTGCTCACACTCCAAAAACCGGGGTGGGGAGGTTTATTTATCGATTTATATTAAAAGTTATAACTCGTTTATTCAATTCGTTACATTTTGAACACGTGTTTTAAACTTCAACACTCGAACTGCTCGCACTTATTCGCCGTGTTGCTGCGACACCGCCGATACGAATTGTTGTAGAGCAGGGGTGGCCAAACTTTTTTTGATCTACTAAAAATATATTTCACCTTTGAGGATCGACTTTCATAGAAAAATTTTATTATTATTGAACAACTACAATTATTAAGAAACATGCTTGCATAAATTGTATATAAACATACAGTAAGTATTATAAACTAATTACTAATCACTAAAAATAATATAATAATAAATTCTAAAATCTAATGACTTAAGTATAATTAACATATTATTTTGTTGTACCGAATGAACACAGCGAAATGAACACGCGCGGACGATAAACATTTGACATACGAAACCAGAATAAAAGATAAAAATTATACAGATAAAACTTATCGGCTTATCGATCAATTTTCGTGCGCGTGTCCCTAAAAATAAATTCCAACACGATCGGCTTTGAAATTGTCCGCGATCGACCGTTTGGCCGCCGCCCCACTGTTGTAGAGATAAAAACCGCTGACGCACCCGGGCTGCCGAAAAAAAAAAAAAAAATGAGAAAATTAAAAAAACGGCGCGCGCTTCTTTTGTACCGTTCGCCTTGTCTCCCCGTTCGTTCGACTACTCGATGCGTTTGTTTTGCCCCGACCCGGGGAACCGAATGTGCGCACATCACGCGCGGCGTATATTTTGATACGCGGCGACCGCGCGTTCGTTCCGATGTCAAACGTGCGTGATTTCGTGTTTTCCAACGCGTACAAACAAACAAAAAAAACAATAAAAACTGACGGCCACCGTGACTCTACGGTAACATCGAGATTAGTGAAGTATCCGGCGTACCAACCGACGGGCGGGCGGTAGGGATTTACGGAGATCGTTAAACCAGCTCTTTTTGCTCGGTTTTTTATTTTTTTCTTTTCTTGTTATCTAGCTGTTATAAAACACGCCGTACGTAATATAAAACATTAAGTAACGTTAACGCGGTATTATGTTATATAACGTGTATAGTTTTACGATGTTAGAAAAAAAAAAAAAAACCATTATATTACTGCACTTGATGTACGTCAAGTTATTGTGCACTCACGCGTACGTGGAATGACGCGATCTATAGAATTCACTCGCGGTATGTCTTTAAATATCAAACGCCATAAATAACCGATACGGAATAGACACTAACCTTTTTGACTGTTGAATGTTCTTCGTGAACGGTTTTTGAAAAGAAGTTCGTCGACACAACGCGTGGACATGATCAAAAAAAAAAAAAAAATGTAAACACGTAAAAAACATTTTCTATCGCATATGTTCTTCAACAAATTAATAATTTTGCTAACACATGTTAGCGTTCGAACATATTTTAATCGATATGCGAATCACATAAAAGTACGACCTCGCGGAGATGATTATATAATATGATAAAAGAACAACTGTTGGGAAGTTCAACGAAAAATTACAAAACGTATCATAAAAAAATCAACGACTAAGATGTATGTTTTCAATACGTGCCATTTTAAATGGCAATGATCTGGATGAAGATTTCCATTATAACCATCTGTCTTCTGCGAAAGTTGCAAATTTAAATACGCGAAAATTACGTCATGTGATGTTAAACGTAGCTTTGGTAAATATAAAATACATACTACGATCCGACAGAAGATCTTTCATTTTTTAATTATTGGAAAATTTTAAGTACCATATAACTGTTTCATGTAATACTTTGGAATAATATTTTTTAAATTTAATAACTTTCAAAAATGTAGTTTTTATATTTTGTCATGTTTTTCCTCCTTTTTTGTTGCACATGTTTGGTATAATTTTAATAAAACAAATACATTTTTTACCATTTTTATGTCATATAAATCCTAGCTCTAATTATATCAGATCTCGACACGGTTATCGATTGTCCATCATTATTTGATTGTTGGACAACTGGTGTAATATGTTAATATTTTTCGACAGAATAAGTGTCCGGTGTCCGTTATATATGTATATAATATTTCTGTTTAACGCTTAGATGAACATTTTTCCACTAAACTAACAATCGTATTTTATATTATGCTAAAAATAAAAAATTAAAATTAAAAAAAATTCAACCATTTTTAAAATATTATTATAAACAGACGCGCTATTTGATTAAAAGGTCAACGGGTGAAGTTGAAATACGAGTTCAATTCTACATCACGCGAACAAGTTTATTATTATATATTACAATATTGCTTGCATGACGTATCGGTCGAAACGACAAAGCTCGCATTTGGTCGTGCGGGCAGGAAATATGTTTATTTGAGAGAACCTTTTAACCATTTCGTTCCCCGCCGAGGTCCGGGCCATTGCAGCACGGGCGTGTCTACATTATTTCGACTGTAGCGTGAATTCCCTTGAAAAACGAGATCCCCGCGGTCAGTCCATTTGCGTTTATAACATTATATATAGACACCTAACACTTTTCCGTCTCTCTGACCTCATATACCGTCGGTCAGGTAATTCTTCTAAAGAAAAAAATCCTGTCCGTATATTACGTTTTATTTTTATTTTTTTTTTTTCTGTGCGTTCAATTGAATGAAACTTATTTTCGGGTAGAAAAATAATATCCTTTTACCGCCGCGTACACGCGCAACTTGTATAGAAATCTCGCGTGTGTTTAACTCGGGCTAATGCGCTGTGCGGCGGGCGGCCAGGACATGATGTTATTGTAACACGCGGGCGCGCGTATCGACGTGGCCGAGAACCTTTGTTTCGACCCTCGAATTCTTTAGGGCCGCCGACCCGTCAGCTGTGTATAATAGAAGGTTATGTATGTACATGTACACACAATGAACGCCGCCGGGTAGATAGCGGCTGCGTGTGAGGTCTGAAAAAACGTCTTTTAAGACCCGTTCTACGTGTAGGCACGTCCACGACGTTGACTCCCGTACCCGGTGGCGGCTGGTGGGCTTTGAAAGTGCGAGGGCGATTAGAAACCACTCGTTTATGAAAACCGTAGGACACAACGAATGTACCGATCGAAACGTATTTGTTTAACAAAACGTTATGAAATGACAGACGAACAAAAAACAAAACGTATGATATTTTATACTTAAAACCTGAGCGACTATCTTTTTTTTTAAAATAAATTCGTTAAAAACACTAAAATCACTAAAATCATTTCGTTTTCAATGTTCATCATTGTCAGAGCGTTTAACCTTTCCTCTCCCATTGTGCTTCGTAAACATGTTCTCAGTCCTTTTCAGCGTTGAAAATCATCTTTCCGCTTCGCAAGATGTCATAGGAATCGTCGTTAATGTTCTTGATACTACGAGGATTTCTCTAAATGTTTCATTCGTATCATTTGCAAATACACATTTAAATGTTGGAATTACACCAGTCCGAATTGGAAACAAAATGGTTCGCAATTAAATTATTAACTGAACTGTTATCCATTATCATATAATATTCGGACGTCGGACGCACTCGGCGAATACACTACACGGCATCATATAGAGCGATTATTCGTATCGTCCCGACGGCCGGGTTGCTATCTAATTTTTCCTCCTTTGTTTTTCGTATTTAGTCACAATAATACCGATAATAACAATACTGTAACGGTTTGACGGTCCGTAGCCGCGCAGTCGAACGATTTGTTAGGTTCGGACGTCGACGCGAATTCAATAATCGTATTTATAACCTAACAAAAAGAATCCCATCGGAGTGCCGGAGTACGCTATGTCCGGTTTTGAACGGAAATCTCCGATTCCACTTGCTACGCGCATTCGCGTCTACGGAATGTATGTCACCCCGCCGTCGTAACCTCAACGCTATCCAGACGATCGGACTAAGAACCATTACTGGTAACACCTGTTTACGTAAGAAACCACATCCCGTTCACAAACCGATCCCGGGTGTAATGTCACAAAGACGCGATTCGCCTGGAATCGAAATCAATGTTCCATCGAAACGACGAAAACATATCGTTGAGCTGGGACGCTCACTCACTCAGTCAGTCGGCACCCAACCGGACCAAAACCCTTACCAGGCCTATGAGACTTGGGCCCGCAGTTCATTGATCAAAAGTAAAAAAAAAAAAAAAATGTTGCCCACGACGGCGCGTGGGTTCCGCACGACTAGAGACGTTCCACGCGCCCGCCGCCGATCCATTTAACGTGTACAATATTTTCAACCACGTGATATATATATATAACAGTATATAACAGTACTTACGTTATTTTGTTTTGCCCGTGTTGGGTCGGTGCGACTCGCCGAAGCGAACTATTTCGAAACGTACGATTCATTTGCAGAGCTGTCCGCAGACACCATTTTACACGTTTCAATTTGCCCGCGCTATGGTGGTTTTGAATGACGAAACGTCGATTATTTGTGAACGACTTAAATGTCTTCCACGCCATTTAATAACAGCGTATCATAATAGAAAACGTGGGACATCGTACGTTTACGGTTACCGACAAATATCTGACACCAAATTATTTATCACCGTTTAAACATGTTTACATTACGAGTAATGCGATGATGAAAAATCGTTTAGTAACGTTCTGTCTGAACGAACGTTAATTGTAATAATATGCGAAAAATCCAAATTAATCTTCAAAAACAATATACTTGGAGGAATTCAGAAATACTTAGTCGGCTGTTAATGAACAAAATACTTTATTTCGTGGTAGCTTATGCGTTAACGTGGGCCTCTCGTAAAATAATCGAGAGAACGCATAGTCGTCTATCCAACGGGCAATATAGCACAATAGCACTACGCGGTACATACTTTGAGTGTCACGTTCGAGTTGAACTCGCAGCTTCAACGTCTATTATTCATTTCAAATACGAGAGCATTATCTGTGCTCTCGCGTCGATTTTTTCGAAATTATAATTTTGAAACGAGTATAGCTAAACGTGAACGACATTTTACAACTGTTTGCAAAATTCCTTCGAAATATCTCATTCGATTACGACGAAACGTCCAAATGACATGTCTCCTAAAACGCGTTAAAAATTAAAAAAAAAAAAAAACACCCACGCCGCAGTCAATCGCCCCGTACGCGCGATATTTATACCGGCCGGTGTATTCCGCGCTTCTAAAACGACACGTAATTTACCCCCGCCGGTGCTGCCCACTCGGTCGGCACAACAGTATAGTCCGCAGCCGATAACGTTTTATGGACAACGGTTTTGCAGACAAACAACAGTACGACAAAAAATTTACGGGTATACGTTACGCGCGATCTCGTAGATTTTCGAAGGTGATATTTTTTGGTTCCCCCCCCCCCCCACACCACAACGCGGAAACTCGTTACCCGGTTGTGTAATAATAACGCGCTATTATTTTTATTTATTTTTGTTTTTTGTTTTTTTCATCACCAGCTCGTGACGTTATTTCGTCGTCGTATTTTGCCCATCGCGTGTTTAGTAATAAGTAAGTGTGCGTTTAATTAAATATTTAAATATTAAAATACGTGCCGAATACACACACACACACACATATATAAATATTATCTGTGAACATAGACATGTCGTAAGTGTTATTTTTACGACCATATATGCCGTAATAAACGTACTCGCATAGCCGATGTACGCAATAAGGACGTAATTATTGTATACAGTTTATACGACCGATATGCCTAGCTTACCTGTTGCCCAAGTCCAAGTCTCGTCGGTTCGTTATTTATCACTGCGAATATTAACGGTTGATCATTATACGTTGTAATAACAATGACACGCGCGTCCGTATGATACATACTAGGCGCTAAAACGTGACAACGGGCCCGTCGATGTGATATTACGCGGCATTTCGTCCATTGCCGTTCGATGACGATAACAATAACTGTAATGATGATAATAATAATAATAATAATAATAATACCCGTCCCCATGGCGTCCTCCGACACGCGACGATAATTGACGCTCGTACAAAGACGCGACAATATAACGCGCACAGGGCGCGTGTACTCGTTGAGTATACACACGTGTGTGTGTGTGTGTGTGTGCATGTGAGTTAAGAAAAATGTCAAGAAAAAGCGTTACAGAAAAAAAAACCTAAATGCCTCCCTTATGGTTTGTTTCCATGGCAACCATTGTTTGGGTTTTAAAAAAATTTAAATTTGAATGTGAAAAAAAATTTTTCACACATATGACATTAAATGTGTCACTTAACGCGGACTCGTATGCGTTAATCATTTTTCTTAATAGGCTTACATAGAATGTGTGTGTGTGTGTGTGTGCATGTATGTTATGGTAACATTTTATTGATTTTAAATTTATTCTCCCCCTTTCAATATCCTGGATACGTCATTGTGACATTTATTTAGCGCGGCAAAAAATGATTTGCGCGCGGCGAACACGCGTAGAGGACAAGCGCCAATATTTATTCATTTAAGTGCGCATAGATATCGTATTCCATCGATTCATCTCGCGTCCATCACCGTAAGCTGTACAACGACACGCCGGTGGTAGGACGAATTTGAATCGAGAATTCCGCCGAAACACAAGTAATCGATAGGTGTGTTTGTGTGTGTGTGTGTGTGTTTGTGTGTGTGTGTGTGTTCATGTATGTTATAGTAACATTTTATTGATTTTAAATTTATTCTCCCCCTTTAAATATCCTGGATACACCATTGTGACATTTATTTAGCGCGGCAAAAAAAACAACGACACGCCGGTGGTAGGACGAATTTGAATCGAGAATTCCGCCGAAACACAAGTAATCGTTGAATTATATAGCGAAAAGCGATCACGCTCGTAGACACGTCGCCTGACGATTACCAAGATTCCGTGTGTAGTAAAACAGTATCGACCGTAAATTAAACCACATACCTGACTAGTAAACAAACGTAACGTGTCGCAAAATTGCTTACATCCGATCGTAGTCCACCCGGCGAAGTCCATCGTGAAGAGAAAAGATACTTATCGTATATCTACTACTCGAGTTACAACGTTGAGACGTTGTTAATAAATTTATCTGCTGCAAAATGCTGATATCAAAAAAATTTTTAACACCAACAATCAAATTACATAGATGCTTGTCAGATATAGGACAATACCATCTGTATCCCACGGATCATACAATTATTATAAAAATATATGAAAATATCATATGCACCTCCGATTACATAAATACAATAATTTCATATGCCAAAAAAAAAAAATAAAAAAATACAATATTTTGAAGCTTGACTTAATGTAAAAGTACGCGTCGATATCATCTTCAAACCAAATTTTGCAGCGACCACCACGGCGAAATGTACACCATCCCGGCTATTGTGCGACAACTCTGCTTCACGAATTCCGACGAAACTAGAATAACTGACGACGTGCTCAGAGAATACTAAAATTATCAGTACATATTATAAAATACAAAGTCGATGTAAGTGTTCACAAACTACTATATAAAATATAACAAAATTACATCGATCCTGGGACGGTACAAATGGTAAACCGAACTCATAGACGTGTTGTCAGGCAAAAACCTAAATATCAAATTTATTAAATTAACACCGACTGTAAAAAGAAACCAAATAATACCTGACTCGTGAACAATCGTATAGAAACGAAACTCCTTACATCCCATCGTAGTCTTTTTGACGAAAACTATTGCGCGGAGAACCCATAAGTTTTGTAGATCTTCTTCACGAGGAACATCGTTGAAAAGTTCTTAGCAAAGTTACCCATTGAAACATGCCGATATTTTCAAATGTTTTTACTCGAAACAATAAAATTATATACATGCTTGTCAAACATATCAATTTACATAATACTAAATAATTAACACAATATTAAAAAAAACCTATATATTGTTTCTTGACATTATAAATAAGAACATATAAATAACGCATTTCGAAATATTTGGACTTATCAACCTCTACGAGCTGTACAACAACCAGGCAGGGATGCGACAATGCCGAATCGCCAAATCCGGCGACACACTAGTACCCATCGACGTGTATTGAGGACAGTCAAGTCCGATTCGTACGATCGTTAATTTTTAATTAAAAACTAACAAACGCAAGACAAACACACGTCGACGGCAAGACACCAGATTTTTTTTTATGCATGCTACGATATCGTTATTCGGCAAATTTGCACGCGTCCACCGCCTCGGGCTGTAAAACAACCAGGCAGGGATGCGGCAAAACCGATTCGCCATTTCTGGCGATGCACTAGTACCCATCGACGTGTATTAAGGACAGTTAAATCCTATTCGTACGGATGTTAAATTTCATTGAAATTTAATAAACGCAAGACAAACACACGTCGACGAAAAGTCACCAGATTTTTTTTTATGCATGCTACGATATCGTTATTCGGCAAATTTGCACGCGTCCACCGCCTCGGGCTGTACAACAACCAGGCAGGGATGCGACAAAACCGATTCGCCATTTCTGGCGATGCACTAGTACCCATCGACGTGTATTAAGGACAGTTAAATCCTATTCGTACGGATGTTAAATTTCATTGAAATTTAACAAACGCAAGACAAACACACGTCGACGAAAAGTCACCAGATTTTTTTTTATGCATGCTACGATATCGTTATTCGGCAAATTTGCACGCGTCCACCGCCTCGGGCTGTACAACAACCAGGCAGGGATGCGACAAAACCGATTCGCCATTTCTGGCGATGCACTAGTACCCATCGACGTGTATTAAGGACAGTTAAATCCTATTCGTACGGATGTTAAATTTCATTGAAATTTAACAAACGCAAGACAAACACACGTCGACGAAAAGTCACCAGATTTTTTTTTATGCATGCTACGATATCGTTATTCGGCAAATTTGCACGCGTCCACCGCCTCGGGCTGTACAACAACCAGGCAGGGATGCGACAAAACCGATTCGCCATTTCTGGCGATGCACTAGTACCCATCAACGTGTATTAAGGACAGTTAAATCCTATTCGTACGGGTGTTAAATTTCATTGAAATTTAACAAACGCAAGACAAACACACGTCGACGAAAAGTCACCAGATTTTTTTTTATGCATGCTACGATATCGTTATTCGGCAAATTTGCACGCGTCCACCGCCTCGGGCTGTACAACAACCAGGCAGGGATGCGACAAAACCGATTCGCCATTTCTGGCGATGCACTAGTACCCATCGACGTGTATTAAGGACAGTTAAAGTCCTATTCGTACGGATCGTTAATTTTCATTGAAATTTAACAAACGCAAGACAAACACACGTCGACGAAAAGTCACCAGATTTTTTTTTATGCATGCTACGATATCGTTATTCGGCAAATTTGCACGCGTCCACCGCCTCGGGCTGTACAACAACCAGGCAGGGATGCGACAAAACCGATTCGCCATTTCTGGCAATGCACTAGTACCCATCGACGTGTATTAAGGACAGTTAAATCCTATTCGTACGGATCGTTAAATTTCATTGAAATTTAACAAACGCAAGACAAACACACGTCGACGAAAAGTCACCAGATTTTTTTTTATGCATGCTACGATATCGTTATTCGGCAAATTTGCACGCGTCCACCGCCTCGGGCTGTACAACAACCAGGCAGGGATGCGACAAAACCGATTCGCCATTTCTGGCGATGCACTAGTACCCATCGACGTGTATTAAGGACAGTTAAATCCTATTCGTACGGATGTTAAATTTCATTGAAATTTAACAAACGCAAGACAAACACACGTCGACGAAAAGTCACCAGATTTTTTTTTATGCATGCTACGATATCGTTATTCGGCAAATTTGCACGCGTCCACCGCCTCGGGCTGTACAACAACCAGGCAGGGATGCGACAAAACCGATTCGCCATTTCTGGCGATGCACTAGTACCCATCAACGTGTATTAAGGACAGTTAAATCCTATTCGTACGGTGTTTAAATTTCATTGAAATTTAATAAACGCAAGACAAACACACGTCGACGAAAAGTCACCAGATTTTTTTTTATGCATGCTACGATATCGTTATTCGGCAAATTTGCACGCGTCCACCGCCTCGGGCTGTACAACAACTAAGCAGGGATACGACAAAACGGTCTTTAGTTTTCCTAAAAAACATTTTCGCGACAAACAAACTTCGACGAATTTCGAGAAGATATATATATATTTATATATTATTTTTTTTTACGCGCGTAAGATTTCGTATTTCGAATTAATTTGAATAAAATATTATATGAATAAAAAGCACATTAGACCTGGTACGTTACGAGGAGCCAACATACGCTACTAAACGGGTCGTCAGATAATTACTAAAATATCTAGCCTTGTAAATGATCATGGACCGTAAAGGAAACCACATACCTGACTGGTGAATTAACGAAAATGGATCGCCAATCTGTTCATATCCGATCGCTGTCCATCTCACGAAATTCATTGAGTGGAGAAACGATTCCATTCGTACATCTACTACAAAAGTTATTAAGTTTAGAAAAACGTAATAAATTTTTCTATGCAAAATACTGATATTGTTAAATGTTTCAACTGGAAACATTCTACATAGATGCTCGTTAGACATATGACAATACTTCTTGTGTCCCACAGATCATAGTATTATTATATAATATCCCAAAGACCATAGAATTATTATAAAAAAATCATACGCAATTTCGTCTACATATAAACAACAATTTTAAACGCCAAAAAAAAAACCAGATGTTATTGATTGACATTAAATATAAGTACGTTACAATTTTGTATTTCGACATATTTCCATGCGTTCATCGCCGCCAGCTGTACAACTACCAGGCGGGGATTCAAATACGCTGAATCGCAAACTCCGTCGAAACACTGGTAGACGTTGACGTGCATTAACGAAAAAAAGTCCGATTCAAACAGTCGTCAGTTTTCATAAGAGTACATGTTCGCGGCAAGAACACGTCGACGATAATCGACAAGATTTTTATTTGAACGCGTAAAATTTTCTACTTCGACAAATTTTCTCGCGTCCACCGCCGCCAGGTGTACAACAACCCAACGGTGGTATGACAACGCAGAATCGTCAAATCCGCCGAAACATGAGTAACCGTCGACGTCCACAGGAAATACTAGGATTATTGGTTTAGAATTCTGTATGCATAACAAGTACATAAAATTTGGGACGGTACGATGGGCAAACTGAATACGATCGTAGACTCGTCGTCGGACAATTACTAAAATACCGAGTGTAGTAAATTAATACGGACCGTAAAAAATCTACATACCTGACTTGTTAACAAACGTAAACGGAGCTGCTACGTAAACTGTTCACGTCCGATCGTATTCTACCCGGCGAAGTCCATCGTGCGTGGAAACGATAATTTTAATAGATCTACTACTACAAGAAGTACAATTTTGATAATTTTTAACAAATTTACCGATGCGAAATGCTGATATTGCCAACCGTTTCTTTTCTAGAAAATCTACATAGATTCTTGTCAGACATATGACAATACTTATAGTATCCCACGGATCATACAATTATTACATAAACATATAAGAATAAATGAAAACCAAAAAAGAACGGTATAAATACGTTTTCGTCTCATTTAAACATCGTCGAATTCGAATAACGTTTTCGACATTCGCCGGTCATATCCCACGCACAGCACGTCCACGAATGTCCACGAAAATCGTTAACTAAATTAAGATACCCACTGGGGACCGTCACGAAAAAGCGTTACAGAAAAAAAACCCTAAATCTCCCTCATGGTTTGTTTCCATGACAACCATTGTTTGGGTTTTGAAAAAATTAAAATTTGAATTTGAAAAAAAATTTTTCACACATAACACATAAAATGCGTCACTTAACGCGGACTCGTATGCGTTAATCATTTTTCTTAATAGGATTATGTGGAATGTGTGTGTGCGTGTGTGTGCGTATGTGTGCAGAAAATGTAACGCGCGCTAAAACAGGGCAAACGGGGGAAAAATGTAATGCGGATTTGAATATGAAAAAAAATTTAAAAAAAAAAATGTAAAAAAAACCCCCCGAGCGGTACACCGACAAAATATTACGTTGAACGGCACGCACGCACGTTGAAGATGTGTTTTTTTTTTCACGGAACGCCGGCGACGTAGTATTGCCCACCAAAACCGGTGTCCGAGATCGTGTCGTCACAATTGTGCGCCGGGGTGCTTCCATCGAGCAAATCACGCTGACGATCCGATCAAGCACGCGCCCGTTCATGATTCCGCGTGGTATATTTACCCGTACACAGATTATCGCGAACGAAAAACAAAAACAAAAATCATAACAAACCGGTCGGACGACGGCCGTGTAGGTGACGATAAGTTTTTGCGTCTTTGCGGTTTTGTTCAACGAACAACGCGCTGTCCGAGAAACGGACAAATTAAATTACCGCGCGGTCCTTCCGAACGCTACGCGTTGTTCCGTGTACGAAATACTTCACGTCAACGATTATTATTGTCGTATACACGTGAAATAACAGGCCGAACCGTGAAAAGCCGAACGCAATATCGGACCTAACTATATATCATTTATTGTACGGTCGTAATACGGCGATTATTTTTCTACGTGTCCTTTTGTTAATATTGCTCGTTGTCGACGACAATTATGCATGTGTGTGTGTGTGTGTGTGAACAATTACAATTACTATTCGGTTCCTCGTCTAGATAATAGACGTAATCGCTTTAATTGCCGATAAGACGTATCGTACTTTCGTTTCGGTCTTACACGGAATAATCGAAGTGAAAAAAAAAAAAACGGTTTTCTTATAACTAGGATTTTCCGTGCGACATTATAGTTTGAATTTTACTCACTTGAATTATTATTACTGCGCGAACGAATTACTGAACGAATAATTTGTACAGCACGTATGTTCTCGGTTTTCGTTGAGCACAACCGAACGACAATCGCTTTCATTTGATTGATAACCCATTGTACCTTGCCTAGATTCACTCGACAACTGTTTTCTATTTCTTATGAGCTTGCGAAATACAACTTCAAACGATCTACTGCGGTTTAATCGATCGTTCGTGTACCTACATAGTTTCCGTGCATAGGAAACACGTATTGGGACTGTAACTTGGTCGGATTTTTCCGACGGACAATCTAACTTGTGTTTCCCGACACCGGGACCCGACCAAATTGCTTTGGGTTATTGTAATATAGGTATTATAGGTTATTGTTCCTAGTTAATGTATAAACAAAAAATACATGCATTTTATGCGTGTTCCTATATTATACTTAAAAACCCATACACTTCATGCTCTAAAACGAATTTGCCTAGAATCGAGACCCATATTGCTCATATTTTCTTGCTCAAAATAATATATCATATTCACGATATTTCGCCGGATTGAAAACAAAATATATAACTATTGTTCGCTTTATTAATATAGTTAGGTTATAAATACCTAGTTACGATTAATTATAATAAATACATGTCCATATTGACCAATTTCGATTAAATATGTTTAATTGCATTAGGTTATCACAATAGTTATCGGCGATTATTATGCACGTTTTAGGATCATAAATTATATTAAGACTAATCGAAAAATACCGAATTGGAAATTGAACGCTTTTTAGATTCAAAGAAAATCGACACCTTTTTTTTTATATAGCCAGTGGAAAAGTGAATCGATGGAAAGGGAAAAGGCGCTCTTTCGGCGGAAACAGACAATGCAGTCGTTAAATTTCGCGTTAAACAGGTTTTTCGTTTTTATTCATTTTTTTATTCATTTTTTTTTTGCAAAATTATATTCGTACGCGACCATTTGACATACAAATAGTGTCTATTTTTGAATAATAATAACAACAACAACAACCTCGTATCACACACCTCGCGAGTCGTGACATTATACGCGTATATATATATCTACTGTATGCTGTGCAATAACGTACGTATTATACACATTGCGCGTTTACATTATTATGCGGTCGTCGTTGTAACACGTACCTTTATGTACCTAAGCTTACATATATTGTATAACGAATAATAAGAAAATATTGAGGTCAACAACTCAAAACGAGGCTATATCATACGACGACGGAAATGTCGCATTTGCGCATATCTGTATATATATTTATTTGATCGGACGTTTACATTATTATTGTTATAATATAATACAGTCGGGTACGCTTTTCTTCGCGTCGGCGTTGAATAATATTACATAGGTGTACGACGCTTCGAGAAAGGCGAAGTTGGGTTAGGACATATTCCTCCTCCTCCTCCTCCTCCTCCTCCTCCTTCTCAACACAACCGCAACGTGTTCGTTTTTTCAGCATTTGCTTGTACAAATCGTGTTTTATTTGATTTAAAACTCGATCCGTGTGCATAACAAACCGCGTGTCGCGGACAATACTGTTGAACTGTACAACCGTTACCGCGATATACAAGAACGTTTTTACATTGTCGCGTGGTATGAGATCGATACAAATTTTGAAATTTCATTTAAATATCATATAATATTACCGTAAGCAAATAACGTATACTGATTAAAATCGGGGTTTTTTTTTTTTATAAATAATATGAAATTTACGTCTTATTTATTAGATATTATATTTTATGATTTCGAAATAATTACAATTAATAATAAACATAATTTTATGCCAGCAAAATATTGTACTAATTAAAGTAGGTTTTCATTTGAAAAAAAATTTTTTTTTTAATATTTTTTTTTTTTCAACCGGTAATAGGTTGGTTTACAGTATTTAACTTCGTCCTCCATTTTTCACTATCTTCAGCAAGCCTCTTTAATCCAGCGTATGTATTAATTTCTGCGTTTTTTTTCAATTGAGATATGTACGAGTTTCTTGGTCTTCCTGGTGGTAAATATTAATATGAAATTATTAATACCAGTTTAATTATAATATTTAATGATGATTATAATCATAATTTTTAATCCATACAATTGTTTAAGCGAAAAACAAAATTATAAAACACTACCTAATTTTAAATTGATTTTTGTTTGAAGTAAATGTTTTTACATCCATAAATAATAGAAGATTATAGAATAGAACAATTATATAAGTATAAAAATGAATGTCTCATTTTTTTTTATGTGATTCTTTAGGTTTAAAATTATCTTCAGGTTACACATTGAGTACGCTGAAAAAAACTAAAGGCCTCACGTAAATGAACTCAAAGTTATGCCTTGATTTCATATGTCACATACAAACACATACAAATAAATATTTAGCCGAATATATAGCTTATAGTTATAAACTTTTATCTCAACCTAAACAAAAAATTTAATTAATAACATTTTAAGTCAGCCATAAATATACGTAAACTTTTTTACTTCTAATCATTTTAGATTCTAATTATTTTTATTATTTAAATGACTATATATCATAAATCCTATAATTATATATTTCTTATAATTCGTATCGTTTTACGGTCTATATAGAAAAAAAACTATTAACTAGATATATATGTTTTAATACATATTTAAACCTCTAAATAAGAAAACAAAAACATTATAAATAATTTCATCGTATATATATATATTTGTGTGTGTGTGTGTGTGTGTGTGTTAATAATTATCGGCATAAGTGATAACTTATGTTATTTTTAGTGATATACATATCATTTAAAAACAACATCACTTTTTATATTACTTTGGTATATATAATACACATATATCGTATTTGTCTATTCCATTACGCGTACCTATATTTATATAATTGCTATGAAAATGTGCTAATTAACCTTAGAAGCTGAACGAATAAATTAAACTATAGATGTTCAACTGATTTTGGGCGCGAAAACGAGTTTTTCTCACGAAACTAGGCGGGTTTATATTTTTCGTTTTTGTAACGTACGTAATGTGTTGTGAGGTGTTCGTGCAACGCGCCGAGCACTTACCGCACGTGTCGTAAACTAGTATTTCTAAAAAATCCGTCGACGTCGATTCTTCATCATACATGCCTCCGCACTCGTGTGTCTATGAAATATTTATTAAGTCTCCGTGGTGCTTTTCCCCGTCTCTCTTCGATGTAAACGGACGCGCACGTGCCGCGGGTGGATGGGTTTCCGCGCGTAGTTCGACGAGACGGCCATCAATACTAACCAACGTTTTTCGACTTATTCTTCGAATTAAATATAAGAGCTGAATTCGGGAAAAAAAACGTATGCACTCGAATCTTTCAAATTTGGAAAAAATACGTATTTATATATTAACACTTAATAAAAATTGTATAGTTTCGGCTGATTTACGTTACGATTTGTCGACAAGAGCTAATCATATGTTATATTGTAATCGTTTTTCATACGTTGCGCGTCACTGTGAACTTTATTTCTGCATTTCGCAAATCTCGTGACCAAAATCGGGTACAGAACGATAAGCGTAGCCAAATCCTTTCACCTATAACTTTACAAAAATATTTTACTATTTATTTTTACCATGATCAAAATAAAAAAATAAACCGAATTAGTACGTGCGTGACGATTCTATCAAATACTCAAATGTCTACGAAACGTATAAAATATTTATTTTTTAATTGGAAAATCATAGGAATATGGCGAAAATGACACGCTCTTTTTGGATATCGAAAACCGAGTAAACCATAATTGTGTTATACTGTTTAAATGAACGTCAGAATATTATCACTGTATAACCGAACGCAGATATAGTAATATGACGTCATGCCTTTGATATAATATATTACATTGTAATTTCCCGAGCGTATTGATATATATATAGTTATTACGAATAATTTTTATTAACTATCTCTCTTTTCAAGTATATATACATTTTGAATAGATGTTAAAGTCTATTTTTGTTTTTACTTACTAGATATCAGTTTTTTGCTCCGAGAACGACGCCTACGCGGCGAATGACTTCGCAAAAAAAAAAAAAACAAATACGAAAAATAGAGGAAAATCTTACTCCTGGAATATATATATTTTGCATCGTATATATAACGTGCACGACGATATAGCTAGGGTATAAAGCTGTTGACGAGATGAGGTTAATAACCGCTATAGCTATCCCCGGGGCATTTAAACATCATCGATTTTTCGCATACCATATAATACACTATAGCTCAAAGAAAGCTGTAAAATTAGATTTTTAGCGCGTCTTGAACCCAAGACTTACAAATAAATACACTTTCCGGATTTTCCATAATATACGCTTCGCGCTTTTCAAACGCGCACAAAACGAATACTAAACACACGCAATTTTAAGTATATTTAGTATACATATTTTAAGTGTATACATATATATATATATATATATGCACTGGAAGCGCGGGTAATATCGTCTCCGGGATTCTAAACAGCGCGTTATTTTTATTCGACGACTGTACACTCTAAACGTTCGAACGGTTTAATTTCCTTTCTTTTCTTTTTTTTTCTTGCGATAATGCTCGTCACTGTTTGGCTTCGAATCTATTATTATATATCGTCTGTCGTCCGAACGACTGCTCGCTCTAGCACGCGAATAGCTTAAAATACAAAGTCTATTCAAACAAAAAACACAATTTCTTTTTCTATCTGTTACGCGTCTCTGTATATAAATAAATATATATATATATATTTATACTGTGGGCAAAATAGAAATTTAAAGACGTAGATTTTAAAGTGTTATATCATAATATTTGTCAATTTATATTGTCATTCATAGTTGTTGAAAATTCTTATTATTATTATTGTTATGTTTTTTCATTTGTAATTAATGTTTACTTTTTTTTAAGTAACAACCCTATTTAAATAACATAATTAACGGGAATTATTATAATTTAGAATCGTTTTCTGAAACAGTCAATTTGGGTAAATTGCTGTAATCTATATGTTTTTATTAAATTGATTTTGAAAAACTTAATAGATATATATTAACAAAAAAAATAATTGTATACAAAAAATGTGTATACAAATATTATATGACGTAAAATCATTTTCACGAGTAAATATTCATATAGACATGTTGGTATTTTATATTCGTGTAAAACGGTTTATCGACTAAATTTAATTCAATAGGTTAATTAGGTTAATATATTTAACGTTTATGCGTGTTGTATTATTATATCTTTCATTATTTCAAGCAACAACATCATTATGTCTTATTATGAAGGTCGGCAAACAAAAGTTTTTGGTTCATTAATGAAACATATAATAAATTGTGTTCAATTTTTAGGATTTTTTTTTATTATAAAAATATTATATTTTAATTAGGTTCTACTAAAATATAATAGAACTTTTTGTGACTGTTTTATACTTCAATTTATAAACCCAAAACCACAACAAATAATACACTTTAACCGCGTATACGTATTTCAATTACTCCGGTAGTTCGCGCTGATGATAACGTAGTTGCAACTACGTTTTCATTATCAACGCGAACTAGAGTAATCAATAAACAAATCAATAAATATTTTAACATGTTGAAATACGTATACACGGTCAAAGTGTATTATTTTTTGTGATTTTGGGTTTATAAATTTAAATATTCTACTAAAACGTAAAACATTTTTTTTATATATATATATATATATTATCAATAACATTGTTTTGGTGACACCTATTTCTGGTTATGAAAATTAATTTTTTAAACATAATTTATATATGTTTTTAAGGCTTGTTCGATTATTTTTTGGTATGATATTTAACATTTTCCGCAATATTATATAATCGATATTTAAGTCGCAAAATATTTGTATATATCTATTATAAATTGATTCTAATTTCAGAATAATAATATATTACCCCTCCGAAAAAAAAAAAATTGTCATTTCGAGTTACACGCGCGTAATAAATTATAATATTCGTATAATTAATTATACGAATAGAAACTTCAAACCGCAACACGTTGGGTCGGATACATAATGTACATTATCTACATCATTTACTGTCAATTCGAGTTTTAAATTTTTTTTGTTTTCTAACAAAATAGAATAATTATATAAATTCCTACGCATCTGTCGTATACTCGTAAATAATATAACTCACACAACTATATGGCTAATAAATAATATAATCTTACGCAATATACTAGAAACACGAAATTACCAAAAAAATGATATATATTTTACACTTTTATAGTGCCATATATATATATATATCGTCCTTAGATCAATTTATCTAATTTATATATCCCTCTAGCTATGGATTTCCTGATATGACGTCATTTAAAACGATATATGTGTATGTAAGCTGGTTTTATTATTATTATTTCAATTATTATGAAATCATTCAATGTTCAGTCGAACGTGAAGTATGGTCCGTCTGTAACAAAGTCTGTCAGCTAAGAGAACTGCACAGTTATCGATCAGGGCTGTTGATTTGTAGCAAATGCATTTTTGTTTTTTAAATTTGTAAACATTTTTCGATTTTTTGGACATTTATTTCAAAACTTATTTTAACGCATAATAATATTAAATGCATTTTTTTTGTTATATAACTTTTAATCGCGTATACACAAAATTCGTATTTTTTTATAAATTTAAAACTAAAAACTCTGATTGTCTTATTCATTAGACTTTTAAAATTTGGCTTTTTTACAATGAATTTTGACATTTTTAAGTTTTTCTAATGCATTTTACTCAGTCTTAATTATTATACATGTTGTTTTATGGGCGGAAAGAGATCGCTTGAACTTCGCTTCTATCGGACGTACAATAAATTTGTAATATGTCAGACGTTTGGTAGTTTGCCCATTTTCTCTCCCCTCGTTATTTTTATTCTATATGTAAGTTCGGTATGTCTATTAATATGCACGATTCGATATAATAGTGGACGAAAATGGTATATTTTTATTATTATTAAAAATATAAATACAAGTTAATTTAGGCAATATAATATTTCCGGTCCTTGAAAAGCGATCGTTATATACAACGTGTAACTAATTCAATGGAATATTTTCGTATTAGGCAATATTTTATAATTTTTTTTTTTTTTAAATACGTTTTTAACATTTTTTTGATAATTTTTAATCGCCGTTGCGTATATTTTTATTCATATAATGTAATACAATAAAACGAAAACCTCAATTAAACTATTCTTGGAAATCGTTTTAATTCAGTTTTCTTGAATACGTTATCGGGATTTGAAATGTATTTTTAGTGCATCATAATATAGGCGAATACGGATATTATATGTGTTGAAAAATAAGATTTGAAAGTTCCATAGAATCGAAATTATATTATAAATATACGCATTATTCGCTTTTGTTAGGCAAAAAAAAAAATTTAATAAAACAATAATTATTATTGAATCCACGTAAACCATATATTTTAGATAAATATACCGTCTGTATTGTATATATGTTTTTAACACGAAATACCACATTATATACATATATTAATAACTCCGCATCTCAATTGAAACTGCAGTATTTTAATTGTTTTTTTTTCAAACTTATTTTTGAATAATATATATATACACAATATATACAATATGTTTGTAAATATATTGGAACGTTTTTCATACGTTCATAATTGTATTATGTATAACCACTTATTATATAGGTATAAAACATAATTATCGAGACTAGGAAAAAATATATACCGGAAAAAACACTTATTTAAGTTAGACGATTAAATTTCGTTTGGGTTTTTTTTCAGTATACGTTATATTTGATTTTATTAAATACAAGTACGTGTCGCATGCGTTCAATCGCGTTTTATAATATTTACTTAATACACGTTTTTTAATTACAAAAATTAAATATAAATTCGATTTTTACATTTTCCACTGATTCCAACAATGCCTATGCATACATTATATTGTATATCCTTGTCCCGAAATTGCCGGATTGCCCGAAATCGTATCTGTATTATTATTATTTTTTTTTTGTATTTTTTTGTAATTATAATACACAAACTGTTCACGAAATTAGTTAAGTCATTATTTTAAATATATCGTATATAATCATATTATAGAATTATATATTAATATATACATGTACGCGATCCACTATTGAGTAAAACAACGTTACAGAATCTAAACGAATACAGGAAGTTAAAGTGTTCCACGTCGATCGTGCCGATTACAAATATTAATGTAGGTAAATACAGTGCGAAAAATGTTATAATATTTTGTATGCGCGGTAGATTTACGTTTGAAAATCTTGTTATTTAATTTTCAAAAACGGAAATTTTCAAAAAATTTTCGAATATTTTACGTTTATTTTCCAAACGATTTATATTTAAAAAAAAATTTTTTTTTTCGTTATCTTATTATTCATACGAATTTTTATCTAATGCTTATAATAAAGAAAAATTTCACCAATCTATCGAATTATATATATATAATTCTTTATCGGTGTAAATAACCTCTTAAGCCGGGGTAATGACGGTTACACACACACATAGTACATATAACACGTATAATATCATTAATTATTATAATCAATACACGAAAAGGCCTATAATGTATACGAACACACACACACACACATGTATATACTGCAGTTCATAAACGTCGATTGTCATTAAAAACGTAATTAATAAACCGATTGGATTGAATATTAATCATCGTCGTGTACATAATTATCGTAGTATCATATCGACCGCGTAGACGCGATTATTGTCGTACCACGAATACGGTTACGCGCTCGCTTTGGTCACGTTAAGTGTCACGACTACCGGGTGTAAGTCGCGTGCGTTGTATACATCGTGTTGTAGAGGCATACCTCCGTCCAAAACATTCCGGGCAATCGGTGGATTTTACGTACATGTGAACACTCGTGTGTAATTCGTCGGTAAAACTTTCCGCCTGAGCTGAAGACATTCCGATGCGGATCTAATTGAGCTCGGTATTAACCGTGACTGTATCTCGCCACCGCCGGTGTAAAAATCAAATAGAGATCGCGCTGCGATAGGAAAACGAGTAAACAGGAAACAGAAACATAATCTTAGATATAGTCCGATCGTTTTCTGTTCATAATTTAATAAAACTCGAAATTCATAACACAAAGACGGCACGTTTCGACGTGGTCGCCGTGCTGAATTTCGTTCTGACCGCAGTAATCGTCACTAAAGACGCAACAATAACACGGCGAACGCGAAAAATCATAAAACGAATTC
Organism: Schlechtendalia chinensis; assembly: GCA_019022885.1. Taxonomy (NCBI): domain Eukaryota; kingdom Metazoa; phylum Arthropoda; class Insecta; order Hemiptera; family Aphididae; genus Schlechtendalia; species Schlechtendalia chinensis. The sequence continues at coordinate 4,223,192 of CM032349.1, read as the reverse complement.
CACGCCAAACTATACACACGAAAACGTATAAAAGTACCGTTTTTTTTTTTTTAAATAATACTCGTATTTTTAAAAACGTCGAAATCAATTCAAAATTAAAAAAAAAAAAATGCGGTCGATCGTAACGGGTTTAAAATTACACGTTTGTCGTTTCGGTCGATTACGATGTACGGGCAACGTGAAAATGTCTGTTCGAATCCACTGTACGCTCAGCGTGTGCACGACACTGCGACCGGGTCGTTTGGACTGGGTCGTGTTCGTTCGTGCGTTCGAAAATATGTTTTCGCCACCCGTGAAATGTAGAGGAAAAAAAAAAACCCGTAAAAACACGAAAACGACACCGTTCCAACAGGAACGGACCGGTCGTCAGTCGGTATCCGCCGTGAAACGTCACGCCGCGCGTCGTCTCCGTCGTGTTTCGCACGCGTGCGGGAAAACACATTCTAAATTATCCGACGACCGAATCGGATACGCACAACGACCAACACGGCGCGCTTGCGTCGGAGGTCGTCTCGTGTGTGTCCGTGCGCGTATTCAAATTCAACGCGATCGGATCGTTGGACGAGCCCGTTAAAGGTGATTGTAGAGGCCACTGCGTTTACACGCGAGTCCGCTTTATTCGACGTTGCACTCCATAAAATCGTACATAAACTATACGAGAATTCGACCGATTTATTCGATTCGTCGTCGTCGTCGCTCCGAGCAATAATAATATAAATATCGTGATAATCGTATTCAGTTCACGACTCGCGCTGGCCGCAAACACATTACGTATGCACACGATGGTCCCGCGGAGATCGGACGAATGCAATGACTTTTGTTATTTATTTGGTTCTACTATCTATCCGACCTGTTTAAGGTTGATTTCTTTTTTCTTTTTCAAAACTAAAGAAAAATTTTTTTTAAATTTTATTTTAAATATCTTTGCGAAATCTGAAATAACCGTTTTATGACGACGATCCACAATTTTTCGAAGTTTACGAAAACGTCAATTTCTGTCGTTCGTTCCCTTCGTTATTACGCTGCGGACCGCGAGAGAACGCGCCCACGGCGACCACCAAATATTGAGTCTGGTCGTCCGCCGAAACGATCGACAACAATTTGAAAAATCAACCACGTGGCCTTGTTAAACGTCTTGCACGCCGAAACGCTTCTAAAAATTATACCCATAAAATGGCCGTCTTGATATATATGCTCGAATAAAATTTTTCATTTCGATTTCTTTACGACTGAAATCACGACATAATTTACACGTATGTGTAATAACGGCATACATCACAATCATAATGTATTTGCGACATAGCTCTTCGTCTACAATCGTCCGAAACGCGAGCCCCGAAATCGTAACGACAATAACATTAACCCTTGTGGACCACGTCGTCCACATATCGATCCACATAACGTGTTATGTTACACATGTATACGTATCGCGGTGTATGCATATAACACGGGTCGATTTACGCGAACGAAAACAACGTAAAACAGGTAAACGGGCGTAACGTAACGTGTAAAAAAAAAAAAAAAATCGAATCATTGTTAATTAATAATATTGTTATTAACGAGCGCAGCGTTACGAGTCCGGTGCAAAACCCTGCACTACCAAACAGCGACCTATATATTAATTATTATTATTATTATTATTATCTATATATATATACGTATACGTATAATAGTCTTAAAGTCTCTACAACTTATGAAACTCGCGCGCGGATGTGGGTCAGGTCGTGCCACGGTCGCGGTCCGCGCCATACGAGTGAAATCAGACGAATGAATAAAATGAACATACGCGTACGGCGAAGAAGACGTTCGCTTTTTCTTTAGATATAATTTCGTTGACGAGCACACACACACACACACACACATTAGTATATGTATTTATACGCGACGTAACGCGTGCAATAATTATATAACGCGATGCTGTTAAAAACGACAATACAATTACAAAAATCTCGAGAATCCTCTTTTTTTTAAATTTTTTTTTTCTTTTTTTGTCAACGAACAATATTAAATCATCTCAGACAACGGCAGGGCATTTTTTTTTTTACATTTTTTGTGCACGTGCACATAAATATACGCGGAATACGTGTTTCGTATGTACAATACGGAAAATAGGACAAACGCGGCACAATGTCGTTAGAATCGATGCGATTAGAAGACGAACATGATTTCAACGCTGTTTTCCGAATTGTTTTTATTTTCCGTGGCTGTTCATCGATTGTCGGGTACACATCGGTCCAGAAAATCGGTACCACGACTGTGGGATCCGGGTCCGTTCGGATTCTCAGCGTGATTTTTAAATGGTTCTTGACAGTGTCGTGTGATGAAATGAATACTGACAACAAACGTAGGTTTGAAATAATAGATTTCGTAATATGCTGAACAGACCAATCGGAACGTGTTCATAGGTGTCCGATACGACATCGTTCCGTCAAGAACCGACCGAGCCCGGACGAAAAATCGGACGAAAATCGGTCACTGACAATAATTTGTTGTTCAGGACAAAGCTCCGGAGGCTCGGAGAGGACTCGGATCGGACGAGTGTGAAAGGACCTTAAGGTTAAGCGTGCGACGCGTACGCCAGTGGCGCAACCAAGGGGGTGGACCGTCCCACACTGAGTATTTCCGAAGTGGAAAATTGTGCGAGATAATTGTAATCATTGGCAACAGATAAACGTCGATTAGATTTTTCGTGATCGATTTCGTGGTTTTCAATGTCGAAAAAATGATACACACTTGTGTACAACTGTACATTTCGATTTTCGCAAATGAAACGTAAAAATTATCTTCATTCTAGGACCCCCTGCCGTTGAAAAAATCCTGGATGCGCACGTGAATAGTGGCTTATCTCGCGGCCGCGGGAAACGTTTCGCGCCGAACCTTCGTAACGCGTAAATGTAAAAACGGTCCGACCAAGTGCGTGACACGTGATATCCAGACGAACCGGACTTCCTTGACGGAGCGACCGAATCGTAATCAATCGAATGCGAACGAAAAAAAAAAAAAAATGAAAATAAAAACCATTTTTAAAAACACGATCGTGTGCAACACGTGCATACATGTATAAATGACACAAATGATATATAAACGACATAATGACGTTACGATTATTTTCTAAACACGAGAATACATGGCTACGCGTGTATATAAGGCGCGCGCAAACACTCACAAGGTGATTCGCCGCGGATTTTCACCTCAACACATCGTTTTCGTCGCGTCGAACACAATCACGCATACACATTTGACGAACGTACGTCGTAATCTTTGTCACGTCAATTTTTTCTCGTTCTGCATTCGTCCACGATGTTCGATACATTCGCGCCCGTGTTTACATCCACAGCCACTGACGTCTACTGTTGGGTTTTATGCGTGAACTCTTTATGGGAACACGTGCGCGTACGGTCTTCAGTGGAGTGTCGATCCGACAACGGTATTAGGCGTAGTTTTCGACGGTCTCCCGAAGAATGCGTTCCAAAAAGTACCACGGAACGCGTGTCCGAGAGAAACAGGTGAGTAGGTGTTTATTGTGGAACTCCGGAGGAAACATGATTGTTCAAACGATACGCGACAGTGCACGTTATTCAGACCGTTTGCTTTTTCCGCGCGACATCATAAAGGACGTTTCACGGTTTCGCCGGCGCGCTAAATTTTCGTACACGAGAATCTTCTTCGCGCGTTTCGAGTTCGTCGCGTGTGGAGTACGCGGATACATCGACTCTGACACGTGGTTGACTTGGACGGTTTACACGATGAATGGAAAACGCCGAGAAACACAAAATCACCCTGTACGAAAGAAACGTACACAACGTTCGAACGTTTGATTGTTCCGAAAAACATATCAATATATCTATCGACCACGTCACATCATTATGTTATTGTCGGCGAAGGACTCCAAACGAGCGTTGGGCAGCCTGTACGCGCGTCGTGTTATCCGCTGACGATAAATATAACTCCGGATAATTGTACGGAAAGGACGTCCTCGGACGAGAGACGCCAACGAGGACGGTCATCACCTCCTCCTCCTGCCCGGAAGTAATTATTGTTTTTCGAACGGTGAAAAAACCGCGACGTGATACGTTTCGTTTGCGATCCATTTGCGCGGTCAACGGTCGACTGCAAATTGTTCGATTTCCTAGTACTTGGTTTTTACGTATGAAAAAGTGCGATCCGTACGCTCGACGTGTTTCCAAAATCAAATGTGTAATCTTACAACAGACTATACGGTACACATATAATATTGTACATATTTTTTTTTTCAAGTATTTACACTTTTAACTTCGTTTAAATACGTGTTATTTTCGCGAAGTTCGTTTCATTATGTTCACGAGTTTTATGTATTTATGGTCTAAGATCTTAGATATTTATCGGTGGTATAGTCGAGGATATCAGACCCCAACCCGATCCCGCGGATATGTCATTGTTATATAATATATAATACGTACCCAAATTAATAGTTTTCAACGTATATTTTATTTATTTATATTTATATAATATCAAATACACTATAACATATTATAGTTCTAATACTGTAACTACAACGCTATATACGAAAATAAATCAGTATACAATATTAACTCCTATGTATGGTAACGTTACAAAGACAATAATAATATAATAATAATACAAATACGAGTGAATTATTGTAATCTAGTGATAATCGAAACATACGATATGGTATTTTAATTTGAATTTTGTTTGATTTTCTTTTTCTTTTTCTTGAGCCGTTTTATTTGAGTTGCACCAATACCATGAAATACGTTACTGCAGCGCCAAGAACCTATTTATATACATGGAAATGACAGATCTTCCCGTTATTGAGTGTACCAAAATTATACGCGTCATTAGAATACGACGTGAATATTTTAAATATTCTATTAAATCGTGCAAATCTAATCGACATTACATAACAATACGTATATAGTCGATTGATTCGAGTGCGTCTTGCATGACGTACGCGAAGATAAATAACGTTCTACAACGAAATAATTACACGACTGTGAATTTGATGCCTAAAAACCGCGAAAAATTCGCTAAAAACAAATTTTTAACAGTTAAGGAAAAAAAAAGAGAAAAAATGTCATAAGACGCAATGAAAACGAAAAAAAATAAAAGATCTGAAAAGGTAAAAAAATCGAAAATGTCAACAGATGTAAAATGAAAGTTATTCGAAATTGCATGATTTCTCGACGGTTCGAATTTCGTATGGAGAAATCTACACAATGCATCTAACTGATTCGCAGCTCTTATAATAATGCAGTATGCGTCGCACAACAAAGCGTCGTAGTCTCACCGAAGCGAACAAATCCAACGAGACATTGAAAAATTTCGCCCCAGTCACGATCAATGGTTTTTGACACTGTTGGCACACGATTTGCACGAATGTTTTCGCTTCGTCCGATCCGTCGTACCAATGACAACTGTACGCCGCTTCCATCACGGACGAGCTCTAATGACACGACAAAACACGGTCTGACAGTAAATTATATTACACTGAAACGCGCTAAATGTCAACATTGTCGGTTCATGACGTCCCGTGCATAAGCTAGGTCAGGTGAGGTTAGATTAGGTGAAAAACGATTATGTTAGGTTAATATTTCGAAACATCAAAATATCGTCGTCAATCACGAATGATATATGTTTTAGGATTGCGATTTCCATGTGTGGATGAGCTGGGGGGGGGGGGGGAGGCTGACTATAATAAGTAAGACCCTTGTAGAAAAATCGTATACACATTCGTATTGGTTGTAATATATTTTTCTAAAACATATTTATTAATCATATTGTACACATTTTTCTCGAGCCCATGATACATTTTCGATAAAACTCTGAAAATCACGTGAAATGACGAGTTCTTAATTTTTTTTTCCAACAATTTTTAAATCGTTTCAATATAAAATATATATGTTATTAATAAAAAGGGTAAATTTTATATGATCAAAATTTATTTTATTTCGAGTTTTCACTATACAACGTTTTCTATTTGTTGGTATAGAAAAACAATAAAAAAAAAACAACACACGCAATAACTATACCAACATTTTAACAATATTGTTCTCGGTCTTTTCTAAATCCTACTATTAAATTGGTTTTATTTTCAAAATAAAAAAAAATAAGAATTATTATATAAAGTAAACGAGACCTTTTCTAGTCGATTTCCAATTAGGTATGATACACCCACGGCACGGCGTAATGTCGTTATATAATGAATAGGTAAAGAAAACAAACAAATAACACAATTATTATCTAAAACTCACCTCTTCGATGAGTTCATTTCCGTGTATACAAAACATAAATATCTGCGCGAACGAATATGCCAAGTATCCGATGGTAGATAATGCGAACACGTTAATTCCGTCGATCTGTTTAAGACAAAAATAAATATATCTATATATATATATATCAATGTCGTCTCCCGATTTGAATAATATGTTCACTTTCATTTCAAGTCTTTGAATATTAAACTGTTTCGAAACTAACAATAATATGAGGTACATGAAAATGTCAATTAATCGAGAATAAAAAAATGACAGTTAGCGTAAATAATGCAAATAATAAAAAATTGATCAATAACACGTAAAACATAGATACAGGTGTCAATGTACAAATAGCTTATACCAATATAACATTAGATTTTAGGTTGTTATGATTTGTGTATTCGTGGGACGATTGTGTGGGATGTAGGAAAACCACTAAACATAGTTTTTGCGAACTAAATTATTTCACCACTACATCTCTGTGGTATTAAGTACGAGACGATAATGGGGGCAAATCTTTTCCCCTCCTAATCCATGATAAATATCGTTACATTCGCCTCTTATCGTACCTATATATATATATATATATATATACATATATGTGTGTGTATATTCAGAGTGTCCAATGTATTTATAGTTACAATTATTATATAACATATCGATAAACAGAGATATTTTTAAATCGTCATAAACGAAGACACTCAAAATAATCCGGTATTTTAGTTAAATGTATATAAATATAAATATGTGTGTGTGTATACTGAAATAAATTAAATCGTACGACGTTCGATCGGTTTACCTCTTTAAACGCGGTATATTTCAAATCTCTGTCAAGGTGATATTATTGTTTTTTATACGAACCTTGGTTGCTTGGTATGCGAGAATGGTGAGAATAACGGTGCTCACTAACATGTGAAACAAAAGCGCCATGCCGTAGCATTCGATAATCAAACTCACGTACCTGCGTGAAAAGTAATCATATTTCAATTTTTTTTAATTTTTTTTTTTTTATGTTTTTTTTTCGTCTTTTCAATAACCAAAAACTAAAAAAAATCGTTCGAACGACGACCGTACTTGACTATGTGCTTATGCCGTTCCACCCAGTATTTAATCGCCGATCTAACGAGCACTTCTTGATTGGACGTCAAGTTGTTCGGTCCTTTCCCGTTCAGTTCGGTTTCCCCTTTTGTCCCGCCGTACTCGGAAATCTCGGTCACGCCGCCGTAATCTGCGCATACACAATCGGTTTTTTTTTTTCTTACAAACTTTTCTGCACACAAACTACGACGTTGTCGGAGTATTTGCGTGCAACACGTTTGAATCGTCATAGTATCGAATACGATTTTTAGAAGTAACAACAATATATATTGTATTAACCTGACCGACTGACAGACAAACATGTTTTCACACGGCCGAACAAATGTACATTAAATCATATATTAAATTTTTTATCCTGTAAATACACAACACGTAAATTTTACTTCACGCCGACAGCTCTGATCACGAGATGAATATCGGTTAGACAATAATCAAAATTTATGTACAATTAATGACGGCTCTCATAGTATCCGAAATAATTTTTAAACAAACAGTTTGAACATAGTACTTTATACAACGCTGCGTGCAAACTACACAATACGAATCGCTATCGACCGATTCTGTATTCAAACTTCTAAATAATGCGCGCGAGTCTTATGGAGACGTATAATATAGTATTATAATAAATGTTCACGAGTTCGTGTATAAAAGGTCAGCGACCCTTAAAAAAAATAAAATAAACCCCTGAAACAAAAAAAATCGATATTGGTGTCGCTTTTTCTTTCTTTTCTCAAGCGCTCTGGTTACGAATTCATAACGATGGAAATCATTATTATTATTGCTGCATTCAAAGTCTTAGATACGTTACGACTTTTGAAATATTGTTTTCCAACGTACGTACATAAAATATAAAAACGTGTTCGTCTAAAACGAGATTTTTTTTTTTAAATAAATATCATATACCCGACGTTTCGTAACGATTTAAACGTATGTACATAGTGTACACACGACCACACGACCACACGATCACAACGATTTTACTAAAGAGTATTAAAAATACTGACATATAAGATTTTATGTTTCTAACTATTATATACTATTTATCGGTTTAACTAAATATTTATATTACGATTTATCCAATTAGAAATATGTAATATCCGATATACGCATGTATGTTTTAAGTTTATTACTTGAATTATTAAATATCAATAGCAAACAATATTATGCTATTTCATGCTTTAAAGAATATCTAGAGGTTGTCGAGATTGATTGCTTTTTTTTTATCTCGTAATGTTTATAAATATATACTATAAACGTTCTTTGTTTGATGTTGTAAGAGAAAAAAATTTGTTAATATTATATTATCGATTTATTGTACGTTACGAATATTCTATTTTAATAATATATACTTCATGTTTATTTGACACTTCCATCATGTTAGTCTCGATATATTATTCGATAAACGATTCAAAAACTTGAGAAAACTAACGATTTCTTATACACTTTGTGCAAATTATAAGTACCCTATTCATACGTAAAGTCAATAACTTTATAAAATACAAATATTAGATCGAATACTTTATCAACGCGCTATATCAATCGATTTTAAGAATTTCGTTTAGGACTTTACTATAATTCCACTCTAGTGCAATATTAACGTTTCTTTTTTTATATCGTATATATCTCGTTTATTCGAGTATATCGATTAAATAAACATTCTCTGGACCTACCATTTTATTATTTAAATGTATTTATTTAGATGTTGATTGATTTTTCAGATTAAATACAATATATGTTCACGGTTGAATTCAAAACGAGACGTTTACTTGTATTACGTATAAAGCACAATTTGCTAAAAATCGTCATTCGATTTGCTCAAAATGTAAAATGTTTACAAAAATATTTCATGCCTGTATATATACATATATTTTATTGTAGCGAACGTAATGCACGCGCGATTCACTCGATCAACGTCGCCTTTTTTTTCTAAAAAAATTCGTTCATTTAATAATAATTTTTTTTTTCCATAACTTAGAATAATTATAATTACAATATATTCTTTTCAACACGACGTTAGTATTTTTACTCGAGTTATCGCACCACACACGAGACTTTTTACACCACCCGTCACATAGTGTACTCGTAATAATAGCAATTATTGCGATTATTACGTATATACCTTTATACCCAATTTTGCGATCGACATTTTTAATTTACCGTAAAATACATTTCAGGCGTCACAACAATTGCCGCATTTAAAAAACGATTAACCGAATCTTTTCGAATTATTTCAGTACAGTATATAGTCTGAACGACGGCGTCGACGCAAGATTTACTCGTACATGGTACGTACCTTAAACGTTATGCAGTTAACGTTATTAACATACAGCGTACATAAACCACGATTACTACGACTACTTTTGCAGACAAATTAAATAAATCATTATAAACCGATCGATAATTTATATGCATATAAATTATCGATCTATATATATATTGCATTGTATAACATTTCCAATGAAAACGTTTTGAATGACAAAATAAAATATTTTGAAAAATGTGAAAAAACCCACGTATGACAACTGCACGTATTGCCGTCTACCTTCGTTTTGACAGACTGCATATATAACGGGAGATTTAAAATTCATTTTCAAAGCCTTCTATTGTAATTTATGTAAATTTGTTAATGTAGTCTATATAAGTGCATTACAATGTACTAAATGCAATATATAATGTAATGTTACGTTTTGAACTCCTGGGCAGCCACTCGAGTTATCTTCTCAATGGGGTCCAGTATTCATTATAAATAAATAAATAAATAAATTGCTTAAAGTGCTCAGCTATAAATCATTGAAATTAATCCAAAAGGTAAATATCCAATAATTTCTATCGAATTCAACGCGTCGACTGTTAGAAAGCTATTATGAATTCAAAACCTCAATATGTTCAAGTCATAACCTTTACAATGACTTTTCAACTTGATTTTAACTTTCCAACTATAGTTAGTGCGCCCGGTTTTGTTTATCAATAAAGTATAATGTTCAGTTTCGGTCGTAACTCGGAAGGTGTAAGATTTTCATGGTTTTATTTCTAGACAGCCGATTACATAATGCATATATTTTCGCACATTTCATTGATTTTGCAAAAAAAAAAAATGTGTTTTCGGCGTATTTATATAATTTTTGTTCAAAATTGAACACATTCTTTAAACGACATATTTTTCAACGAAACGTACCTAACGGACGGGCAAAATTCTTTTCGTCGTTATCTGATCAAAGTAAAGAAATTCCCATCGTTGATCAGAATAGCTTGAAAATATATTTGAGGAAATCGACAGATACGACGAGGTTCAACTTCCCATTTTAACTTCCGAACCCAAAACTCATCAGTAGTTGAATACAATACAATACTATAGTAATTTAACGAAATATACATTCAAATACCATCAATCGGTTGAATTTTGGCCGAAGCAGCGCGAAATATTTCGGCAGGATTCCGAGCTGTCGAGTCGAGGGTAGAGCTCAATTCGATCAATGGGTTCAATATCTCCTTCAAGTGTTGAAGCTGTTCACACGCTTGCACCATAAACGACGAGAACAAAACTTCCAACAAGTTTGCGTGACTGAGCGTTATGAATATCCAATAAAACTGTATACGTAAAAACACATATAAATATACATATATTATACAAACGAAAAATATTTAAAGTTTTAAAGTGAAACGACCTTAAGATTGTATAATTTAGCGTTGTCGGTGAAATCAAAGAATTTAAACGTCTGAAACGTTTTCGCAAAACTATTTAAAATACTAAATGAAACGATGATTTTGCGTTTAGAATCATTTACGTGCGTCATAAATTAGTTATGGAAATCGCAGGGAATGCGCGAACGATACGGAAAACAATTATCAATAACAATAACGTATTCGAATGGAAAAAAAAAAAAGTAACATTTTTTCGAAAACGTGGCGCTAACTAGAACCAATTCGTGACAAATGGCCGTTTCGTCGACGACCGTACCTGTAAGAGAAAAGCCACCAGATAGCCCAAACCGTGGCTGGCGTCCCACGGGTAATACGAGTGCAACATCAGACGGGGTACTTGGACGATCATGGTCTTGTTGTACGTTTCGGGATCGGGAACTTCCCACACGCTTTCGCCGAAGAAAGTGATGGTTGTCCAGCTGATCGTCGTGAAAACCGTGACGACCGACACGATGATCAACAGCTGACGCATGCGGGCCAAAGCCGCGGCGTGAAATCTGAAAGGAAAACAACAACACGGTTCAAACGAGCGTGTCTTTTTCGCGAGTTCGAAAAACGAAAAAATCGTGCGTGTCACGAGTACGCGCGCGGAGGAAGTTGTAAACTTCCTCCCGAGTCGTTCGACCGTGCAGAACGTTAGGTCCGTGTTGGAATCGTTTGCACTGACACCGTGATTCGATTGTATCCGGTCTACGGTCCCGACAACGTCCGGCGTTTAATTTTGGGCACGTTCGATCTTTTTGATTTTCGAAAATGCGTATACGGAAGTTACTAAATCTGTGCCGCTAGGGGCGGATAAACCGTATAGGAACTGTAAAAGCCGAGGGCGTTAGGTTAGGCCTAACGGGCTGTGCGTGCGTAGCGAGCGTAAACGAAGCAAATGAAAGAGGAGAAGCGCGCGCGTGTTTTTAAACGGCTGATGACGCGATCGCGACCGCGTTCGGGTACACGCGGGTGACCTAGGTTGCGGTGAAACCGGTGGGGACGGTCGAGCTCGCACGCTATTGGACTGCGACTAAAAACGAGACGACGCGCATGCGCAACTCAATCTCGAGGATTCAGGCGTCGTGACGGTGGTACCGCCGTTCTTATCCGTTTTCACAGAACCAGCGTTCCGTTTTTTGATGACGAAAACGTTCGTCGGGCCACTTCCTCTGTCCCGGCAAGTACCTGTCCGCGCGTCTCGTGAATTACCGTCGTCCGACGCGAATCAAAAACCCGCGACCGTTCCGAAACCGAAATGAAAAATTCGACGCGTGATGGCCGCGGAACCGCGTCGACGGAGTGTGCACGCCTGTCGAGAAAACGCTGCGTCGACTTGCATATCGTTAAAACGGAACGAGTACTGATTCCAGCAGAACACAAAACTCGTTGGACTCGACGACAACACGAGCGAGTAAGAACCGGCAACGTCCGTGTGCCCCGCGCGCAACAACCCAACAGCACTGACAACGGAATGTGTCGAAAATCAAATACGCCATGCTCGGCGGGAACGCGGTAGGATTTTAAAACTGTTGGCATTTTTTTTTTTTTCTTTAAAAAATTGTGATTTTACGTGATCTCCGAAGACCCAGTTCAGCTGATAACAACGCGTAACGGTTAATTAAATTACGAACCATACGGCGTTTGCGTGTTTCGCCCTAACGCGACGGAGTTTCATACGTAAAATACGTGCAAACTAATTTCCCCGCCGACGTGTTCGCACATAAGCAATAACTAACTATATTACCTGGCATACAGTCGTCATAAAACGAACCGGCCGTGCGATCTCAGCGTTACGCTTGAAACTTTTAGTCGGGCTGGGTCACGATGGGCGGATTCACCGACACCCCCGTTATTACGTTCCGGTCGAAGCCACGCGCGTTATCGACGACGACGACGAAAAGCGACCGCGTGTGAACCGGGTGCCGTGGAAACCGAACGCGGCTTGTGTGCGGGGACGGGGACACGGCGTGATGTCGGCCAGGCGATACACCGGCCGACGACCGGACGTACCTCGCGTGAGACTCCGCGAACAACGGATGCGGCGACAGGTTGTTCCAGCTTCCCAGAGTCCTGTAGAACGACTTGGTGCCCGTGCTGAAGTACATGAACTTGATCATGGAATGGGCGAAGAACAACGTGGTCACCACGCCGGCGGCCAGCTGGTCCGCGTCGTGCGACTCGGTCACCATGAACATGACGATGAACAAATACTGCGAGTATATGAGCAGCGTGGTGATCCAGCTGTACACCTTCCGGAACAACACGGACAGCCCGGAATAGTCGTCGTAGTACTCGGATATGAACAGGCCCGACATTTGTATCAGCCGGATGTTCGGCCACAGGTCCTTGATGAGGCCGTCCTTTTTATAACCCATGGCTGCGAAACAAAGCGCTACAATGTCATCCGGGAACGTCTGAAACCGCGTTTTACCTCGCGTGGAAAGTCCCCCCGGCGTAAACGCGCGTCGGCTTCAAACGCAAACCGTAGAGGACGGCGGACGACGGATATAACGCGGAGACACAGTTAGGTTAGGTCGTGTTTGGCCGCGTTCCGCATCTCGCCGTCCCGGGTTCGCATTGTCACGTGTCCCAAGTTTGTGCGTTAAACTACGTGTGTTTTATCGTCATTTTAGACACGCGTAAAACGCCTTCCGAACGCGTACCGCAGGCCGTCGAAAGTTATACAGTTCACGTATCGTATAAACGGTTATCATTACGATTATTGTTTTATTTTATGCGTGTCGTACAACATTGATATTATATGAGTATACACTGTACGGTCTACGAGCCGACGAATGTTTTATGTCTGTGTTACGTAATTGTGGTAGTTTACCAATCGAATTTCCTATCCGTGCGTTTTATTTATTTTGAACAAAATATAATAAACGGAAATTATACGTGAGAAACGTGTTACGAATTAAACGACAATAATAATGGGGGTTTTTTATTTGAACACACGGTATTCAAAAGACGGTAAAAAAAACATGATAATATCGATTATGACATCGAGTGGTGTAATAAATATATATGCATATCGAAAGGTATATAATTTGTCACACGCACAAGTTTCTACCTTTTCCATAGGCATAGATATTGTTTCAATAATATTCTTATCGATTTGTACATAATACCGTCCTTCATTTTACTTTTTATTTGAGTTAAATTTTTAATAAAAAAAAAACCCCCCCAGTAAACATTGTCAGATTTCACCACATTATAAGTGATTGGTATACTTAATTTAAAACTTTCATTAAAAAAAAGAAAAAAACACTATTCTCCGGTTAAGGTTTTAGTAAAACGATTCAATATAGTTTTAATATTCGCAGATATTTTCATCGTTTCGAATGCGAGGAAGAAAGCGAAAACAAAAAACTTAAAAAAAAAAAATGTAATAAAGTAAAATATGTATATAATGTTTATCCTCGAACGTCATAAACGGCAGAACTATGTACACTAATATGTTTTAATAAGTCTTGAAGGGGTATGTGTGGACGAATCATAAAAACAAGTTTAGGTATACACATTTGGAGTCTTTTAATTGCCCGGTTGTGTTTGTTTTCCACTTATTTCCTCTCTCTCTCTCTCTCTCTCTTTCTCGTTTTTTCGACGATTTTTATACCGTTAAATTGGATTTCATAACAATCAATACACGTGATACATTGCGCTGCATTACGAACGAATATTTTCGGATCACTGTACGTGTTTAGAGAATTAAAAAATTGTCAAAGCAAATCTATAAATACTGTGTGATACGCCGGATCCGAATAATGTATACATTTAAGTACTGCTCTCGAGCACGGTAATACGTCTGGTACTTCACGCTGTATACACCGTACGTATAAAAGCCAACACGTATTTACGAAAGCTAATCCGTCGAGTGCGACAAATCGACCACTCGACGTGCGCGAAACTCTGAGCTGCGTTCCGTTGCGTGCATGAGAAAACCCGTGTGTAATGTGCATTGTACACGGGTTTTCTATGGGCCGTTAACGACATAAACGCACATTGGCGTGTACGTATGCAAAATGCCCGAAATCGATTACGACGGGAACGCACGGGCTACAGCTGCAAGCTACGCCTACGTCGGTCGTCGGTGGATCTCAAAAACGCGTTTTCGCTAAATCCGAATTTCGTTTTGCTTTTTTTTTGCATTTTCACGCGCTCGGTTCACGTTAAACTTTTAGTGAAAACGAGTACACGTGTACGCGCGTCCTCGTTACGGTAAATATCAGATTTTTATTATTGTCCCGCATTGTTCATAGACGTGTTTGATATAAATATTATTATTTAAAAATTCGAAACGTAATGACAGCTCGCCACGCATAAGTAATAAATAACGATTTTTTTGTTGTTTTACAATATAGCAATGGACGTTTTAAATATTTTTAACTCTTGTAGCAATTATTGCAATATACGTACTCATAAAATAAATCTTTTTTTATTCAATTTATTATGTACGCGTGTAATAATAATGTGCAATCGAATTTTCCGAAGAAACTCTCGACGAACGACATATTACACAATACCAGTCGTCACTACACTGATTGTAACGTTTACGGCGATTTACAGGACGAGAACATCATTGACATAAGTGATAACACAGACACAGCATACCCCCCCACATTGTATCCATACCTTTTATTTATATTCTTAAACGCCGAGAACGTTTACCGACCAGTTAAACGTGATAATTTTGAGCCGAGGATGTATCCATGTACTACAACGGTACGCGCTATATCGGTCGGGACTCGACTCCAAGCTGGAACGGAGTCACGGCGACACTAAATCGTATTACGTGGCTAGGGTCACAAAATGGGTGGACTCGTGTCCATGACCTACCTGGCTAGGGGATGATACCGTTTTAAATATTTAGCGACTTCTTAACTACTACTACTACTACTACTACACATAGGCATTATTTGCGGTCTGCCCGTTCGTGTGGAAATCCTCCGACGTCCGACCGTATAATTATGGTTCGTGAATACACGTATCGGGTCACGGAAATCGATACGACTTCATAACATATTCAACGAGATCGATGAAATTGTGTAACACAAATTTTAGACCGCAACCGGTAATGTAGAGGTTCAAAATCAAAAAGAAACGTTCGACTGCAACGCGTAATGATTTATTGCGAATCATGACACGGATTTTACGTCTCGAGAGGACCGACCGACCCGCGTATGTCTTTTAACACGTCAATTCGTGTGCATGTTTTTTCTTCGTCGATTTTCATAAACGGTTTCCGTCGCGGTAAAAGTGACGAAAAATATATGTCGATAACGGAGTGACTGCAATCGGGGTGGGCACCGGCGAATACTCGTCGTCGTGGTTATCGAGAACACGGGACCGTTATCGAAACGTCACGAAAACATTATCGTTCGAAAACGTCCGAGTGTTGAACGCGACATGACGCGTTCGTCGTAAACGCCGTCTGCAATGGTGCGTCTCTCGTTTTATGCGGTCGAAATACAATGGTCCCGTCGCGAAATCGTCGAAACACGCGAAACAGTGTTACCGATACGGTAGCAGATGTGCCGAATGAATAACCCGGTGGTATCTGTTGTCTCGGTTCGACCGGACGCCATGAAACGCGCGTGAAAAATGCCGGAAAACATTATGGTTTTTTGTTTTCACTATGTTTTGTCTTCGCGGTGGTGTCGTTCGCGAACGCCGAACGACGTCACGTGACTGTTTACGATGGATCGCTTTCCCGAACGAAACGACGACAGAACAAAAAACGATAATTTTTGAACGCGTGAACAAATAAAATAATTCGATAAACAAATAATACGGAACAACTAGAACGATTCGCGTCGATGCCATTCGCGCGCATAGTGTGCTGCAGCGGGTGTGCGTATTATTATCGTCATCATTATTATTATACTAAACATATCAACATATGTATCGGACGAATCGAAATCGCGCGTACGAAAGAAAAAACACATCTGTTCAAGTGGCTCGCATGTGATATGTACGTATATCATAAAAATTATTACTCTGGTTCGAAACCGTTCCGAGGATAAAACGTCGGCAAAACACGCGTTTTGTTTACGATCATATTATTAATAATCACGCTGCCGGCGGTGGGAATAATCGAGAATTATATTATTATACGGACTTAAACTATCTACGTGTCATTCCGTGATAAGATATCAGGCCGACACGTGTGCAACGTTGTTCAGCGTCCTCGTTTAGTCAGCTGAACATTTTATAGAAATATAAACGTGTGTATATAATTATATTGAAATATATTGAAAACGAAATTATTTGTACGAATATTTCTCCGTGCGGCGAAATAAATAACTAAAATTAAAACATTTTTTTTTTTTTTAAAACACTCGCGTACCGTTCGGACCGTTGCAAGTACAATATACAATGCCTTAATTCGATCACCGAAACAATATGTCGCATTCGAGCCGAGTTCGATTTACTATATATTCAGCTAGCAATATGTATCGAATTCGAAGTGTGCTAGTCATTTAATGTATAAAACATTTTAACCTAAAGATTTCGAGATAATATTTTAATCGCATTGTAATCGTGTGCACGTGGATCATACTATCGTCAAGTATAGCTGCGGTACGCGTCATTATAAACCCAAACTGTATCGAATACAAACCGGAAAATGGAGACCATATTATAAATCATCCTATTGCACATGGGTCGCGGAACCTAACCTCCCATCCGCGGTTTGAGTCTTTCGTGAAAAACAATTAATACACAACGAAAACGGATTTTTTTTTTTTATCGGGCTCGGAAACGTAATTTTTTTAAGGAGTGTTGGATAGGCAATTTTCATAAGTCGCGAGCGCATATATTGTCGTCGCGTGAGAAGTAAATGATTATTAACGTACCTAACTATTACTATCCGCGTGCACACGTCAATAATTCGAAAAAGTTTAATAATCTGATGCGCAAAGAACGAACGTTTGGACAAACAAACATGTCGACCATTTAGAATGAATACAATTTAATTCTGATCGAATATCTGAATCGAGCCAATTATTGTTCACGAATTTACAAATCAACACGGTTTTGCAACGTAATTTGAATGAAAATATCAAAAATTTCTTTAAAAATAGAATAATAAGTTCGAATCTTTTTTCAGAATTAAATCCGGTTCACTTTCAGCGAGTTATAAATTCTACATACGTAATGGAAACCAAATAATAAATACACGTTGTTATACGTCGTTCTCGTCGTTTCGTTAAAAAAACAAAAACGATGTGAAACCTTTTCGCGATACAATACGTGGACGAACGAAAACACTAAAATTACCATAAAAATTCCTATACAAAGAGGAAAAAAACCCATATGAAAATATCCTGTTCGTTGCGGTGTTACTTTTAATTACTGCGCGATTTCCATCGACTTGCGACGTACACTACACGCGTGTATATATATGTATATATAAAAAACACATTATATTTGCGAATGAAACGGAACTAAAAACATCGTGTTGTATAATATCGCGCGTGTGTTTTTACATGTATAACAAGCACACAATAAAAGGTGAAATAATAATTCCTTTTCCGTAATTAAATTTACAACGCGCGAAACCTTGATTCGCGCGCGCACAATAGCTTTCTAAACAATAAAATTACGCGAGTCTGCAGCTGCTGACTTATGCCTTTGAACACCGCGTCAAGGTCGCCGGTTAAATCGCATTAGTATCACGCGCGAATTTTCAAGACCTCTCCCGGATCCATTTCGTTCGTTTACGAACAACGGTTTAACAACGTACACGGTGTGTTCGAAAACGACAAAAACCATAAATACTGTACGGAATCGTTCGATTAAACGTGTCGTAATTTGGTATAAAACGGATTTCAAAACGTTTTCCCGTGTTTAAACAGAATATATATATATATACATATATATGTACGTATATTTTTAGTTCTACATCGGTATAAATTAGTTTACAGAATATAATCAGCTGTGAATACAAATTATTACCGTTTTTATTTATTAAACACATCATGTAAGTTCGAACTCATTTCGAATTAGAACAGCAATCAAATACTTTCGATAGTAGTTTTTTAAATACACTGGTTTTTTTTTTTTTATGAAAATTATTTTATGTAATTTCAAATCTTTAAATATCCGACCAAAGTGCGTTGTATGTCATGAATAATGCATGCAGTTTTTTTAACAAATGATATTTAAAAAACAATATATTCGAGTAGTGTTTAAAACACGTTTAAGAAAATACTCAAATACCGTTCAAATGTATTCTTTACATCACATTGCGTATTTTTATGTGTATATTGAGTTAAAATCGATATGAAAACGTCGTGCGAGTTCTCGAATTTTGTTTTTTGTCGAAACACTAGCACAAGAAATTGTCATTGATTCGGTGGCTCGCCGTTATATTTCATTATGTTTTTTAATACTTCTTTAAAAGTGGATACAATTCGTATCCGCGCCATAAAACAATTGTTGTTCAGGAATATTCGTTTATCGAACAGTGTAGAATATATTTTATCTACGTGGTTATATGTATAAATATATAATATAAATTGTACGGATTAAATAAGACCTAATTTTAGTTATCATATACTCGAAACTCGATTTTTTTCATTTCCCTCGTCAATACAATATCATATACTCATACATAGTTAATCGTATAACAGTCATCGTATGTTATTTATATATCTACTATATTTAAATCGATAACTATATTTAATAAAAAACCCACTTTCTAAAATATTTATTATACGCTGTTGTAGTATAATATATATATACGTACAAAAATTAAAATTGTATTGACATTTGTCAATGACATTGAACTCGATTATTGTTATTGTGTATATACGATATTGTACAAGATACAATTTTGAGAAAATAATAAAAATCGCTAATACTCAATTTCTAAAGATCTTAGAAGAAAAAAAAAATGAAAGAAAAAATGAGAAAGTCGATCTATAGTGAAATTCACGACGAATTCAAATCTGTTTTTAGAATTTTTATCGCGTCACTACCGATCGATCGATCGGTACGTTGGAAATACGAAACGTCAATTTACTATGTTTCGTGTGTGCAAGACAAAGACAGAAAATACCCGTTTTCTATCCCCTTAAGAACGTATTTTAAAAACCATGTAAGAACTATTAAAAAAAAAAAAAAATTATTATTATTTATATATTATTAATATCCATTGACATGCGACCAAATTGATTCCCAACTATAAAATTAATACATTTAACGTTAATTGGTGACGTTTTCGAAAACGAACAATCTTTCACCAAACAATTACAATACCTATGACATTATTATTATTATCATAAATCTACACAAGGCTACTGGACATACATACACATGTTATATTATATACGAGAAAAATAAATATATGTGTACACCTCAAAATCAATAAAGACCGTTTTCTGTGGCAACGAACATACCTCTACATGTAACTATATAAACATGTATATGCGAAACTATTAATTGCGATGTCCCGTATTTCCTAACAAATTATATTTATTATATTTTCAAACTACGCGATGTTCAAATAAAACAACGAATGCATTTTTAATACGAACAATAAGTTCATGTAAACATTAAATTTTAATCGATTTTCTCCAGGCGAGAAAATACCAACGTTATTTATTTGTTCAAATGCCCGTCTAAAAGATTCGCGGACTCAGGGGTCAACCGCCGTCGAAGTCACAAGACTGCTGGCCCGTCCCGCCCAGTACATATAATTACACATGATGCCAATCGTTTTTTTATGTGTATACAGTGGCGCCGAACTCTAAAAATAATGATAGCGTCAAACGTTTTTCCCTTAGGCACCACCCACCTAAAAAATTTCAAACAAACCCGTGGGTTTATAACGGGTTCTATTGTGTGTTTTTTTTTTTTTTTATTATTAATAATTTTAACGTTTTTGACAAAGATGAACTAAACAAAGTGTTTGTATTACATTGTCCACTAGAATATCTTCTTCGCGATTAATAACCATTAAATGTTCTAATCTGGTTTCCGGACATTAGAGCCATTGTTTTTACAACACCTGAAGCTGGGGTTCGGCGCCACTGCATGTATGTATACAGTAGCGTGTCGAACCTTTTTAAGACAAGGAGCGGAATATAGTTCCTAACGACCTAAAGTAAAAATAAAATATGTATCGTTTTTTAAATACTTTTTGGTGTTTGTTCTGTTCCAAGTTCTATCTTCTAAATCCTAACCAACATTTTCTCACCAATAAGTCAAGTAATAATAATAATTTATTCATAATCATTGACCACACGTCGTCCGCCGACCGCCGCCCCCACGCGCCCCCAATTCGAACTAGAAACGGCCGCCGCTCGAAAATTACTCCTTCGCCCACGTCACTATACTTACTGGCCGACCCGGCAAACGTTGTTTTAGAAAGAACTCGTGCGCCAGAACACCCCCCGATCGTCTGTTTCGTGTTACGTTCAACGTGCGATACAACGAAATCTCGCTTGAAATGCAATCGAAACTCGCGGTTGGTAGTGCAAACCAAACGATAACAATGCTCGGGCGTCCGTATTATTGTCGTCGTCTCGCCGTTTTCTGCACGGGTCCGACCGTTTTTGGCGACGCGTCCGCGAGCGAAACACGCGTTTTCGAGATCCGGCGAATCTGACGGGATCGTCGGGGATGCACTTTAAGATCCGACGACGTTCCCCCTCCCCCCCCCCGGCCGCTTGTTTCTTTTTTTTGCCGACTGGTCGCTGCAACGTGCGTTTATGCGGTCTCTGGTCTCAAATAATCGGCGAACATGATTTTCAATCGCGGACCAGACGCCGCGCCCCGTACAAGTCGAGAGGATTCCGCGGTTCTCGTAGGCAAACCGACCCGACCCGGACGAAATCGGTGCGCCGACGACATCGAACGTCATTTTTTAGGTTCGCGGCGGTCGGTCGTTTTATTTTTTAGTTTTGAACGCGAGTTTTCGACAGAGGTTACCGACGAACGCACAATCATCGTTGTTTGTGCACACGACAGAGACGACAGGACGATTGCTGTTCGAAATCGGAGGACAGGAAAAATTTTTATAAATCTATGAACAATTCGATTGGTTTTTTCGAATATCGTTGAAAATCGGATGGAAAATAATAACATGAATTTTTTCGGCATACAATCGGATAGGCCCGAATAACCTGACGCAACGTCGCGTCCGAACAATAAACATCTCGCACAACATACTGTTTATCAAACGGGGTCGACTGTCGCGGCGTTTTTCGCGACTTTCAAAAACACGCTTTCGTACTCGCCGTTCTTGTAGCTCCGTTTTTGCGTTTGCAAACGTTTAGTTCGAGTTTCGCACGTGTTTTCGTTTTCAGGTCGAAACCGTCGATAGTCGAATATTTCCTGGTACACGTCGGGGCATAACATTTAGAACGCGCGTTTATAAATAATTAATTACGATAAATCGATTGTCCCGCTTTATAAAACGAGTTTGTACATATATACATATATATCTAATTTTTTTTTTTTTTTATTTACATTTCGTACCGTTTCGCATCTAAACGAAGCATGTCGAAAATCCGACCGCTAGAACTGAACCGTCTCCGTTCGGTCTCTTTTTCGTGTTATTGTTGGAAATCCGTTCTCGATATTCTTTTATGTCGGAATTAAATGTTATTCGTTCTGAGCGGTTGAGTGATTTTTTTTTTGTCTCCTCAGAAAAAGTTTAATGAACGTCTGTCGACACGGCCACCGTCCTTATCACATTATTTATTCATAACTTTTCATTTCATTCTTTTTTTTCACCTCGACAACTATAATACGTTACGTAGTTTCACGTAATTTGTGCTTAAAATCGTAATGGCGGCTTGTGTGTCCGCAACCGCATAACCTTACAAGTCTTACAAGAAAAACGAAAATGTACGTAGTATATTTCATTCCGTCAAATCAGTATTTTATTTTTTCGATTTAAAAAAATTTCAAATTTCAAAACATTCGAAAATAAAAATACTTTGTTGCATCGATACGAATACAAAAAAATAAAAAATACAAGGAAAAAAAACATCAGTTTTTGTTTTCGGTAATTATTTATTTGTTATTTTATTAGCACGAGTATACAAAAGAAAAAGAAAAACACTTAAGTCGCGTTATGATGAACAAAATGTACATACTATAAATACAATTGTATTTAAGGTAACAATATAATATAATCTCACACAATTTGTACATTTAATTAATATGTGTATAACTAACATCAAATAATAATTACGCATATAAATTTATAAAATCTATAAAATCTAAAAAATCTATCTACACGTATGGAGGATATTAAAATGCAACGTTGTATAAAGGAGATAAAACAGTGGCTTAAGTTATATGAAACTTAAAACCTAATGAATAATAAAAATTAATCAAATATTAATAATAATAATATTAATAATAATAATAATAATAATAATAATAATAATAATAAAACACGTTTTAAAAAAAAGCACTATACGTTTTCATCATGTAAAATAATCATTTTATTCTCACAAGACGACGAACTGTCATCGTCAGGCTCCAAATTTAAATCGTTCAGGTTATGATGTTGTTTAGGCTCCAAATTTATTTCGCTGACTTCTTCTTCCGAATCCGCTTTTGAGCCACCTCCATTGCCCTCCTACGAATCACACAGCATTATACATTATTATTAAGGGTACGACATGCAATTTATTCCTCTCTTGAATAATGAATTAAAACAAAAATAAAGAACGCTGCTTTAATGAACTTATGAAATCTGATACTGTTTTTCTACAAGTACCACATAGGGTATTGAATGCTATCTACTTGAATGCCTATCAAAAAAAAACGAAACAACGTTTTTACAACGTAACACAATACTTTATTGTACAAAAATAATATATTCTTTTGACAACCTACACAACAGACAATTACAAGATGTCATTGCAACGCAATCGACTGGGATACGCACTAGCTGAAAATCTAAGATAAAAAAATTCTACCACCCAAAACAATTACGAATGTGAAAAGTTGAAACAATACGAATAGTATCTTCCACTTACAACATAGAAACAAATCGAAAATTGTTGAAATATAGATATTAGTATAGACAGTTAGTATAGGAGGTATGGGCGGTTTTCGCCGGGTATTGTTGTCCTACCAGTTATAATATATAAAAGAAAAGAGAAAAAAAAACGCCTTGAAACCCTATTTTAATATTATACATGTTATAATTCATTGAACGTACCATTAATTTTTGTTTCAAGTGAGTTCTGACATGTTTTTGCAAGTGGTCACTGCGCATAAATCGTTTGGGACATTCGTTGCACTGGAACTTCTTTTCTCCTGTATGCGTTCGATTGTGTCTCTAAGGTGAGAAAAAAACATTGCCCACATAAATACATTATCACAAGTAAACGCATATACATATATACTCATATCATTTGTTAGGTAAAGTGCATTCTAAACGCATGTACCTGAAGTTCGTCCGATCGGGTGAATCGTTTACCGCAATGTTGCCAATCACAAATAAATGGACGTTCGCCCGTGTGCCATCTGAGATGAGCTCGTAGATGTGACGTCTTGCCGTACATTTTATTACAGCCGGGCACGTGACAAATGTGCACTCTCTTTCCAGCACCGTTTCTACTAATAAAAAATGATAATATTAAATGGAGTTGTCAAGACACGTGCATTTCCTCATGTTTTTTTGTTGTTTTTGTTGAGTTTCAGACACAATAACAATAGAATAAATACCGTTTTTCGCCGTCGCAACAATTGGGACACGTACACGCCACTCTCCTAGAGCGCTGTTTTTCTTCGCCTGGAGAATCGTATTCGGTCACTGCACTCCCATCCTGGAACATTGTACCGGAAATCGGAATGATTTGCCATTTTTGATCTAGGCCATCCAATTGTTGGCCAGACGCTACAACACAAAACGTTACGATTTACAAAACCAGTTTTTATATTTTTTCAATAAAAATATGCAGCACATACTTGCGTTGATGACTTGTATGTTTTGTAAGCCAGCCGGTAACGTTTGTGCGGTATTAGACGTTCCCTGTTGTCCACCCAGAGAAGTGATGATCTGTACAGTTCCGATTCCCGGAATATTCACCGTCTGTGGTTGGTTCGTGTTTTGGGCAGCCGGTAACTAGAATAACACATACGAATATTAAACTACATAACACATATTGATTAATTCGTAATACCTGAACGACATTATTTCCTCTGATTGTAACTCCGTTATTAGTCTGCAAAAATTGAGGGATATTGTTTGCCGGTATAACCGTTAATTGTTGAGGGCTGTCTAAACATAACGAATATTTAGTTAGAAAAGTTTTTGAAACACACATTTTGCCTATATAACATTTGCCTATATTTTGCCTCTCTGTATATATTGTACAATAGCGCTTACTTCCGAGTGTCAACTGTTGAGGTATCAGTTGCAAAGTTTGTCCAGACTGGGTTTGGATCGTGACAGGTTGTGGCTGAGGGCTGTTCTCATTACTGCTCGATGAGGAATTCGGGGATGAACTCGTCTGAACAAAACGTCTCGCGTTATGTAAAAATCGCTATACATATTATACACTTTAATAGTTACATGCATGATGTTAGGCGAAGTAGCTGGAGTGGTTGCACTTTGGTACTGATTGCTACCATTAGATGAATTGACAATCTGTATTTGCTGGCCGTTACTGATCGGCGACGCTAATTGCACAGTCTGTATCTGACCATTGCTGTTGACTATCTGTGCTATTTGTGGTGTCTGGGTCATTTGCGTCAGCTGAGGGATTTGCATTATTTGGCTCTGATTGGCCTGTATAATGTTGGGTAACGACGAACCAAACGACTGTATGGGCAGGTGAATCGTCTGATACAAAGTCTGGCCATTAGACGATATTGGTACCTGGACAGGTATGGTTTGCTGGACAGATGGCAACTGTACTACTTGCGGCATGTTTGACTGGCGTACAGAAATGTTTTGGCCTGGAATTGAAAACAAAAACAAAATGTAATTTTGAAACAATATGAAGGACGCACAGATTTTTCACATACCTGATTGAAGCTGTATGGTTTGCAACGGTCGCATTATCTGTCCGGTCGGTGTGAATATGGTAGGGCCTCCTTGGCCGGGGTTAGAGTTTGCAGGAATGAACAGTGTCTCTTGTCCATCGACCGTTATGGTTTGATTATTTTGCTGCTGTTTGTGCAAACAACAACAGCAATATTAATTAAAAAGGCATGAACTGCGCTGAGACGTGTAAACCAACTATCTACCTGAATAAATTGACCTGGCAATCCTTGGACGGAAAATATCGGCTGTATCGTCGTGCCGTTTGATGATATAGTTTTGATGCCCTGGTTTGGTTGGTTCTGTGTCAACTGTTGTACTTGCTGCATTGGTAACAAGTTCTGTAGATTGGCCAACGTAATGATTTGTGGTTGGCCACCACCACCATTGTGCACTTGAACTATGGTTGGCTGTGGTTCTTGTTGTTGTTGTTGTTGTTGTTGTTGTTGTTGTTGCTGCTGCTGCTGCTGCTGATGCTGCTGCTGCTGCTGCTGCTGCTGCTGCTGTTGCTGTTGCTGTTGTTGTTGCTGTGCTGTTGCTATAATTAGAATAAAATATACACCGTTTACTTAAATATACAATATTGTATCAGATGACTTCATTAGTAGTACATGCACGTACAAAACCACCACCGATCTTAGAGTGGAAAAACGACCCGAAGAACAGTGTCCAGCAGACCAGCAAGTTGACATTTTTGCAAAACAAACGCGAAAAACCGTTTGATTCAAAAAAAAAAAAAAAAAACCGGAAATCGAAAACTTTCCGTATTTCCGCGCCAATCGCTGTCGCGGTGATGTGCGGTCCTGCGAACAAGGCGGCGACAGGCGTATCCCGTACGTGCGCGGACAGCGGGGACACCACCGACAACGCGCTAGAGCACCGGTCGGCCGACGGTGGGGATCAGGGGGAGGGGGAAGGGGCGCGCACGGCGATGACGACGACGTTCCGGACGCTTTTCGTTACGTCCTTAAACGTCGCCCCTCCGCCCATTTTCCCGGCCCCGCGGCCGCGAAGAATGACTCCTCCCCCCCCATTAATATCGCGCGCGCGACGTTCGGCGGCTCCGACGGACGGACGGACGGACGACCACCTACCTACGGGCGGAAAACAGGGCGGTAGTGGTGTGTGTGTGTGTGCGTGGTGCGCGCGTAAAAAGATATCGTCGAGGTCGGTACGGAAAAAGGCGTCGACGGTTGGAGGGGGGAAGGGGGGGATGTGGGGACCGGCTCACCTTTACGCTGTCCTTGTCGTCATCGACGTCGCTCATGGAATCCTTGACGACGTCGTCGTCCTGACGGTCGTCTGCCTCCATCGTCGTCGCGTTTCGAACGGCCGCGAAATCCACGGGATCGTGTGGTATGGGTGTATACAAAAATTACACCGTACACTCCGATACCGTCGCGGTATCGATCAATATCAATAATATGTTAATAATAATATCGTTCGTATTAATATTTATCATCGGTACACGTACACACACGATCGCGTCGACACACGTAAACACGCGCGCGCGCGCGCCCACACGAAACACATATACGAGCGCACGCACAGAAACGCACACGCACACACACACGCACGCACACACGGTAGCACGAACGACGCGAACGCTGCGTAAACGTAAATAAACGGGAACACGACGGGACGAGAACGCGTTTGCAATACGTAAGTAGTCGAATACCGAATCCACGACGTTAATTAATACCGACAAAACAAATCGGACTTCAAAATACGACGTACGGACGACGGCGACGAAAACAACGGTATATATAAAAAAAAAAAAACAAAACGAATAAAAAAAAAACGACGGACGACGACGACGACGAAATAAAGCGAGAAACCGTATGACGAGGCGGTGTCGAAAAGCGGAGCCAGATATTGCGGACCAAGCCCAAATGTCCCCGATTGGCAGTAGGCCTCGCTCGCCCTACCCTACCGCCCGGGACCAGCGCGCACAAAAGGCGGCCGCTACGATAATAGAACGTTACGGTATTTACCGTGCACCGGGCCGGAGTGTCGGCGCGAGAACATTGTCCGCGCGACCGCCGGATGATTTTATTTCGTCCTTTTCGGTTTCGTTTTACTTTTGTTTTCTCGCAAACGGCGTTACGCGGACCATCCGGCACCGTGTGTCGAGCGAAAAACCCCGCGGACGGATTCCGAAAACCAAGTTGGCACTACTGGTTTACCGTGCACACGCGCGCGCCGAGACCCGCCGCTCACGCGCCCGCACGCGCACGCTACGAAGCGCGACGGCTGCGCCACTGGTTCCCAACGTCGTTACTCGGACGCGAACGTTCGCGATAATTGACGAACGAACACCGCCGACACTATTCCCGCCGGTGTTTTCACACAGTCCTCGTCTTCCGTAGTCCGCCGACTGCGCGTGACATCGCGCGCGACGTGAACGCGAGAAGAGTGTCGCGGATTTTTCTCACGACACTGAAGAACGGGACGTGGTTTGGAAACCACCGGCTCGAGCGGACGGCGCCGCCGCCGACGTTCCTTTCTAAAAATTATTTTCCACTCCGTGCGGCGGCGGCGGCGGCGGCATTGATGCCGGTGGGCGGGGGCGCGGAGGCGGTCAACGTCACGCGCCCGTGCCCGGTGCACGCGTCCCCACCGCCGCCGCCGGTCGTCGTTTCGACGCGCCGTCACTGCCCTCGGGTGACCCACACCCACGGGTGTGTGCGCCCAACGGACCGCCGCCACCCCGTTGTTCCCGCGCCGGCACGATGGGAGGGAATATCGTTCGCGAGGCGTTTCCCCGGGTACCTCGCGGCGGCAACGGCGGGCGCGCGCCGCCGAAAACGCGTTGTCGACGACACTCGACGAGCCGGCGACGTACCGCGGGTTTTTTTTTTTTTTTTTTTTTTTTCAAGCGACCGACGATCGGAGAGAAATTATCATGATTTTCGTGCCGTAAAATGTTTTTGAAAAACGATAATTCAATTCAGAACGTATATTTCGAGTTTGAAATTCTGAGGAACCTCTGATGTCTTTATCTCTCTCCGTTCGTATACTACGTAGCACAACCGCATTAATTGACTGAAAACGGTTTTTTTTTTTTTTTTTTTTTGCTTATCTCCAGACTTTTCGTTTACGCCGGTCGACAAAACTCGATTTCACACACATCGTTTGACCGATAGGTTTTGTTCGTGCTAAAGTTATATTTCGTACGATTTTCGATCCTTGTTGTCTTCGGGAGCGACCAACAAAATACAACGGAAACGCGTGTGCACACCGTTGGCTTTTTAATTTTTCGGAAACTACGATTTGTTGATCGGCCACTGTTATTACCGTCGTCGTCATTATTATTATCATTATTATTGCTTGGCGACCACCTGGCGCCTCGCGTATTATCACGTCGGCGACGGCTGTCGCGCCACTTGTTTGTCCTTTTTTTTTTTTTTAAATTTTTTTTTCCCGTTCTTGACCGACTTATCACGGCGGGCAGGAGGCGTTTTTCGGGCGTCTGGTTACACTCACCGTCGAACGTGTGGCGTATCCTATTTTTGTTTTCTCCCACTCTTTAAGTCGTTCTCGCAGACACGCGTGAAACGTAAACTGATTGGTATATTATATATATGTATATAACAATGTGTGCATAATATGTCCTCTGCAGCGGAGGAGAATTTTCGGATTTTTACAAACATAAAGGTCGTTAAAATTACCGATTAGATAACAAAAACATTGAAAAAAGAGCAAGTTTCTCCATTTCGTGGAGAATCATTGAATCATGGATATGTTTTTGGCATTGAAAGTGCATATGCACATTGCAACGTTTTTCCATAAACAACCTTCACCAACCTTCTTAATTACCAAAGTTGTTTATCGGTATCGCGTTACACTTTTTGGTGTAGGAAATTTTAATATCCGTGTTAAAAAAAAAAACACTATCACAAGAATATCGATATTATAATATCAATAATATCGTATTCTTCAAATTTCAACCATTCGCGTACGATATGTGTATAAATAAACGTTTTCAAAACGCGATAAAACATTGATCACGTTATACGTGTACTTTGTAAATATGTGGATTTCTTCACTCGCATTATTATATATCATCTGTATATGTAAATAATATTGTTTACACTTCCGTAACGACACAATTACTATATTTCCTATACCTTATACATATGTTTCGCGCATGTATTGTGTATAAAATAATATTATATTCCATAGCATAAAGTCTGTTTAATATATAAATGTGTGTGTGTGTGTGTGTGTAATTGTGCAATCATAAATTTGATGTAAAAGAGAGGTGTATTTATTATTACAAATTATAAGTATATACGTAGGTGTACGATTATTACTATTATCTGTGGATTATATTTTTAACGATTTATCGAATTGTAAATTAATTAAATTTGTATTTTGCGTGCGTCTGTGTAATGTGTATGTATTTTAATATTTTACACGACTACGAATTAAAATAATTTTATTGAAACTATTATAAATTCTTCTTCCATAATAACAATTATGCCATAATTGCATTGCTGTGCGTATTATATTTCATTATTAGAGATAAGATTTTGATGACTGCATTTTTTTCCTACAAGTTCTATACATTGCTAACTAAGCTACAAACTTGTTTCGTTTATAATGATTTAGAATATATAATTTTTATTTTGCTTTTTTAGCATTTTTCATTTTAAACATTTTTTAAATTTTAAATTCATTTTTTCTTTTTTTTAAGGTCATTTTTAAGAATATTACGTTAATTTTGTACATTTAAACTAATTTTTGTTTGGTTTAGGATTTTTTTTTTTTTTAACCATTTGTATAATAATTTTATCTTATCTCAAAATTTATATCTGATGAACTTAATTCCCTACTCCACTAATATTCAAAAAGTAATATAATTAATTGCCGGTCATATATTAATAATAAATCATTATTCAATGAATACCGTAATGAGATTTACAACATTATACCAGTTCATTGTACGCGTTACTATCATACTAGTAAACAACCAAAATACGTACATTATATATGTAAAGACATATATATATTAAAAGCATATAGATATAAGTATTATATATAATCATTTCCTGTGCATGACTATACACTATATAAACATTCTCGTGTTTATCATAATTTGTAAAATTTGAAATTTATATTTATGTCGATAGATACATATATAATATAGTAGTAATGTTACGAACTGTTCAATTTTCGTACCGAATTTTTGTCCTCCGATGCCAAATTTTTTGTTGTAACTTAAAAAAAATTTGATTTTCAATACCACACGCCTATATTATTTATTTTGTGAATTAATAATTCTTAAGGGTAAGTAACTTTTAAATCAAACGAGTACTTGGATTTTTTCAGTTAATTTAAATCCTTTAAAATTTTATGAAGTTCGGGTTCGTTATAATTTGAATAAGTTCGGTTCGACCTCAAAAATTTGGGTTCGTAACATCATTAATACATAATAACTATAAATAAATATACCAACTATCGGGTATACTTCGAGTCCTTTAACACCAGATTGAATAGTGAATTTACAAATAAAAAATACGATATTTTTCAATTGGTTATACTTTTTGGACGTACACGTATAAAATTATTGTTACTATAAAATACGTTCAAAATAATATTAGTTATTTTCAACAACTTAAATTAATTTTTTTTTTAAATTTCATACGACCATTCATATCGTTTTTATGGTTCATCTAAAATTACTTAGTTTAACACGTATATAAAACGTATAAAAAATGACAACATACGAAAATTATCAAAATGAAGTCTGTCTAATAATGTGCCTATATATATATATCGAAAATATACCTAAAAATATCAGTATATATATTATATTATATTTAATTTGAATTGGCCTGGTATTTACTTTGACGTATATTTTCAGATGGCGGACTTACTACAACTGCGTTAAGGTGTAAATGTTTAATTGCAAAATATCAAAAAGCACGGGTCGAATAGAGAACGGGGAAAATAATTCAAAAACCGCGATCCACGAAATCGACGTACGGTATATGAAATACATTGTATTTGTGCGCGTGCAGCCGCGCGGATTATGCGCGTCCACATTACATGTTTACGTACAAGATATCATTATTATTACCTAATCGAAATACATTTCTCGCCGCCCCCTACGACGTACAAAAAGGGGCGGAGTTACTTTATAAAGCTGTTTATAAATGCAATACAACAATAGCGCGGGGCGAAATGTCGATGTTATCACGGGAATACGACAAAAGGGTCGTTTTTCAAGGTCCCGTATACCATTACTGCGCGAGTTCGCGAAAATCCAAATTCGCCAGAATTAAAAGCGGACACGTCCTCTATACGCCCACATTTCCGCACACTCGAATCGTAACTCGCGCTCTCCGCCGCACCGTCGTCGTCCGACAGTAGTTCGCAACAATAATCCATATACACGTATAAAATCACATTTATCTAAACGTTCGACTTTCCGACGCACAGCGTTTCACGTTCATAACGAACGCGGTATACCGTAGCCGACGGGCTAATGTTTTAGCGGATCGACGTCCTTCCCCGACACACGACACGTTCCGGGCGGAATAAAAAAGTCGTCTGGTTTGCCTGGCACGCCGTCATCGCGCACCGTCCGTCAAACACACGTTGTCGACGCGGCACGGCATACGATGTCTTTACGAGATCTCGAAACGTTCAGCGTTCGTACGCCAACAAGCGCAGGCCGCCGCGTCGCCGCGCGTATTAATAGTGTTTTTTTTTCTTTTGCCGTTGTCCTCGAAATATTTTTTTTACTTTTGTGCATACGCGTACGTACGTACGTATTATACAACTGACTCGGTGCAGTACAGACGCGCGTACGCTTCTGCTCGAACGGAATTCTGATCCAACCCCTGTGTGTAAATACGCGAGCGCACAATGCGGCGCGGGGTCCTTTTTTTTTTTTTGTTTAGCTTTTTTGGTATACAAGCGTCGACGACGTCGTGCGGAAGGGACCGCGCGCGCGTCGCGTTATAAATGGATTTCGTCACAACCACCGTGCTCTGTACGGCGCTGCGGCGGTGACATAAAGGAGGGGCTTTGAAGTGAAGGCATAATTATAACGAGCCAACAAACGTAATACAGGTAGGACATGGATATCCTACTAACCCGGTTTTTCTTTACACGCGTTTTGTTCGAGAAATTTCATGTTCCTATACACACATACATTTGCTATATTGATGACATATTACGTTTGGGAGATAGTCGCAAACCATATCAGTACGCTTACATTGCAGGATTCACGGCCAACTGAAATTATGTTCGGTGTACGAAAAATAAAACGTGTCCCGAGGGTTTATAATCATTTTTTTCAATTTCAACATTTCCAGTTTTGAATCGTTCCAAAACGGGTTATTAATTATAATTATTATAATAATCTCGCACTCGTCGATTTCCATCATTTTACTCGATTCGTAAAAATAAATTTTAAAAAAAAATACTGAATTTAAAAAGTATTTTATCTCGAAACATCGTTTTCATTGTGCACAGTACACGAATTTAATTGTCTAATACAAATAAGTAAAATGCAATTTTTGAACTTGTTATTGTATTTTTTTTACAAAATACGATAATTGTATTAGTAAGAAGTATAAAAAAAAAGATTTATGTTAATAGACGAAAAAAAACGAATGGTATATTAATAATTATTAAGTAAAATCATAATAAAAACACGTATATGATAAATTGATACCTAATTCTAAAGGATTTCACAATATATAATTAATTCATATTTATTAATCAATAATAAGAGTAAAACAAGCCGAAAACACGTGGATTGTATATATTAAAAGTGTTCAAATTTCAAACACCTACACAAATATACATAAAGAATATACCTATGTACGTTACATATACGTTATAGACTCGAGTGTAACAGAAAAATTGGTTATTGCGAGAAATTTCCAGTTTATAAAATGTATTTCAATATGCAACAGTATAAAATAGACCGAGCACTGCATGTATAAAAAATTATTGATATGTTATATATATATATATTACATCCAAAATATTGTTTTCAACATATGTATATATATATATATATATATATATATATATATACTTGTCTTCAGTATAATTGACACACAATTTTGTTTATATTCACCATATATAAGTTCTAATAATCTTATATATTTATATATTGATTTTAAAAACTTTAAAACCAACGGTTTACTTACGTAGGTGTACGCGCTTAAGAACGTCATGAGTTCACCACTTAAATATATACATTATAATATTATATATATATATATATATATATATATATATATATTATATTATATATATATATGTAGAAAGTTGTGAAATGTACGTAAAAAGTAAAAATATTACGTATAAAAACGATGGGTATCGCGTATTATACGTTTATGTACATATATGTAGTAGCGCCATTTTAGGAGGCATGGTGTATTTTTTAATACGTCCCCTATTTCATTTTAGTCGTGGCCTACAAATTATAAAATATCACACAATCACACATTATTACAATACTGTATCGAACTGACAAATATTAATTCAAATATAGTATCTAAATAGGTGTACGTATTTTTTTTTTTTTTTTATTGAAGAAAAAAAAATTGAAATTTTAACAATAAGTTATACATATCTACAATTACGGATCTAAGGCTTAAACAATTTATATACAACTAAGTTTTATAGATAATAAAATAATAGACATAGGTTAGGTGTACGTTTGCTCGAGTGTAAATACACGTATCGTAATATTACACGGAAAAAAATAT
Source organism: Schlechtendalia chinensis (assembly GCA_019022885.1). Lineage (NCBI taxonomy): Eukaryota > Metazoa > Arthropoda > Insecta > Hemiptera > Aphididae > Schlechtendalia > Schlechtendalia chinensis. The sequence goes on along the minus strand of CM032349.1, from coordinate 4,188,399 downwards.
AAACTAAATTACTTTAGGTGAAAATATTATAGTTGATATAAACATAGTTTGGTTACAACTACTAAATTTTTACTGAATTATGTAGTGAGATCAAATAATCGTAATAAGTTGAAATATTTTAGTTAATTTAATAACAAATGTAGCCAATGTCTATCATCGCAATGAAAAATAGTTGATAATAAAAATAACTAAACAATTTAGTAATACCTACAAACCATTATAACATTATAGAAATGTAGAAAATGGTTTAAAAATAGATCTCATATCCGAATAGGATAATTCGGGGTTTTTTCCTTTGTGTTGTGTGAATGTGTCTCTGTGTGTGTGTGTCTGTGTCTTGTGATTGTATGTGTGTGTGTGTGTGTGTGTGAGTGATGTCACTCTATAATAATAAAATGTACCTATGTACATTGTTCTATATTTATATTAGCATTGGAAAGATTTTAATAGTTATACCTACTATATTAAAATAAGTTCTATTGTAAGTATATCAAATATATATCTAAGCAAAAATATGTGTAATTAGAAATGGGAAATATAAGTATTTAATAATAAACAGTGTAATAAGGTAAGTAAATAAAAAAGATCTTATTAAAAACTTATTAAGGTTTATAATTATTTATATTAATCAATATCATCAGGTTATTACATAAAATATAAGGTAAACCAGTAATTTATTTTATAAATGTGTAATATGTAGTACATCATGTTTTAAAACATAATAATTGTATATGTTAAATATATAATAAATGAGTACATACACTACATTTAGTATTAGTTAATGTTTATAATTGATAAAATTAAATTTTAATCATGTTTAATATTTAGAGTGGAAGATATTTTCTTTTTTATTTAACATTTTTTTTCTCTCAAAGCAATACATTTTTTTAAATGAATTATTATATAAACGTTGTCTTAGTTATTATAAAATACTGTGGCATTCTCAGGAATTTTCAAGGGGGGAGGTTGGGATAATTTTTAGAAAAATATTTGGGGGCTCTAGGCCCACACCCTTCTGTTTATGATATGTAATATTGTTTTTATTAATTACTGTATAAAAAAAAGTAATACAATATTTAATACAATTTTTATTTGTTATAATATAAAATCTAACTTTTATGGCTTTTTTGCCAATCATCTACTACTTCCTTAGCTGTTAATGGAACCTCTCCATGAATCGCTAACATTATAAGTTCATTTAAAAAAAAATTACATGAAGAAATAGAACAACAGTCTGTACAACCAGTAGCGTTCATAGGAAGGGGGAAGATGGGTTTCATATCCTACCCCATGGGCCTTTTTTTTATACTTTAAACATGACTTTGAACTGCAGTTCATCAACATATGTACATTTTACATAAAGTATAAAACTAGTGAAAGTTTTAAATTAAAAGTATTAAGTAGTATATAAAAGTACTAAACTAAACTGAAAGCTGGTACTAATAAGAAATTAGATAAAAACATAAAAAAATACTATTCATTTGTTATAAACGCAAACGCTTAGTTTCAAAGTTAAAGCAATTTGAAAATGATGAATTTTGAAAAATTACATACTTAATTCCATACATGCCTACGTATTCTAAAGACTAAAATAGCACTGACAGCACTGATTACGAATTGCAAATATATGTTAATATGTTAAATACCGCATTAATTAAATAAAACTGACCTGTTATTCTCAGGAGTTGTCTTTATTAACTTTGTCATACTATTTTGAATATCCGGTTTTCTCTTTTTACAGGAATTAAAATGACAAGTCCAGTCTATTCTGTTCAAATTTTCTTGTTGCTTACCGCATTTGCAAATTTCTGAACTCATATTCAAATATGTATTTTAAAAGGTAAAAACTTAAGTTAATGGTTGCTGCAGAAGACTTACTAAACGCCAAAGCTATAAAAACACTAAACGCAAAAGTCAACAATCAACTAATCAATAATCACTAATTTCTGATGACAATATAGATGCAAAAAAATGTCAGTACATACACATGTAGATAATAAGTTAAAAACTGTTATGTTTATACGTATAAAAATAATTATTTTTTCTCTATCTGAACGATAGTTCGAAATATAAAATATACAAATAGCACAATTGTGTAAATCTATTTTTAAATGTGAAAAGATGTTAACAGTTGTTGCAGTAATCAGTATTCCAAAAGTATGTCCTCAATGATAATTCCATAATTGTTTAAAAATAATAGTAAATTACATCGATTCGTAGCGAATTAACCAACTTATAATATAGCTTTGTAGCTTATATAGTGCTCTGGTTTGTGCTGTTTGAAATAGTTTACGCTTAAACCATTGGTTTTTAATAATTTATTATACTACCCAAACAAAACATTTATGTACAAATAATATACCAACCTGAATCCAATATACGTCAGAAACAACAACCCGAAAATATGTTGACTCAGTACCCACCCATAATTTTAGGTGGTGCAAATGCACCATATTAAGTATGTATTCGTCGTCACTGGTTTATAGTAATATTTGTATGTATTATATAATATGCAATAACAGCGAAGTACTGCAATCACTATGAATGATATATTTTTATAATATTTTTGCAATACTTAATCGACGAGACGGTCATCGATAATCCATAATGAGTTAAAACCAATATGTTATATTATTTTCGTTCTAAATCTAAGCGGCGTTAATATTATACTTATGTGTACATACGAAAATAGTTGAATGGAACACTTTGGACTCTTATCCAAGCCCGGATTAAAGGAAATTGGCTTTAAAAAACAACGGTTTGTGCTCTATAAAGATCTACCTTATACAATATATCGTATACGATATATACGTGTTATAAGCATCATTTCATCAACTATCGCGAATAATAAACTACATTTTTTTTACGACGAACATATAATAGCTTCTGTCATCTTCGGGTTGAGACAATTGCACAGATATATCAATAAATGTTTATTTTACCGATTAGATAATGTGTAGATAAAATGTATATTTGATCATCTAATCGCCATTCAAACAAAGAGATGTAAAAACACTATAGTGCAGACTACAGATTACAAATTATTAAATCGATTGTCTCTAAATGTTTCGTCATGCGTGTATAACAGTACATACAATAACAGTTGATGGTCTTATATGTATAAGGTTAATTCACGCGAATCGCGACCTTCTCCTCAATACCTATATATTAAATTCTTTGTATTCGTTTAGAATTTTCGTCAGTTTTCTATACTATAGATGCTATAAAGTCTATAGTATCATAACCTGCATATGTTGTCAAAAGGTGCAGTTGCATTGTTACATATGTACATATAACGATTTAAATATATGATTCATAATTCATAATTTAATCGATCAATATTTGTCTATGAATTTGATGATTTTTAATGATAAGGAAAAACTTTTCACTTCATGAGCATAATATATGAATATATATATATATATATATATATATATATATGTATGAGATAGTTTAGTTAAAAAATTTAATTGACGTAATATGACACTTAATATTTATCTAATTTTAAACAATAATCAATTTTTTCTTTCTGCCTGAAATTATTCAAATGTTACTACATATACTATACTACACTGTTATTCATATAATAACTATTTTTAAAACCTAATAGTATTTGAATTCAGTGTATATAAACATTAGATACCAGATACGTATTGTTTGAAACAATCTTGAACCTAACTGTGTACTTATGGTTTGTCACCATTGTAAATAGGCTCTATAAAATTGCTGTACTGTATAACAAGAACGATGGCTACTTGAGTCAATTATTTTGTTTAATTAATATTATGATACTGTGGTCAAAGTATACAATTTTGACTTGATGCTTACTTTTGTTAATTTAAATTTGATTTGATAGACTGGTAGAGCATAAGGATATTACATATTTTCAAACAATAATAATAGTTTTATTCATAAATAATTGACACTTTGTATTTTTAAGGTATAATAATGGTCTAATGTTAGGAATTTCATTATTTTTCGATAATTTCTGGCTATATAGGTAGTAGTGATTCAATTGGTTATTAACATACTACATGCCATATAACTAAATAGACAACCGTTTATTTTGCATAAAACAGTTTTAAATCCATGATATATATAATATATCTATCACTATTGTGGTCAAATAAACAATGCAAATTTTATATTTCATTGAAACAGTTTGTCCTTATTAATGAGGAATGTGTTGTCTTTAGATTTCTTTTTTGTGAATAATTTATGTATGAAAAACATTAAAAATGAGGTAATTATATATTTTTAGTATAAAAATTAGGTAATTTTATATTTTTATACTAAAAATACATCTTAACAGCTAACAACAACTGAGTATTAAGCATCTGGTTGAATGTAATTGTTGAAAAACTAGAGATTAAAAATAGTATTGCTACATTCTATAGGAATATGAAATTATTGGAAATTCTGACATCAAAAAATTGACTAAACTCAATAATAAATATTATCTATATTGATCGCTTATTATATTCTTATTATAATTATTATATACACATACAAAAACCAACTTTTACAATATAAAATCATTCGTTGTAAAAAATAGTATCTATAATAAATCATAAAATAATAATTTAACCTATTTAATAAAACTACATACATTTACAATATTTTTAAAACATTAATAGTATAAATAGTTTAAAAAACTGAAAAAAAAATTGTACAATATTTATTTACAATTTAATTGAAACTGAACTTAATTGCACGCCTATATTCTCAAAATTAGGAATGTAATATCATACATTATATTAAATATTTTATTTTGTTTTTATATATTATAAGACATTAAATTAAACAATGATATAAATAAAAAATAAATGCAATTAAAGAGAATAATAATAGTAATAATAATTTATATAATATAGGTAGAGAAAGAATAAGAGACCATTAAATAAGTAACTATTAATCAGTTGATAATACAACTTTTTTAGTTTAAGTAAATCGTTGGTATGTCAAGTATATTATATATATGTCAAGAATTTTAAATTTGATTATTCAATGTCAACACCACAATTGAAGTTATGTCGGTTATTTTCACTAGAAATATCGTCTGAACCAGACATATGTTCTTGAGGCGCATTCAACATATTCAATGTCACATCAGCAGAGTTGCATTTTGCACTCAACATATTTGTTGACATTGGTGACGACATTGGCGTTCTCGTTAATACAGCAGGATTGATCGCTCTGTTTTCATAAGATTTTCTTTTGAGGGTTGTGTGAATTTGTGATCTGGAAAGTTCAATTCGTGAATTGGAAGGCAAGAATATTACATGTATAAGTATATATTTTCATTTAAAATCGAAACCATATACATTTAAAAAAATGATTCAACATACTACTTAATAAAAAAAAAATTGCGTGTAATAACAAATAATCATCAATCATGGTAGTCTTTAAATGTATCCAGACTAAAGGTACAAAAATTTCGATTCAAAAAAATAAAACCAAACGGCAATCGATTAACGTTAATAAATTAAATATATAACAATAATAATTACACCGTGCGCTGTTTGATTTGGTCACAGATAACAGTTAAGTCCTCAGTGAATTTCTTGACAGCACTTTGAAGCATTTCAATGTCGTCATCAGTCCATTTGCTGGTGTTTGGTGTAAAAACAATAAATGTCATAAAACAATATCATGTATATCCGTAACAATTAAATGTCGTTTAATCGAAAAGACCTGAAATATACCTGTTGGGCGTAGGAGTGTCATTGGTCGGTTGCAACGTCAATGTCAACTCGCCCAATCTACTGAAAGCGGTACCCGCGGCGCTGAAAATTTCGCCGACCTAAAGAAACAAAATACACGTAACAATAATAATTATAGAGATCAATGGTTTTAATTTACTTTTGCCGCTGAACTCTGATTGCTCATCTTCACCGCGCCAAATATCTCCCAATACGTAGTACTACGTGATCGATTTCATTAAAAAAAAAAAAAAATGACAAATAACACAATTACGGAGACATAAACGTAATATCCCGAACCGATCCGGCCGATAGAACGGTTAGGGTTTGCACGACCTCGGAACCAGTAAAATCGCCGACACAGCCGCAACGAGCAGTTGATTGTAGTCGATTGTCGCGTTCTGATAAGACCGTCATTGACGAGACCACCGAGACCAAAACGCGGATCGAACGGGGCTGTTTCGTCGGCTTTATTCAAACGCGTTCGTTGATAATCCCGTTGAGATGACGTGGCGCACCACAGGCGGTGGCTACGGTAAATAAACGACAATAAAAAATAATTTACAATAATAACGAGTCTAACGCGGACAACGAATTGTTTATGATAATTATTAATATTATTATTATTATTATTATTATTATTATTATTAATACTATAAATAAATAATATCGTGTCTCGCGAGAAACGCCGCAGCGGTAACACTGGTGCGACGACGAACGTGCGCCGTTGAGAAGTGGGTGTGAGCTGTTGGTGGGGGAAGCGACGTTTATGGTGGAGGGAGGTTGGGTGAGGGAGATCACGTCCGGCCACCGTCCTCGCCACCTCCGCCGCCGCCACAACACCCCCGGCGCAGCATTCCAATTTCGTCGGTGACGGATGTTCGTCGAACCGAGTAAGGAATTTGTGAATTCGCGATTTTGCGTGTCCGTATTGTTTATTCCGCGTAACCGCCGTTTCTGGTACTCGACGTTGTACCGGGCGTAACGGGGAAAGCAAAAATACGAACAAAAACTGTGACCGAATTACCGTCGGTCCGTTGCTGTCCCGCGGACGTGTTCGTGTTTGGTCGTGAAATAATGACACGGAGTGAACGCGCAGAACGAAGAAAATAAAACGAGAAACGCCGACGGAATCGATTCATCCCACGCACGACGTTTTGCACGTAAGTCCTTTTACTCTCCAGCACGCGCGCAATCGATCCGCCGCGTTTTCTGGCCACACCCCGATACCGTACGTTCTTCGACGTCAAAGCTCGAAATGGGGTTCTCGCACGCAAACGATCTTATGGAAAGGGGCGCTTCGTGATTTACGTTTGTCTCGAGTGTACGCCCTGTCCGTCGTAGCTCGAACCTTCATAATATTTTGTCTCGGCCGTAGACCATATAATTTCCATTTGGTTGTCGGGTGCATATCGGTCTTCCAAAGACGTCACGCCGTCGTCGATGGTCAATTAGGATTTGTATTTAAATCAAATGGTCGTGGTGAGTAGAAACGTTATTATGCAATGAGCTATTCCTAGGCATTCGAAGGTCGAATCGCTACTATTTTTACTTGTGTAATACAGGCAGTTTTTTTTCGATATGTGTTAAATTTCAAATACAGACACCATTGTGGAATTGATTGTTTTCATTAGACATTTCAATATAGACATACTTGATTGTAATTTAATTTGTTTAACATTTTCAATATTTTTAATTGTTATTTGATTGCCATCTACTGAAAAATGGGTTCTCAAAGTTCGTATTCAAACAGTCACTAAGCCTACTTTGAAGCATGTTCATAAATACTCTCGTTTAACATAATCAAACAATTAGGTACTTATCTTTATTATTTGTTTTACAAAGGATATTGTCCAAAAGTACTTACATGTAGTTATAATCCAATATTATTATGGTATGTGTTGAGTAAATTGTATTCTACAAAAGAAATTGGCACACTTACATCAGCTTAATAAGATGCCATTATTTTTTAATGTATTTAAAAGTTATAAAAGTATTAGGTACTTAAAGGTATATCAGTAGACAGAATATTTTGATACTTATTGTATTAATTATTATGTTCACATATTGTGTGTCAACTACGATTTAGAATTCAAAATGTAATTCCACTGTCAGGTTCAATAAAATCAAAAAGTTTTCAGTGGTCAATTTTTAATTTATTAATAATATACCTAATTAATATTATTAAAAAGCATAATATGTTATGTTAAGACTAAGGATTAAAATAATTTTATTTTTTTATTTTTAAAAATAAATAATTTAATTGAAAACATACACAAAATTATGTTAATAAAATAAAACATGTATATTAAGTTTGGATTGTGAATAGTAAACATTGTAAAAAAATTATTATTTTTGGATTGATAATTTTGCTTAAATCTACTTTAGCTCTCCATAGGTTTTTAAATATTTATTTCTTATATAATAATTATAATATTTTGATTAGTTTTGACTTGTAGCTGTTTAATGTTTAGAGCGATATTTTTGGTGGTAACCACCTTGACATCTACTTATTTGTGTGGCATTATAGAGAGACATAATATGTAATATATTTAAATATATATAATATGATATCTAACTTTTTGGAAGCTCAGGCTTTTGATAAATCCCATTTATCTTTGTTTATATTTATTAAAACTTAATTTAAAGATTATAGACATCAAGTTAAAATCGTTGTTTATTTGTATACAGGTAGTTATTATTTTATCTTGATAATTAGATGTTGTAAATTAGAAACAATGTGTTTCATTTTGTTTACATAGTTATTTGGTATATACTGTTATATAAAATGTCTGATGTCTAATAACATCTATAATTTATAAAGGAGTAAAAAAATAAAGAAAAAAAGGTATTTTATCTACACTAGTTTATTATACAATAATAAATAATATATTTTGTTTTACCCAAATAATTTCTTATCTATTATAATTAGTTGAAAACAAATTAAATTATGTTTATAATTGGGAAGTATTATAATCAACACATTAAGAAAAAATTAAAACTTTGGAATCATTATAAATATTTATAATTGATCAATTTATACCTTAAATATAGTGTTATATACTTACTAGTTTTCATTCATGGTTATTTTTAAAGAATATTGTTTTTAATCAGGTTTAAAATGAATGTCAGTTATTATATTAATAGTGCACAAAAATAAAATAGTTTTATATTTAATCATTTAGTTTATAAAAGAATATTTTAAATTTTAGATATTTCCATCAACATGGATCCATTAGTTCCAAAGGAGGTGAAAATCCTTGAATCTGCTGAAGATATTCAAAATCGTCGTTATCAAGTACTTGGTCGCTATAGCGAATTCAAGGCAGAAGCTCGTTTGAAAAGAGAGAAGCTAGAAGATTCTAGGAGATTTCAAGTAATTAAATATTTTACTATTTCGTTTTAGAAACTCAATACAAAATTGTATTTTACATATATTTTAAATCATTACAGTATTTTAAAAGAGATGCAGATGAACTTGAATCATGGATACTTGAAAAAACACAAGCCGCATCAGATGAAAGTTATAAAGACCCTACAAACTTACAGGTTATTGTTTATTCATATTAATATATTAAAATCTATAAGTATATAAAATATATTGTTCAAGTAATTAAATAAATCTATTACATTTTTAGGCAAAAATTCAAAAACATCAAGCATTTGAAGCTGAAGTTGCTGCACATAGTAATGCAATTGTCGTTTTGGATAACACTGGAATGGGAATGATTAATCAAAATCATTTTGCATCATCTGAAATTCGTCAGAGACTCGGTAATTTAATAGTACATTGTTATATACAGTCATACACATTTTTACATTGCATAAATCATAGGAGTCACGTTTGATCTTTTGTAATCTCCAATGTGTTTGTTTAGTAAAATATAAATGATTTTGTAATTTTTACCAGTTAACAGATTAAAAATAAATTTAATTTCAATATTAAAATGTTATATAATAATGTATAAAATATTAATATTTAAATTATAAACAATTTTAGAACAATTGCATAGAGATTGGGATTTACTTTTGGCAAAATTGGCTGAAAAGGGCGTCAAATTACAACAAGCTCTTGTTTTAGTCCAATTTTTAAGACAATGTGATGAGGTTATGTTTTGGATCAACGATAAGGTAAGTACTAAGTTTTAAACTAATATTTAAAATGCATATATTAATGTTCTTTATTTTGTACACTTAGGAAACATTTGTTACTACTGATGAATTTGGTGCTGATTTGGAACACGTGGAAGTATTGCAACGTAAATTTGATGAATTCCAAAAAGATATGACATCACAAGAATATCGTGTAACTGAAGTGAATGATTTGGCCTCTAAATTAGTGTTAGAAGGACATCCTGAAAGAGAAACAATCTTAAAAAAGAAAGAGGTAATAAAAAAAAATTGTATAATTTTCTTAGTTTTTCATAAATATCATTCTGTATTTTTATTTAGGACTTGAATGAAGCATGGACACGTCTTAAACAATTGACTTTAATGAGGCAAGAACGTTTATTTGGTGCTCACGAGATACAACGTTTTAATCGTGATGCCGATGAAACAGTTGCTTGGATTTCTGAAAAAGATGGTATATTATCTTCTGAAGACTATGGGAGGGATTTGGCTAGTGTGCAAACACTACAGGTTTGTAAACATAAGAATACAAATCAATGTTATTAATAAGTCACTATTGTATCTATAATAATAAATTATTATTTTAGAGAAAACACGAAGGAGTTGAAAGAGATTTAGCAGCTTTAGAAGACAAAGTTTCAATTTTGGGTCAAGAAGCAGATCGTTTGTGTGGAATTCATGCTGATCATAGTTCACAAATTCAAAATAAACGTGGAGAAATTGTTGCTTATTGGGAACATCTTACTTCTAAAGCACAAGAGCGACGACAAAAATTGGATGAATCTTATTTGCTTCAACGTTTCTTAGCTGATTATCGTGATTTGACTTCATGGATTAATGATATGAAAGCAATAATCTATTCTGATGAATTAGCAAAAGATGTGGCTGGTGCTGAAGCTTTACTAGAAAGACATCAAGAACACAAGGTATAAATAATTATTTATTTGAATAGTTTAATTTATTAATTGACAAATAATCGTATTTGCTTAGGGAGAGATCGATGCTCGTGAAGATAGCTTCCGTATCACATTAGAATCTGGAGAACATATATTGAAAAGTGAAAATGCACCAACTTTGGTTAGTGAAAATTTGGATAACTTGATGAGCGAAAAGAGTTCATTGTTGGCTTTGTGGGAAGAAAGACGTATACTGTATGAACAATGTATGGATTTGCAATTGTTCTATCGTGATACTGAACAAGCAGACACATGGATGGCGAAACAAGAAGTAAATTTTATACAAATGCAATATTATGTTTTATAATTTAAAAATACAAAACTTCTTTAGGCATTTCTATCCAATGATGATTTGGGCGATTCCCTGGACAGTGTTGAAGGCATTGATTAAAAAACATGAAGATTTTGAAAAATCTTTGGCTGCTCAGGAAGAAAAGATTAAAGCTCTTGATGAATTTGCTACAAAGTTAATTGAAGGACAACATTATGCCACTGAAGATGTGGCGCAACGTCGTGAGATGGTAAATTCCCAATTAAACATTTACCAATACATTTATTTTTATATACATATTAACTTTTGTTATTTAATGTTTAGCTTTTAGAAAGACGTACAGCATTACTTGCAAAATCATCATATAGACGTAGTGTTCTTGAAGATTCTTATAGACTTCAACAATTTGAAAGGGATTGTGATGAAACCAAGGGATGGATTAATGAAAAATTAAAATTCGCTAATGATGACAGCTACCTTGTAAGTATTATTGTTATTATTATTTTTAATGATTGATTATAATTTATATATTTGTTTATTATTTAGGATCCAACAAATTTAAATGGAAAGGTACAGAAACATCAAAATTTTGAACAAGAACTTAATGCTAACAAATCTCGCATGGAAGAAATTACTTCTACTGGCCATGAGCTTATTGAATCTAAACATTACGCCTTAAGTAAGTCAATTTTATTACTGTAAAAATGTTGTTTGTTTGAAAATGTATTTATTTTCAACCCTTTTTAGACCGTATTCAATTACGAATGGATGAAATTGTACATTTATGGGAGAATTTAGTTACTGCATCAGGACAGAAAGGATCAAAATTACGCGAAGCTGCACAACAACAGCAATTTAATCGTACTGTAGAAGATATAGAGCTGTGGCTATCGGAAGTTGAAGGACAGTTATTAAGTGAAGATTATGGAAAAGTAAATTTCTTAATTATATTTATCCCTGATATTCAGATATTTTTTAGATAATCTTTTTCTCAGATATTGTGATTAATATTTATGTTTTCTTAAGGATTTAACTAGTGTACAAAATCTCCAAAAGAAACATACCTTGTTGGAAGCTGATGTTGCTTCACATCAAGATAGGATTGAGGGTATAAAGATAACAGCTGATCAGTTTGTTGATGGCGGTCATTTTGATGCAGACAACATTCATGCAAAACAAGTAATTATTTTGTTAGCTTTTTTTTCTAAAAATAAAAATCTAAATTTAATAATTTCCATCTTAGGTTGCATTATGTGATCGGTATTCATCTCTAAAAAAACCGATGGAAACACGTAGGCAACGTTTAGCTGATTCACTTTTAGCACAACAATTATTTAGAGATGTTGAAGACGAAGAAGCTTGGATTCGTGAAAAGGAACCTGTTGCAGCTTCAACCAATCGAGGCAAATACATGTTTACTTATTTAGTAACAATATATAATTGACTACAGAAAATTAATAAAGTTTGTTAAATTGTGCAGGCCGTGATTTAATTGGAGTACAAAACTTAATGAAAAAACATCAAGCTGTAGTAGCTGAAATTAATAACCATGAGTCTCGTATAGCTGCTGTCACTCAATCTGGACAGCAAATGGTCGATGCTAAACATTTTGCTTCTGATGATATAAAACAACGTTTAGCTAATCTCAATAAACATTGGAATCATCTTAAAGAAAAAGCATTACAGGTATAATAAATAAAATAGGATTTAATTTTTTTTTTCTTTTAGTGGAGGTTATCTGAAAAAAAAATAATTTTAACAATTATTCCTACATGTATATAATGATAATTATCTAAATTTCTTCAAACTTTACTAACTACCTAATTATTTGTTTTTAAAAAAAAATTAAAAATTTCAGCGTAAACAAGATTTAGAAGATTCTCTTCAAGCACATCAGTACTTTGCTGACGCTAATGAAGCTGAATCTTGGGTTAAAGAAAAGGAACCTATGGTCTTAAGTCAAGATTATGGAAGAGACGAAGATTCTTCAGAAGCTTTATTAAAAAAGCATGAGGCATTATTGTCAGATTTAGAGGCTTTTAAAACAACTGTGGGATCACTTTCAGAACAAGCTGCTGCATGCAAGGTAAGAAAAATATTTGTGTAATCATTACTGTTCGGTTTTATATGTATATATTTTTTTGTATTTAGCAACAAGAAACTCCCGTAGTTGATGTTAGTGGAAAGGAATGTGTTATGGCTTTATTTGACTATACTGAAAAATCTCCTAGAGAAGTATCAATGAAAAAAGGAGATGTTTTGATTCTATTGAACTCTAATAATAAGGTATGAATTTTCAATTTTTATTTTTTGTTTTATTTGTTTTTATTATTATTTATTATATATCATTATATATATATATATATATATATATATATATGAATAATCATTAAATTTGAATCATTGGCCTTATTTGATGCATATTGTTAATATTTGAAATTATAGGAATGGTGGAAAGTAGAAGTAAATGATCGTCAAGGATTTGTCCCAGCTCCTTATGTAAAGCGACTTGAAGTTTCTGGTCTGAGTGCATCTCAACAGCATTTGGCTACTGGTGGGTCTATTGCTGCTAGACAAGCACAAATTGAAGCCCAATACACACGACTCTTGAATCTAGCTAAAGAACGACAAACTAAACTTGCTGAAACTGTTAAGGCTTATGTGTTAGTCAGAGAAGCTGCGGAATTAGCCACGTGGATCAAAGATAAGGTTAGATCAATTATATTGTTTTTACAAAGGTTAATTTATTTTTATAAATGTGTTTTAAATATTTAAGGAAAACCATGCTCAAGTACAAGATGTTGGAGAAGATTTAGAACAAGTGGAAGTGATGCAAAAGAAATTTGATGATTTCCAGTCTGATTTGAAAGCAAATGAAGTACGATTAGCTGAAATGAATGAAATCGCAATGCAATTAATGAGTCTAGGTCAAACTGAAGCAGCATTAAAAATTAATACTCAAATTCAGGTTTGTAAACTATGAATTACATATACATACAAATTGGTAATTAATAAATTAAAGAATTTTAAAAATAATTATTATAATGGACAAAAAAAATATAATTTAAATTTGTTTTTTATATGCCAACATAATATATGATATGTATAATTAATGTTGCATTTTAATTTTCAATGGCTGGAATAACTAGGATTTGAATGAGAAGTGGACATCTCTTCAACAACTTACTCAGGCCCGAGCAACTCAATTGGGATCAGCACATGAAGTACAAAGATTCCATAGAGATGTTGATGAAACCCGAGATTGGATTCGTGAAAAAGATGATGCCCTTAACAATGATGATCTTGGTAAAGATTTACGAAGTGTTCAAGCTTTGCAACGTAAACATGAAGGATTAGAACGTGATTTGGCTGCTTTACAGGATAAAGTAAGTTTAAAATTTTGTCATATTATTTTTTGTTACATTTGGAAATGTGAAATGTATACTAAATGGCTTTTATTAGATTCGCCAATTAGATGAAACTGCAAATCGTTTAATGAACACTCATCCAGAATCTCGTGACAATACTTACATGAAACAAAGGGAAATTAATGAAGAGTGGACTCAGTTAACAGCAAAAGCAAATTCAAGAAAGGAAAAGCTTTTAGATTCTTATGACTTGCAAAGATTTTTATCTGATTATCGTGATTTAATGTCTTGGATCAATTCAATGATGGGTTTGGTTTCTAGTGATGAATTAGCCTCTGACGTCACTGGAGCTGAAGCATTATTGGAACGTCATCAGGTAAAATAAACATTCATAAATATTTTATAATTTATTTAGATATTAATTTTGGATTTATGCTTAAAATATCCACATTATTAAAGCATAAATATGTTATATTTATGTAAAACTTTTGTATTTATGTACTCCTATCGTTTTTGTAGAGTTTGAGAGCTGAAATAGACTATCGTTATGGTATAGCTCAGGTACAAAATGAAATATTGGTTTTTGTGTAAATGTCATTAAAAGTTTGCACATCACTGACACTATTGAATTTTTGTTTATGTTTTTGTTTTTCACATTCTATAAATAATAATAAACAGTAATAAATAACAGTGCCCAGATTCTTATCAGTTAATACTTTTATACTTTCATTAATTTTTATTTTGAATAATTTTTTTTTTTTTTTTGAAAACAAATTTTATATTTATATCAATTAATAAGGTTAAAATTCTAATATATTCTAAACATATTTACAATTATTATCAAATGCACTTGTTTATGTATATGTGTAATATGTAATATTGGTCATTGCCAATGATTCATAAGAAAACAAATTTTAATAAAAAAAATCAATATCATTCATTTTGTATTATTTAACTTTTTCTTACAAATTAAAAAAGTGGTATTGGTATTTTTGTTGCACAAAGAACTTTTTTAAGAAATCACCACAGTGTTGGAAATAGTTATTGAATTTGAATAACTTGAACTGCTATTAAAAATATAAGAAGATTACTTTGTATTCTTTTAGAATAAATAAATATAAGTTATTAAAATAATATATTTTAAATATATTATATATATATAATAATTAGCTGGATGGAATTATTTCATGAATGTCTGGGCCTTTATATTAATTATGTATATTGTTTTTTAAGTTTGTTTTTTGTCTTTTTTCTTATAATAATAGTTAATATGATTTATTAATGAGAGTGATATAATATTTCAATAAATAAATTATTAAGCAATATTGTATTCTAATAAAATACAGTAATATAATTTTTGTAATTTTAACTAATATCCTGTAATACATCTAATATCTATTAATAATATTTAAAAAAAATATTTTGAGTGTCACTAAAAAAAAAATTTAATATTTCATTCTGTCACACTTTTTCACTATTTAGACGAAATTATTTTGTAATTTTCTATGTTAATTTATATAATTTGTAATTAAAGGAACACCGCACAGAAATTGATGCTCGTACTGGTACTTTCCAAACGTTTGAAATGTTTGGTCAACAGCTTTTACAATCTGGACATTATGCTAGTGTTGAAATTCAAGAGAAGCTTGAAAGTATGACTGAAGCTAGACAAGAGTTAGAAGAGTAAGTTTTTTTTCAGTTTTCAATAATTAATTATATTTATAATCTATTAATGTTGAACAATTAAACATAGAGCATGGATAAATCGTCGAATGCAACTTGATCAATGTTTGGAACTGCAGTTATTCTATAGAGATTGTGAACAGGCTGAGAATTGGATGTCTGCCCGAGAAGCATTTCTCGCATCCGAAGAAGTTGATTCCAAGGGAGACAATGTTGAAGCTTTAATTAAAAAACACGAAGATTTCGATAAAGCTATAAATGCACATGTATGTTTGTTGTTGAAATTCTTTTTAAGTTTTGTTCTTTTTTTAATGTTAAATGTGGTGTGCAGGAAGAAAAAATTGCAGCATTACAAACACTAGCCGATCAATTAATGGCTGCTCAACATTATGCTGCAACTCCGATTGATGAAAAACGACAACAAGTTCTAAACAGGTGGCGTCATTTGAAAGAAGCTTTGATTGAAAAAAGATCAAAACTTGGCGAATCACAAACGTTACAACAGTTCAGTAGAGATGCTGATGAAATTGAAAATTGGATTGCTGAGAAACTCCAATTGGCTACCGAAGAAAGTTACAAAGATCCGGCTAATATTCAATCCAAACATCAGAAGCATCAAGCGTTTGAAGCCGAATTAGCTGCCAATGCCGATCGAATTCAAAGTGTTTTAGGCATGGGACAGAATTTGATTGACAAACACCAGTGTGCTGGTTCTGAAGAAGCTGTTCAGGTACTCATTTTTAAACCTTATCATTAAAGTTTATTAAAATTACATCAAAAACTTATTTTGTTTGTTGACATCTGGATGAATCATTGTTTTACAAATGTATATTTATTATATTTAATAATCCATGAGTACTCGCTGCAAACTACATTAAACTGTATTCATATTTTTTTTTTTTTTACTTAAGTCGAGATTGGGTTCGATTGCTGATCAATGGGAGTATTTGACTCAAAAAACAACTGAGAAATCATTGAAACTTAAAGAAGCAAATAAACAACGTACCTATATTGCTGCTGTTAAAGATTTAGACTTCTGGCTAGGCGAAGTCGAATCGCTATTAACATCTGAAGATTCTGGAAAGGATTTGGCATCTGTTCAAAATTTAATTAAGAAACATCAACTAGTTGAGGCTGATATTCAAGCACATGAGGATCGCATTCGAGGTTATTATATTCTACTATTGTTAAACAATATGCACACATAGAATTATTTTAATTAATTAATTTGTTAATTACAGATATGAACAGTCAAGCTGATTCTTTAATCGAGAGTGGTCAATTTGAAACGGGAAGCATTCAGGAACGCCGTAGTTCCATCAATGAAAGATATGAACGTATTAGAAATTTGGCTGCTCACCGCCAAGCACGTTTAAACGAAGCTAACACTTTACATCAATTCTTTAGGGATATTGCTGATGAAGAATCATGGATTAAGTTAGTGTTATTTGTTTTTTTTTTTATCATTTTGTTTCCAAATTTTTATATTTATCATTTATTATTTTTAGGGAAAAAAAACTTTTAGTTGGATCTGATGACTATGGTCGAGATTTAACTGGTGTTCAAAATCTTAAAAAAAAACACAAACGACTCGAATCGGAATTAGCATCACACGAACCCGCTATACAATCAGTGCAAGAAGCTGGAGAGAAATTAATGGATGTTTCTAATTTAGGCGTTCCTGAAATTGAACAAGTAAATGATTTTGTTTTGTTTTTCTGGTTTTAGATAATTTTATTAAAACTGTTATTTCTCTGTGAAGCGATTGAAACTACTAAACCAAGCATGGGATGAATTGAAACAAATGTCTTCGACTCGAGGTAAAAAATTAGACGAGTCATTAACTTATCAACAATTTTTGGCCAAAGTTGAAGAAGAAGAAGCATGGATCAGGTTAGTTATTATAACATTATTTATACTTTATATACTACGTTTGTATGCCAATATTTTTTTATTTCAGTGAAAAACATCAATTATTGTCTGTGGAAGATTTCGGTGATACCATGGCAGCTGTACAGGGTCTATTGAAAAAGCATGATGCGTTTGAAACTGATTTTGCTGTTCATCGCGACCGTTGCGAACAAATAAGCAATGGAGGTATAGACCTCGCAGATTCAAAGAACCATCATGCAGATAGTATACTGCAGCGTTGCCAACAACTACAGGTACACAAATCTTACATTCACATTAAGTTTGATTATGACTATTAACAAAACCGTATTATAAATTATTAGATTAAGTTGGACAATTTATCTGCTTTGGCTGCTAAACGCAAGTCCAAGTTGATGGATAATTCTGCTTACTTACAATTTATGTGGAAAGCGGATGTTGTTGAATCATGGATTGCCGACAAGGAAACTCACGTTCGATCAGAGGAGTATGGAAGAGATTTGTCTACTGTTCAAACTTTACTTACTAAACAAGAAACATTTGATGCCGGTAATGATAAATCTATATCTTCTGCCTTACCACTTAATCTAACGTTTATTCAAATAAATAAAACAATACTAAAAATAATTAACAATTTAAAATGATAATAATAATATGTGTACAAATTTGTTTCCCCTTAGGTTTACATGCGTTTGAACATGAAGGAATACAAAACATCACTGCACTCAAGGATCAATTGATTGCTGCTAATCATAATCAATCGGAAGCGATACTAAAACGACATGCCGATGTCATTGACAGGTATACATTTTTGTTTTTTATCTAAGAATTTATTGATTTAACCTTGAGTAAACGTTTTCTAGATGGCAAAAATTGTTGGGCGACTCTGATGGCCGTAAACAGCAATTATTGCGTATGCAAAATCAATTCCGACAAATCGAGGAGTTATATTTGACTTTTGCGAAAAAAGCTTCTGCGTTCAATTCTTGGTTTGAAAATGCTGAGGAAGATTTAACAGATCCCGTACGTTGTAATTCCATCGAAGAAATAAGAGCACTTCGTGAAGCACACGCACAATTCCAAGTAAATAAATTATTATTGAAATGTGAAATCATCATTAAACATGCAATGGTTATTGAATAATGAGTCATTGTTTTCTAGGCATCACTGACGTCTGCCCAATCAGATTTCGAGGCTTTGGCGGCTCTCGATCACCAAATCAAAAGTTTCAACGTTGGTCCCAACCCATACACATGGTTCACTATGGAGGCTTTAGAGGATACTTGGCGTAATCTACAAAAAATCATCAAGGAACGAGATATTGAATTGACTAAAGAAGCTCAGAGACAAGACGAAAACGATACGTTGAGAAAAGAATTCGCTAAACATGCAAACACTTTCCATCAATGGTTGACAGAAACCAGGTATGAATTTCATTTTGGAAATAGTTCGTTTTATCCACTCTTTCATCACTTTATTTTATGAATACATTTTTTACCTTCTTTACAGAACATCAATGATGGAAGGATCCGGTTCTTTAGAACAACAATTGGAAGCTATTAAGGTAAAGTGAATAATGTGTTTGGTCTTGCGTTTCATTAATTAATTGTATTATTTTATAGCGTAAAGCAACTGAAGTACGTTCTCGTCGTTCAGATTTGAAAAAAATTGAAGACCTCGGTGCTATTCTCGAAGAACACTTGATTTTGGACAACAGGTATGAAATATTGCCCCCTTGTTACTGGTTTTCAAACAAAACGTACTAAATATATGTATAATATAATATTCTCCAATCATTTATTAGGTACACGGAACACAGTACTGTAGGTTTAGCCCAGCAATGGGATCAACTGGACCAATTAGGTATGAGAATGCAACACAACCTAGAACAGCAAATCCAGGCCAGAAATCAATCAGGCGTCAGCGAAGATGCACTGAAAGAGTTCTCGATGATGTTCAAACACTTTGATAAGGATCGTTCTGGACGTCTTGACAAAACTGAATTTAAATCTTGTCTCCGGGCATTGGGTTATGATTTGCCCATGGTAGAAGAAGGACAACCCGATCCGGAATTCGAAACTATTTTAGGTTTTTATTTTGTATTTTTATTTTATTTATGTACAATCGTTTAATTTGTTGATTTTTGTTTAGACGTGGTGGACCCGAATCGCGACGGTTATGTATCGCTTCAGGAGTACATGGCGTTTATGATCAGCAAAGAGACGGAGAATGTACAAAGTTCCGAGGAAATCGAGAACGCATTTAGAGCAATTACGGCCGGTGATAGACCGTACGTCACAAAAGAAGAACTTTATGCCGTAAGTATCAGTTTATTGCTTCCGACAACATGCAATATATTCCATGACCTGTATTTAATATTGTGATGTGTCACACAGAACCTTACCAAGGATATGGCAGATTATTGTGTCGCTCGTATGAAACCATTCGTTGACGTCAAAACCGAGCGACCGATCACTGGCGCGCTAGACTACATAGAGTTTACGAAAACACTTTTCCAAAATTAAATAATAACAATATAGTATATTGCACGCTATATGTATGTATAAAAACTGATACATATATCAGTTTTTTTTTATCATAGATTTATATATACGTATACTTAAATATTTACAGTTAAGACTAAAACCTTGTGAGCAATTTACAATTAATTTTGCTTTCGAAATGTTATATACCAATTAAATATTTTATTTTTTATTTAAATGTTCCAAAATTATAATGAGAGTGAATTTTTGTTTGATATATTTTTTTCATATTTAAAATTAAAAATTTATAATATCAATGTTTCTACCCACAAACTAACATGTATTTTATTTATTTATTTATTTATTTATTATATTAGAATAGGAAAAGAGATGACTATTTATATTTATAAACCAATAAATCATGCTTATGCTTGTGAGTTTTATTAAAGCAAACAATATTATGTTTTACCTAATTTATTTTTCACAATAAAGTCTCACTAAATATGTAATTCGAGGAATTTTACCTTATTATTCTTTATAACAATAAAGCATTTTAAATACCTAAAAAGTATGTTGGAGTAATATTCTAAACAGTCAACGAATGTATTCATGTCGCACGTCTTAACTCATGAGAATCTGTCACTGCGTCACCCTGCCGTCGAAACACACAGTAATACGTTGAATTTGTATGTTTTACAATGTAAAACCCGGACGGATGACTTAGAGTTCGATTTTAGAAGAACAAGTGTGTATGACTATTATTTTATTTAAAAAAAACTGTAAATGCTGAAAAATCGTAATCTCCGTGACGGTTTCTGCGAACGTGTTTAACAGGAAACCTAAACGTACATACGGCATGGCCGCCGGTTTTTTGTAGCGTCGTGATTTACGAATCCTGTTAGCCGTTGACGTGGCCGGATTTTACTGGCTGAGGGTATAGAAAGATGTTTTGTCTTTTTTACGTCCCAATTCAAAAACTATCGCTTTTCGTGCAGGTTGACATTGCAATGACCGACACGAAATCATCTCTAGTGTAAATATATATAGTTACGAAACTCTAGAAGGGGGCCAATGTAATTATAATGATTGATGTTATTTAAGTACAATGTATGTTGTGTGTTCATTGTAGTTTTCAAATAAATCGAATACCATTTAACGTTCAATTTAATTTAATCGTATGGTTTAGTTTTCGACAACTACATAAACGGTACATTTTTTCACCGTTATAAATGTTATCTGAAACAGTTACGACTTTTTTGTTTAAATGCTAGTGTTAATACAATAAACAAATATGTAGAAAAATGCAAATATGTATTAATTGATTTACAAAGTATTTTGGCAGTATCAAGAATCTCCGTCCAGCAATTTTCATTTACTTGCTATTGGGTTTGTCCAAGAAACGTATCACATATTCTGCTAAACTTTTGTAGATTTCAGCCTAAATGCAAAACAGAAAATAAAATGTTTATCATATAACTTGAAAACAAACTAAAAAAAAAAATCGACAATTGAGAGACAATATCAATGTGTACATTTCGTGCTTGATATTTTGCATTTATCAGTGGTACGGTCGTTATTAAATCAAAAAATTAATATAATATAGCCAAATAGATATTGTCTGTCTATTGCATATGATGTAATATCTACGTAATAAATAACGTACAAAAATTATAATTATTAAATAAGTACATAGTGTTGAAAAACAATAGCATTGTATTTAAATTATTCATAAACAAAACATTTGAACTCTAAAGCAACAAGTCAAGTCTATTTAATTCTGAGTAAAACAAGGAAACTATTAGTTTCATAATAAATAATCATTTGTGTTGTGTTTTGTTTTGCAACATGTTTTGGAGTAATAAAAACGTTTCAAAAACTTAACACGGCAAAGGTATAATTGTATTGGAAATTAATGACAGAATTTATTTCAATTCACAAAATACATTCGTTTTCGTTATTTTTATGCATCTTTGAATTTATGGTGAAATGTTTTAATTTAAACAGTATTATTTCCACATATTTTGATCAAATGTCGAATTGCATGTATTAAGACGAAAATACTTTCAACATACATTTTGCATCTATAATTAACATACGTGTACACCTAATTGACCGTGCAAATGTTTAATGTTTATATAAAAAAAAAAAAAAACTAATCAACTTTTGCTTCATTATGAAATGTTTTTTTAAAATGTTTAATACTTGTGAAGAATCCGGATGAGTTATGACGATGGGCTGACCAGCATCACAACCATTAGTTATAGCTGGGTCCAAAGGTATAGAAAACAGTGTATCTATTTCTGTAAATAATATTTAATATGACCATTGAACGGATTACCATACGGAGTCAATAACAAAATACCTTCTTGTTCAGCTAATTGATGAACACTATCACCGAATACGTGATTTTCGTGAGAACATTTTGAACATTTCATGACACTCATATTTTGTACTATTCCCAATATAGGAATATTCAATTTTTTAAACATTGTTACACCTCTTCTGGTCACGTCGAGCGCAGCTTTTTGACCAGTCGTTACAATTATGACTCCTTGAACGGACAGATTTCAAAGACATTCATTGCAACGATCTAATGTTATAGTATTACCACTTAATGGCAGGTTTTGAGCGAGTGATAAATGCGTGTCCCCTGTTCCAGGAGGAGTATCCACTATCATGTAGTCCGTATGATCCCAGCAAACGCCTCTTATTAATTTATCGATGGCGCCCATAACCATAAGCCCTCTCCAAATGGCAGCCGATTGGTTAGTTATCAAATTACCCATCGACATGCTACGACAAATAAAATAATATAAAATTAAAACGGCATAGACACGAACAAATAGTTTACCATTTCACTCCATAGTTAATGAGAGGCACCATAAGGTTATCTGTAAACCAAATTTAATTGCAATTTCACATTTTCTCATACAATGCAAAAAATGAATAGGTACCGTTATTAATTAAAGGTGTTTCATGTAAGTTCATCATCAGCGGTATAGATGGACCGAACACGTCCGCGTCCAATAATCCAACGTCTTTGCTAGGCGCTATACACTTCAGCGCTGTTGCTAGATTCACTGGATAACAGACAATTGTTCTTTGATATTATTTATTATTATACGGCTCGGACGTACGATTTATGGTTACCGGCAGTTGTTGATTTTCCCACGCCTCCTTTACCGGATGCCACCAGTATTATGTGCTCGACACCTTTTATTGGCTTCTTTCGCGGTAACTTTTTTCTCATCAGTTCTGCTTGTTTTTCGGTCAGTTGTGACAAGTGTTTAGCACAAACACATCGCGAATGGTCCTGAAGAAATATAATCGTGTAACTATCCAAAATAGAGGTGCACGACAACACGAAATGTTCTCACGTTAATCAAAGGGAAAAGTTTTGTAGACCTCAAACACGTTTTAAACATAATTAAATATAACGAGAACAATCGTCCGGTAGATCACAATCGACAATAACAATTCATTTTTTATTACATATTTTATTTTTACCGCGGCTATACAACGATAACGGTTTTAAAAAAAAATAAACCGATAACACTTATCAGTTATCACACGATTCGTAATCACTATTGACCGACCAACAACACGAAGATAATGCCCGATAGATATTAATTTTGTGTCGTGTGCGCGCGGTACGCCCCGATCACATTTGTTTTTCGTCCGTGTACCTAAAAAAGAAATGAGAAACTGGATAAATCATTCGTTGTCCATTAGCGTCCGGAGCGTACGCAAGTGTTCGAATGCGAAATGTTTATTTTCGTCTACACGGTTAGTCCACTATAATAGCGCTCTATCTATAGTATTCATCCGACACGGAAACACAGCAAACACGATTTCCGTTTTGCGGGGTAACGCTAAAGCTAAACACTCGTGGCTAAAATTATCGTAAACGGTTTTTAAACGAATTTGACCGCCGTTTGTATTTTGGTTTGACTTGAAACACAACACGGAAGGTCGAGTCTCTTCTTACGTTTTCAATGCGATTCAATCGACAAAGGAGGTAAATAATTTTCCTGAAAAAAAGAAAAGAAAAAAAAACTGTTTTTTTTTTTGAAATCTCATACACATCGCGATTTCGTGAACTAGAGCGGTCGTCCGCTCGTTCACATTTCATTCAGTACTTACGCCAGTGCGTTTTAAACGTTTTCAAAAACGGTTAGAACGTCGAGGCTTTCGGCGCGCTCGCATCGATTACATTATTAACGTCAAACCGAAAAACCCGGTCGAACAATGCGGAACGTTGTAGTCGGCAACAAACGTCGTACGACGGGCGCCGTGCGCGAGTACAAGTCATTTTCTACTCCGAACGAATATCGTTTCTCAAGTCATCTCGACTTCCGGGAAGAACCGCGCCAGAGAATACGTGCGGACCGCACTGGCCGTCATCCGCGAATTCATTTGCACGCACGCGGGTCGGGTCCGCGTTTATTTTACGATCGTGCGGGATTCATACGTATCCGTGACGTTCACTGTGTGCGGTTTTTTTTACGAACGGACGCATAAGGACCAATAGGTTATGTTTATTTCGAGCTAACCGCGTGTTACGAGTGCGCGCCGGCCCCCCCCCCATATTGAAAATTTCCATTTTTTTTTTTTTTTTGCACAGTTATTTACTATTGAATTTGTATGTGATTATTTTAACCAGAATAACTAAAAAAAACATTTGGGGGGCTAGCGTGACGTCACACCAGCACCCCCTATTTTTCATACAAATTCATACAAATTCCATACTAAATATCTGTGCAAAAAAAATACCGAAATTCAAAAATTGGGTGGGGTGGGGGGGGTTGGTGTGACGTACGTATAGCTGGATGGATCAATGGCGTGTTCGCATTATTCGCGAACATAAAATTATGAAGTGCGACGTAATTACTGTTAGTCAACAGCTATTATTCTCCTATGTCGTTCAACAAATCTGACGTCGACACGGCGAATCGAATGTTTTGACTTTCGATAAAAAAATATATCGTTTTGCCGCGGACGAACGCCACCGACGCATTTGATAATAAAACAGCACAGACACCGCACGTTCGGTGTCGACGGGAGCGGGGATCTGTTCTAATTTTTAAATTATCATTTCGATATAGTGATTCGCCGGTTTCTTAAGTATTTTTAAAAACTACAAAAACGAACACCTTAAAAACTTTTAGCGATAAACGTATTTTATACATTTACTCTGTTCGTTTTTAAAACGAGATGTATCGGTACTCATTCGCGCGGGTAACGTCTTTTTGACGGAAAATTCAAAAATATATATGTTTTACCGTACCCATTAAAGAACGATATAGTAAATCGAGAACCCTCAATCATATATGTACTCAGAAGACTTTGAGTTCAATGTAATATTTTATATGTGGTCATCGTGATAACGGCAAACATCGTATAACATTTGCTACGGTGATTTTCTCCAAGTGTCTTGTCTCTGTTCGAGTGTACATCTAAACGTCTTTTTTTTTTTTATTGTTTACAAATCTTGGGTTTTGTTATTGAATCGATGAAAACGATGTTCGCGTTGCTCGCATGTACGTCTAATTATTTCTCCGACTGTCGGACATTATAATTTTTGATAGCGATACGCGAATTGCAATCGACAAACACGTTCAATATTCATTGATAGTAATTGGTATTTACCTGACGTCTGTTATTTCTTTCGTCGTTGGTCTTGTCATCGACAATCGGTATTATCATTATTTCGTTTTTACCGGCCATCGAATAA
Organism: Schlechtendalia chinensis; assembly: GCA_019022885.1. Taxonomy (NCBI): domain Eukaryota; kingdom Metazoa; phylum Arthropoda; class Insecta; order Hemiptera; family Aphididae; genus Schlechtendalia; species Schlechtendalia chinensis. The sequence continues at coordinate 4,162,181 of CM032349.1, read as the reverse complement.
CCGGATCAAGAAATTAAATTTGTTTTCGAACCGCGTGTGCGCGCAGTCCACTCGTAGTGATCGACGGAGTGTCGCGCGATTATTGCTCCAAGAAGTTTTGCGAGAATTGATTTTTGAACAATCGGTTGATGAAAACGGTGAACGACGCGAACCGCTCGATTAAAATTGTCGACAATACGATCGTGTGATTTCAACGGCACGTCGAAACGTACAATTAATTATACTTACGCGGTCCCGTTTGTTTCTTCCAAACGCAATGAAAACATTTTCTTCGATTGAAATGTATTCATTGATCTACGATCGCCGTGCAATAGGGTCGTCTGTTATAATCGTACGTTCGCGTTTCAGTGATTTAACATCGACGCGCGTTGCCCGTTCAACGGTTTCGGTGTACCGAACGCTGCAGCCTCACGGACATTATTTGCTGCATTTATTCGGGTGCCGAGTTGCTGGCGATGTTTCGGGCGAACGGTTTTTTTTTTTTTGGAACGGGGAGGAGGAAATCTTCATAAGACGCCTCCGTAATGAAAAAAGCCGGAGGTAGTGCCGGATTCACCATGAAGTGGTGCCTACCGGCTAAAAACTCCTCCCCGGGGGTTAACAATAAAAGTTATTCACCTAATGAAAAACGAAGAAAGAAGAATGGGAAGAAAAGGAGAAAAGAGGTATGTGCGGAGTAAAAGGTGGCCGTCACTAACTCATAGGTTGAGCAGTGAGGCGCTCGCGCGTAAGGCGAAGCTGGGAGGGTTAGCTACGAAGCTAATGTAAACATGAAGAGGAAAAAGGAAAAAAAAACATGCAACACAACTTACGGCTCATAGACACACGTGCGTGTGTGTCTACAGTCGTCAAGTACGACTGCCGGGCGCACGGTAAAAACACGGTGTTTTTGTAGCGACTGTCGACCGATCTCGAATTCGAATCGCACGGCGAGAAAAGAACCTTTCCCCCGGGCAGTTCAGGGGAACACCGTGAAAACCCGCGGAAAAGCGGTATTTTTATTTATATCTAACGGGTAAACCGGATCTTCACGTCGGGTTTTTTTCCCGTCCGTTTGTTGTGTATCCGCCGCGTCGACGGTACAATTCACCAACGTTTGGACGTGTTAGACGTCCGTGGTTTTTGTCCCATTCTTCCTTTCCGATCAGCATTTCGTGTGACGCGACGAGATATCGGCACGAAATAGAAATAAACGTTTGAAAACCGTAGAAATATACGCGTACGCTGCGCATTCGGTGCCCGGTCCGATTACCCCTTTTTCCCGCTGGCCTAAAACATCTGCGAACCCGTACCCGGAGGGGAATCGATCGAGTCGTGTCGCCGGATCCGGGAGGCGAAGCCACACGGAAAACGGTTGTGTTTGACTCGTCCGTTAAACCGACGGTCTTGCGAAATGCCCTTTCTAGAACATGTTTTGATATCGTACTGAGGTATTCCGAGCGAACCGCCCGGGGCCCGTTTTAGTCTCTGGTCTTTAACGACGAACACACAAACAACAGTTTCCGATGTGACCGAGAACGTTCCGAATCCGTCGTCGAAGACGTCCTCCACGCCAACCATCGGGTCCTGTCGGCCGTGGAAACGTAAAACGCTACACAGAGAAAGTCCGTTTCGGCGAACACGTGTTTTGTCGGCCTACGGTTTCTAATCGAAACTCGGCTCTCGCGTATCGACCTCTCGATTAGTTAGTCCCCCCGTTCATCCGACCAACTCCATGACAATACTATTTCCGAAATCGTCGTCCGACGACGGCCGTTCAGACAGACGACACGGACACTGCGGCGAGTCCGTCTTTTTCTTAAAACGTCATTATTATCAGTGCAGTCGGAAGCGTGTGTTTTGCGCGTTCGTCTTGCACGCACCGAACGTAGCGCGAAAAGACGGATTTGAATTCAGAACCGTCGCCACGTCGGAGGCCGGTTCTACTTTGGCAACACGACCACGTCGCTTACGACCGGCGCACACTATTCGACGACGGTGTTTGCGTGGGACGAAATCGACCGCCGTTTCCCAAATCGCACGGCGTCGGCCATCGTTTTGGCGTGTACGACACACGATTTCGGCCACGACGCGTCGATTTGTGATTGTTCACTGTCGATCGCTCGGGTTCGATAAACGGCGGGCGGACGATCGTTTTCACGACAGACGACCCCGGGGTATCGATCGACGACGCGGTGCTCGGCGGGACGAGAGAAAACGAAACGTCGTTACTATTATTATTATTATTATTATCATTCGAGATTTATCGATATTGTCGCGCTGTGCTTATGCGGCGGACATTCGATTGTTCAATTAAAACGGAATCGCGTTTCTATTCCGCCGCCGCCGGACAACGACCGTGTTTAAAATACGATTGCGCGCGCGTCCGTTTCCCGGAAACGCCGCCGCAGCCGAACCCGGTCCGCGAGCGACCACCACTCCTCTACGATATTTCGAACGGTTATCGTTATCATTATTAATCCCCGGTCTTCTCGCCGGGAATTCGTGTACACGCGTATTTAATGTATATAAAATAATTAATGTTCGGCTTTCGCGTGCGTCCCAAAACGGATGTGTGTGATGGATTATAAATTTTGAAAACAAACTGGTAGAAAACTGGCGTGCGCGCGTATCTAACCTTGGCCTGCATAAAATCGGCTTGAAAAACGCTGCGATAACAACAATGAACTCGCAAGCGTGCAATTTTATACACCTCTAGTCTCGCGTATTGACACGGACCGTTTGAAATCGTCGATATTATTATTATTATATTATTATTATTATTATTATTATTATTATTATTACTGTTGTTGTTGTTGTTATACTTGGATTTTTGTACGCCGTATTTGTGTGTAGTACCGTTAAATGCTAAGCGCATCGTAATAACGCGATTGTTGTTATTTGTTTTTAGTTATATGTTATAATTTTTTCTTTATCTTACAAACACGGTAAATAATCTACTTAGATAAAATCAAATCAAATTCTAGAGGCCAACGGTTTTTTTTTCTCTTTGTTGTCGTTTATAAGTTATAACTCTGTAGGGCATACATTTACATATTATATTTTTACGTTTTTGTATTGATCGGTCAAAAAAAAAAAAAACAGATTGTTTATGCACCTGAAAATGTGTCTCATGACCTAACACAACTTTTTGTGTAAAATGTTATTTTGCATATTTTAGATTTTTTTCCTAAAAAAAAAAAAAATACTATTAAAAATTTCAAATAGTTTGTAAACTGCATACCTATTAGTAAGTATCAATTAAACGTTTAAGTAAAATATAATTTTTTTTTGCACCATATATATTTTTTGGTAATTTTAGTGCATATCTGCTGCACGCGTATAGTTTTTTGCTCTAGTCGTAACTGATTAATATACTGAAATAGCTCTCTTCAGTTTCAAATAACATTAATTCTTATTTTCACATATACTATTATATATATATTCAATATTATAATATATTTTATTATTGTATATATTATATGCTTTATCCGTTTTGTTATGTAGGTGTAGTTGCGTGTTCCACACCATAAAATTGTTGACGGTCACAAAACAAAAACACATTTTATCGAAGTTTATTAATAGCTAACTATGCAGCGAATAAAAAATAATAATACTGTACGTGAATGCGTGATTTTATTTTACTTGTAGACTGCCAGTACATATTTATTTTCATGCTGCTGTGTATTATAAGTATCTACTTTGTTATCAATATGTGACTGGCGTGTACCTAATCGAACGTTATGTAAAAAAAAAAATATATATATATATTACCGAAATATAAACGCGATTTAATAACAACTTGCGAGTAATAAACATTAGATTCTATGTATAAGTATAGGTGATACTTTTGAAATGCAGTCGACCGTCTAATTACAAAATAATTTTGCAGTATCTCGCGAGGTATAATATCTGAAAATAATTACGCGATTCACATGATTAAACCCAGATAACGATCGTTATAAGCGATTTTACTTCTCTGAAAATCTCGGTTCTCGTACTAAGAGTGTAAGACTGTTTTCGTCGAACACGTACAATATATATATACTTTTTCGACAAAAGATTTCGTGCCTACCTTTTCTTCTTTTTTACCTCATTGTCGAGAAAGTTTTAGATTGGTTCCCCAAGTCGACAAAAAAAAAATGGTTTACTTTTCTCAGGGAAAAGTTTACTACAACAAAAAATACAATATATACACGACATATTTCATTGACGTCTCGTATATGCCGTTATTGTATTTCCCATCGTTTTCCTTCATACTATATTCATTATCATTATTTGATTGTGGATTAGCCGTTTTCGTTTTGGTTTTAATTAAAATATGAATTTTATTTACTTAACCATTTGAATGTTTGGTTTTGCGATATTTGTGATATTAAATTATAAACATGTACCAATAGCTATCGTATAAATCTTTTTAATCTTATAAGTATAGTCTTTGTTTTGGGAAACTATAAGGTATTAGTCATAAAACATGAGGTAACTCCTATATATTTAGCGTTGGGCGGATATGTTATAAAATTTAATTTATACCCGCCATTACAATTGTGCATTATCATCTACTGTATAATAACGTATAAAGATTTTTTTTCAACCATTCAATAAAATTCTAAAATTATTACAGCCAACTGCGTGTTACATGAAAATAAATTTACACGTTAATTTGCATTTAACTACACGTTGCCGGTTTACGTGTTTAATGTATACTTCATCTATGATTTAATATTGAGTTTTTTAAAAATATATTATATATTCTAGGAAACATTAAAGCGTGTACATAGGTACATATAATTATATATTTATAATTCTCTTTTCGTTTGAACATAATATGATAAATTACAAAATAGATTATATGATATATGCGTTTATATTAACCTATGATGCTCAATAAATAATTTCATAATTAACCAACAATTTCGAAAGTAAACATTAAACAAAACAAGTGTATACCTAAATCGAAACAATAGCATTCTGAATGTTGATTTGTAAATAGATAAATGTTTGGCATTGTTTCGTATAATATATTATGATTTCAAACGATTTCTATAACATAACACATAACTCTAGAAATTCGGAAAATTAGTTTTATACTGTTATTATCAAAATTGTATATTACGTTTTTTGTCTTGTGATCAGTACGTATTGTACGGGGAAAAGGCAGTGATTAAAAAAAAAAAAAAATTTCAAATAAGCTATTTCGATTTAATTTCATTATTGTTATTAATGTTACGCGCTACAGGAAATTAACATACTGACAATTAAACGTGTTAGTTTGCCACGGTAATTTATATTTCTTTCGATTAAATAATTTATCACCGAAACCTATATAATCGGTTTACTCGATGGGACTCGATCATTGTATACCGTAACTATATAAATATATCGAAATAAAGTCGGTATTTGAACAAGCAAATTATTATTGACATGTGTTATTTTTAAACCTTAGTTATATTAATGTAATCGTGTGCACGCGTCGAGTTCAGAGAAAATCGTATCATCGATATCTGATCATTGATCCAAGCTCAGTAGCGTGTTATTTCAACTCGCAATGTGGATTTTGTGTACATCATTTTTTTTTTAACAGTGAAAACTCCGGTGCAGTCATGTTCGTTATTGTAATTATCGGAAATGTAATTACCTATTACTCGGAAAATAATTTTAGACGGTCAAAGTTCAATAACGATAAAATAAACGATTGCTCAATGTTTTTGGTCGGGTCATGCTTTATGGCATTATCATCGTGTTGAATGCGCCATAAAAATAAAAAATTTCAAAATTCCCGACTATTGCATTACCGATTTTTTAAATTTTTTATTGTACATAAAATAACTTATTGCTTAATGTTCATATATTATTTATTAAACGTATAAATCGAATCGGTTGAAAACAACGTATTTTCTTATTCGATTCTATGAATAACGAGGATGCAAGTGTTAACAATAATATATTAAAACATTTGAATAATTCGTTTTAATATTTAAATCAATTGTTTAACAGCTTTTTCATTTATATGTATTTATTGATTTTCTCGAACGGTTCACGGTTTTAAAGTAAATAAAACACATAAAAAGTATAAAAAATAGACGAGAAAGTGAATCACATTTTTATCTATCGTATACTTATAGTTTACATTTTATAATTGTATTGGATCGGTTTTAGAAACGTATATTATAAAATAAATGTATATCAAGTACATAATTATGTTAAGGATATCAATACCGTCATAATTATTGCACGCGTTTGTACATTATAATCAGCTGAAGTCTATTTACGATTTAGTACTGTTTTATAATTTGCAATATTGTTTCGAACATTATATTGTATCGTCATACTTGTAGTTTAATGTGTTGATAGCTTAACGTAACATTAAATGTATAAATATATATATACATTTGTGTACGAAAGAAGGCATGGTATTTTTGACGGGAACGCATGAACGGTGGGAAATTATGGCTGAGATTGATGGATGAATTGTTTGATGAATTTGCAGTAGCCGTCCGCGGACAGGCTACGTTATGTGAGGATTTCCAGGCTTAACGGCTCGCATGATAAACGAGAGGAAATTATATAATATAGAAAACATCATCGTGCCGAATGGGAATTAATTGCATTTTGAAAAGTCATGTCGGTCGTTTGTATTATATTGTATATTGAATTTTATATAAGATGAGAGCACGGCGAATTTTATTATTAGTGTATATAAGTGAAGATGTACAAATGTACTCGTATTTACGAGGGAAAACTAACGCCTTATCAGACAGTGAATTAGTTGCAAAACTATATATACATATACGTGTAATCAATAGAAAAAAATCGTATTGAAAATTTTAAACCGAAATTATTTTTTTTGTCTTATAAATGCATCCGGCAGTCATTGGAACGTTATCGTTGGTTTCGTTCCGAAATGTCAAACTGTTTGACCACTGCACACGAGTAGCTTCCACATATACACGCAATGTTGGAAACATAATGATATCTATCATAAATTATTATACATTGTGATCTTTAACTTTTCCCGTTAGAAATTTAATGTATAACCGAATCATCGGTCTGAGTAATATTCTTGAAGTTATCCTTTTATACATAAAGTACCGTGAAGTAAATCTAATCATTAGAAAGGCGACGTGTTCAAAGGCGTATTTTTCATAAACGTATGGAAATATTTAGTGCTGTTAACAGTATTGAACTTTAAAGGTACGACCGTTAATAATGTTATTATATACATATAATGCAATTGAGTCGTATTCATGTAAGATAAATGAACGGGAAAAATTGATTGACTTTATATTGATTTTGCGATATGCACGACCGATTATTGTCTTAGAATCGTTGTACTTTTTATATTTATTGAATCGCCGCGGGTCTACTTGAGTTTTTTTACATTTTAATTTTTCTGGAAAGGCACACTCGCGCTGTCTTATATCATTTATATATATATATATATCTGTATGAAGGAAATAGTATTCAACCAAGCGAAATACAAATTTAATAACCAATCATGGTAGGTAATATTGACGAATTCTTTATTAATACGATATATATATATATGTGTGTGTGTGTTATTTTTCACGTTATTCCGAAATTATTCGTGATGAGAGGGATACAACACGTCCCGAAACAACGATGAAGGAATCCCGGGAACGTGCTATTTAAATCCAGGCGATAATAATTCCATGTAAGACGAAAGTTTGGACAATGTGTTTCCAAAAACAAATATAAATATGTCGAGTCTGAAAATGATTTCTCGATGTAAAGTTTATACTCGTATTCATAACCGCGCCATTTGCGTATCAACGAATGATTTATTTTGCGAATACCGGACGATTTGGTTTTAAATACTTTGTAAGAAATATTCGAATGGTTTTTTTTATTCTACTGTATAATTATATCGCTCGTATCGTTCTCTACTGGGAATTGTTCTCACACAATTTCCTTAAATTAATCTTGTTGAATTTAAATCCGACGAGTCCGTCTATTTCGCTACGTTTCATTAACACATTAAGTTTTCACATACATGTTGTAAAACTTATGAACTTATAAAACTTATGAACTTGTAAAACTATATTTTCTTAAATACTTAGATTGACTTTTATTATTATTGTTCACGTATTCAATTTCAAAGAATATACTATTTGTCCATATATCGTTCAATAATAACAAATACGTTTATATTATACGAACAACACAGTTTTCACGAATAGAAATAAATATAATGTAATTTATTTTGTTTTGTATAGCTACTTTTAATCATAATGAAACAGCCGTATAATATTGTTTTTAAATTGTGTGTATTTTTTTTTTTTTAATTGACAAATGAATTATTAGAGTTTGTGTGTACATACTTTTATTTGAAAACGAATGATAATTAATTAGTTTTAATTAAAAATTCCTATTACGTTTATTCGTCTATTCAAAGGGTAATAAGCTGTGCTTGTTTACATGCATCATATACGCTGATCCTCTACATATCGCGACGACAATGTGATTTAAATGTGATACAACTACAAAGTGAACGGTCTCCAAATTGTCTCTGTGCGAATAATAATCGCATCTATTGTCGCGAATAAATTAAAAATTAATTTCCAACTAAGTATAAAGACGTAAACGACCGTAACAATTTTTTTTTTCACCAATTTCCTATAATATGCACCTTTTGTCCTTATTATAATATGTACTAAAATAATTAAGTCCGCATTACGCGTAAGTAATTTTTTATCGATTATTTAATTTCAAATGATCTTTATTGCTACGTTATTGATACTACTAAGTGTGCCCATAAATTAAATTTTTTGCCTTTAAAAAATTAAAAAGCTTTTGATGTTAATGAGATCGGTTTTAATAGTTGACGTTCAAAAATGATATTATCTTACATATCAATTTAAATGATTTGAAATATATTCTCGGAAAAGACGTGCAATACATAAATATATATATATATATATATTGATATTAATCAGATAAGTTATACGTTATTAGGTATTTATAAGCCACAACGGTTATAGACAAATGTATAATATTATCTATAATCGTACGACATAAACATATATATAATCGCAATATTATATTACACCACGCGGAGAGTTGAAAAAAAAACACGAATTAAATTGAATTAAAAACATATTCCAATATATATATATTGAAATATTTTGTTTTTTTTTTATAGACGGAAATTCATATTATATATTTTACGTATATACTATATAGCTAAAGTTAATATAAATTATACAAACGAAATTGGCTCGAAACAGGATTTTCCACTTGTAACAACAATGGACGACGCGAAATGAATTCCGACGGCGTGTGTATATGATAAACGCGGATATTTCGTAGAAAAATTTGTGAATGTCGAAAACTACCGACGACGAAATGTTTTTTTACGTATGCGCCTATTGTACGCAAATGAAATTAAAACATAGACGGTACAATAATAATAATATAAATATACAGAAGGTGCCTATAATTAATTCCACGTTCGAAAACGCGTATCGCGGTCGTTCGTTCACGCGATAAAAAATGATAAATAGAGTGTCGTGTTTTACTAAGAATACGATCACTGTACACATTGGTGAATAAAATTCGTATACATTATGTTTAACGGTTAGGTTTACACGCGAGTTATGCCAGCAGACACAGATTAATATATCTGTGTTTTAACGATTCAACGAATTCCGCAATAACACGATCTGCGCGCGGCGTTTGTTCGCGCAAACGGATACTTAGAAAACAAGACGCACGAAACACGGCTGGTAAGCGGTCGCACGCAATATTGTATACGCAAACGTAACCGTGACTTTCATCGCGGTTAGGTTAGGTTCAACCCAACGATTCAGTTAGGTTTCAATACGAATACGTATGTTGTACACGTGTGTCAGCCGTCAGGCATCGGTTGATTATAATTCTGCCGAACGTTTTTATTTGTCGTAGAGAATACAAAACGATTCGCGTGTTAAAATGCGATTCTTAACGAAATCGAATGTCAGCGGAAAACACAGTCATACGCATTGTCGCGGTTTACGCAAGACGGTCGACGAAGGGTTTGTCCGGATAACTGTAACACGGAATTTTTATACGTTTTAATCGGTCGATCGAACCCATATTATTCGGTTCAAATTAAAAAGTCGGTTGTCTCGGGGATTAATTTTCGAGATTTTACCGAGGAATTCACTAAGAGATAATAAACTATCGATTTTCTACCATTTCGTCGTAAATATTTTAATGATTTTTAAATGGATTCATTGTGAAATACCCAACTAAATTTGTTTACGGAATTTATATGACTGGATATTTTCAACGCTAGGTAAATAATATATTTAAAAAAAAATAATATTAAAATTACGTTTTCCTTAAACTTTTTTTTTTTTTTACATTGAACGAATACAAATATTGAAACAGAAATGTTCAAAACAGATAGCTGATAAACCGGAGTGAACGTCTAATCGGTAATTTTGTTATTTTCAACATTCTACCTATATTCTGTTCGTGTTTAAGTATTGCTCATAATGTATACCTAGAATATTAAAATCCGAATGTTCGTAGATGAATTGAAATTGACGGCGACGAGCGTAATAATTGTACGTAAATCGAATTGTTCATTTTGCGAATAATATATTCGCGGGAATATACTTCCTATAATCAAGTTTTCTCAAAAGTGTAAAATAACGTAGAAAAATGTTTCGAGAGATAATTTCCAAGATGGATATTTCTGAAATTGCCTTTTTCCAAAATTTCATTGTCGATATTTCTTTCTTTCTAGAAAATAATTATCATTCTACAGATTTCGTGTTCATTAAATACTGTATGTATACATATATATATATAGACGTTATACGCTTGTTTTATATACGAAAACTTTAATAAGCAATATTTATTTCAAGAAGTTTTAATCACGCGTTTTAATGGTTCGTCGTATTTTGTTATTTCTCGAGTAAATACCTCTGTATCTTATGTTTTCGTTTTTTTTTTAATAATTAAAAAAAATAACGTACACCTATAATTATTATGTTTTCTTTTTAATCGTCTTTGTTATATAATTAAAGGTATACACGCGTAATATCGACACATATTCTTCGTACAGATATGAGACGCGTGGGGCGATACGAGTGCATGTAGTATATTGATTGCATTCAAAATACTCGGAACGTAGAATTCATGCTAATTTTATTGCTAAAGGTATATATACACGTTTTAATGGTATCGTGTAACAGCAGTTCCTGTTTTTTTTTTTTTTTTTTTCGTTTGTTATTTTACCAATTATATCGTGAACAAAAATGTTTATCAGGAAAATTTGATACGTGAAAATAATTATTTATTATCATATATATATATTATTCGGTCGCCTTTATTTTTCGATATTCCAAGAAGCAATACGAGATACGGTCACTGCACAGGGCGCTACAATATTCAAAACATTAGAAATGGAGTACACAGGGCGAACAAGTGTGGTCAGTATAATCGTGATTATCGACAAGTAATTTTGGAAACTAAAGGTTCTGAATTTTGGTTTTAAGCGTTTCATTTAAAATTAATGTTTGTATTTTGTATGCACTTCATAATAACGCTACATTGCTATATGCGATTCATGATGATGGAAAGAAAACTATTTGTGTACGAATTTAGATGATAACAATATTATAAGTGTCATTGGTTATAACCGAAAAAATTTCGTGCTTATACTTGTATAATAATGTAGTGCTGCGTTTTTAGTTTGTTACAATACCTTAAAAGGAGATTGAAATATCCCACATAAATCGAATTAAAAATGTTAACCTCAATATATTATTAAAGTTCTGAGTCGAATCGACGCGTTTAAACGTGATTTAATACTAATAATCACATTAGAATTCGTTTCAAAAATGCAATTTAAATTATATATAAAATCGTTCTCGAAGGATACGCTTTATTTATAGTGTTCGCCGGAAATCTAATCGGAAAAATCACTTGGCGAGATACACTGACTGCACGTCAACAAATATCTTGAACGAATTGCTCGTAATTCAGTTGCTATGCGGTATAAATCATATTATAACATTTCGCCGAGGAAATTTTCGTTCGGCGATATTTGGTCGCGGAACCGTGTGGAAAAAAGTACCCCCCCCCCCCAGTGATAGAAGAGTACGTCTGGTTTGAGCGTTGCGATGATAAGACCGGTTAAACGGAACGTGTTGAGTAAATACAAATGCATAGAAATAACGCGTATATATATATTTTTGATTGTCGAATACTTGTCTGTCGGCTGTTTAGATTTTCGAGCGGTACAGTAGTGACGTCACATGTTTACGTTCGACGATTTCGAAAATCTATTCGTGGTATTTTTTCCAATTTTTCAAATCGACAGAATTCCTCGTATTTACAACGCGTGCACCATATTATAATACGACCGCTTTCACATATTATTATTATTTTTAACGATCGCGTGACTGTCGGGTAAGTGTTGAACACAGCCGATCTTTTTAGGTTTTATCGAAGTATCCTAGTGTCCGCGGGAGTGATCGTATTCATAGAATTCCGTTTTTCGATGGCGGGCATTCGTCGACTTGACCGACTGCAGATACCACGTCGACGGTTAGACTGTTGTCATATCGTTGTGTAAGCGACATCTTTTTTTATCTTCGAAATTACGCGTGTTCGTTGGTGAACGTAAGCGGTACGATTTCCTCTACAAGTACAGATCCGAGTGTGAAACAACGTCGTTTCAAACATATTTTATCATGGACATCAGGCGGTTTCTTTGGCCGAATGTTCCGTAAACGGTCACTCACAAGGATTCGCCTCTTTTATAACCGTCGGTACAGTTGCGTATGTGAAATTGTTATTCCGCTGTAAAGTCCGGCACACGACACTGCGAAAATGTTTAGCTCGAAATGTTTAAAACGAAACTTTAATACCATAACACACTTAAAAACCGTCGTAGAAAACGTTCCTATACATACGTGTGTACATATAAACGCTTTTAACAATACGACTCTCGTCGTATTATATAGCGCTTATAAATACGTTTGCGAAAAAAAGAGAAAAAATTCTTTTACGTACAACGTAGCATAGCATAACGCCCACGGACGATTATTATTTTATTTACAAAACGGGGGACGTTTTCCCGCGACGTGTCTCGGAATTCGGACCACCCGTCGCGGTACAGTTTTGTGGACGGAACGCCGTCAAAAATCCTACTTCGGTACGTCATTTTATATACGTATACACGCGCTGTCCAACGTCCGAGACCGCGTTTGTTTGCCGCCCGTTGTTCGCGCGAGCACGCCCATGTCACGGAAGTCCGTCGCGCCCGCCGCCCAACACACGATGCCGCGCGCGTCACTTTGTGAGAATAGCCACCGGCAAGCGCGTTGAAACGGCTTCACCTAACCTCCTATTTAATCGTACCGCGGGCCGATGTTTAATATATGCGCGCGCTGTATGCAATCGTGTATGTTATGAACTCACGTTCGCGCGCGGATCTATGCGTGTGTGTGTTGATCGCGGTCAGACGTGTACAGAGCGTGTATTTTTGTTTGTATACTTATAATACATTTTTTACAGTTCAGAAAACGATTTGCGAGCGGTTTTTGTTGACGTTTGACTGTCCGTTTTCCACGGTTTGTCGGAGTCCTACGAAAGCACGAACTCGATTTCCATATAATACACTAATCGTATCGATCGTGCTCGTGACGCAGCGCGTTTTGATCGCGCGTCCTCGTTGAAATGACGGTGGTGGGGGGTGGGGAATAGTTTAGGCATCGGGATGTGTCTCGGATAAAGGATCGATGTTTTTGAATTTGACGAGAAAAAATAAAAAAAAAAAAAGGAAAAAATTCGAGAGGCTAAAACAATATATTTCTTTGAATGAATTCATCTCCGATGCGATAATTGGATACTCCGTATATAGTGAAGCTTTGAGGCTTCCGCGAAAACTGTATTGTCTGCCGGAAGAAACGAATAAAAACAAATCGTCGATCCTCAAGCAAGCGTTTCGTTGTAAATAGAGAAAAAGAAAAAAATGACGATTCGGATCGAAACGTCATGAAAATTCGTAGAAAACGAACGATCAAACGTTCTTATGTATACCACCGATTTCCGTTCGAGACATTCGACTTGACAGAATGGCTTCAAATAACGCGTTGGTCGGTTAGTCATCCGGACTCCGCACCATGTGTATATATATATTCGACGAAACGAAAACGGTCTCTTGTAAACGTATCATATAATAATATAATAACCGTTTTGAGTCTGACCGTCGGTATTAACGTTCCCGAGATCATTTTCGTTCTTAGATTTGTTGCTTTCTTCCTCGGACGCTCCGACCTGCACCGTGCGCCGTCCACGGACCGTATTCATATTTAAATCGCCCCTCTCTCATTCTCTCGAGAAAAAAAAACGATTAATCGCGCCGTCTTCCAGACATTTGATTGAGACGGGGGGAAAAATTTAGAAAAAAATAAAATTAAAAAAATAATATATATCAACGCACGCTTCCGCGACAGAAGACGCGTTCCGTAATAACATTACGTAGTTACGGGTGAATGGACCGTAACAGTCTCCAGCGACCAGATCGTTACTTTACGGGTTCCGCGAACCAAAGTTCCCGAGACACACGCTGTTGCCTGCACGAATGCCTCGTGAATACAATCACGTTTGTGTGCACGTTAATATATATATATATATACGCGAGCGCACCGACATTATAATGAATATCCTAATCCCTTCGTCGTCGTCGTCGTCGTCATTGTTATTTTGTGCCGCGGCGCGCACGTCGAGTACGCGAGAGCGTTTACATGCCGTTACGCGTACACGACTACGTATGTATGCATGTATGTACGATTAACAAAACGATAATTATTATTATTATTATTATTTTTTTTTTTGTAAATAAATAATGATATTTTTATGTTCGGGGCAGAAAGAAAAATATAAAACGTTTTCGAACGAACTCATTGTGTACGAGTTCAATAACACACAAAGGTTCATTTAAGATTTTTTTTCTTTTTTCGATTTCAACGTAACACGTCGATTGTAGGGATGGCGAATTGTCGAAGACGACGCTTTTTTCAAAATTACGGTTTTTTTTTTTTTTTATATAAATCGCATTTATTCTCTCGACCGTCGCTATATTCAAGGTTATCGATGATAGGGTTTTTTCAATTTATTGTCGATTTTTGAAGATTTCTTATTATTACCATTTTGGAAAATTTGTATAACGATTTGTCGTATACAATGACTGGAAAACGGATGTTTTTATAATCCATAATTTTTAACTGTTTGGTAAAATATACAAAACCCATCGTGTCTCGCATTGTGCGATTACGGTTCAAAATCTTTTTACCATTGACCAGTCTAGAAATGTGTACTTTTGAAATTTTATGTCTTTACTTTGGCACATTAAAATAAAAAACCGTCACGAAAAAGTGTCCACGAAAAGCGTTACCTAAATTAAGATACCCACTGGGGACTGTCAC
This sequence comes from Schlechtendalia chinensis, assembly GCA_019022885.1. Taxonomy (NCBI): domain Eukaryota; kingdom Metazoa; phylum Arthropoda; class Insecta; order Hemiptera; family Aphididae; genus Schlechtendalia; species Schlechtendalia chinensis. The sequence continues at coordinate 4,146,756 of CM032349.1, read as the reverse complement.
GAAAAAGCGTTACAGAAAAAAAAACCTAAATCTCCCTTATGGTTTGTTTCCATGGCAACCATTGTTTCGGTTTTGAAAAAATTTAAATTTGAATTTGAAAAAAAAATTTTCACACATAAGACATAAAATGTCTCACTTAACACGGACTCGTATGCGTTAATCATTTTTCTTAATAGGCTTATATAGAATGTGTATGTGTGTGTGTGTGTGTGTGTTTTTTTTCTTCATCTGTTGAAGCTAGCGTATTTTTAAACTTTTTTACTGTAGAAATTGAATTTATTTCAGTTGGTTTTTTTTCATTGTCTTACGCCCGCGTTTTTTCGAATATCAATAACGCGTATAATATAATTTTTTTTCAAACGATAATTAATCCGTTCGTTTGTTTGTTCGTTTTTTAAATTCGGATGAACGCGGTGCAAAGTATGAAATGACGTGACGACAGTACCGGCGTGCGCACAACAATGCAGTTTGATAAAATCATCTCCGAACGCGAATCGTCGGGAGACGCGTTTCGAGGAACATGCAATTACGTGAATTTCGATGACAATTACGTTTTCCGACGATTATTGTTCCCGCACACCGGAATCGGAGAAACAAACGTACATGCATATGCGCAATGGATGGCGTGAAATATAGGCAATTATATATGTGTGTCCGTTAATGCCATTGCGATATATATATAATATATATATACACAAGACTCGGTGGTAATCACATTCGTAATAGGCTTCGAAAATTCTCGACGACGAAAGTCCGAGTGTGTCCACGCGTGTTACTTGGCTCGACCTCGTACAAGGCCCCCGGAGAGTTCGTTCGAAATGTCTTTGTGCATTATCGTCGTATATTTTTTACAACGGTTATTGACATAGAGTACTTTAAAAGTTATACACTGTGTACGTGTCGTATCTATAACTACTATATTGTGTATCTGTAAGTCAATGGTTTCATTCACGTTACAGTAAAAACACCCGTTTTTATTGGTAATCATTATTATTATTATTATTTTTTTTTTTTTTTTAATTACTTAATATTTTGACATACAAGTAGCGTACGTTTTCGATGAAGTAAATCGATTTAAAAATCTATCTGATTTAGATTGGTATACATTAAAAAAATAATTATTTCGTGTTTGTTCTGCATACCAGAGTCGAGTTTTCGACGCAATTAGCATTTAAGTATTTTTTTTTTGAATTTATCCATCGTTTGTGCGTATTGTTAAATTTTATTTCATATTTTTTCGAGGAGCTTTTCGATTTTGGAATTTTCAGGACATTAAATAACCAGTTCTCTTATAACGAGGTTTTATATTATATGAACCGAGTGCTCGAGTACCTACAATAATTCTTTATAATTACTTTTCCTAGTAAACATCTTTGTATTATACATATATATATATGATTATATTAAATATATTAGTGTAAAATAGTTTTTTGTCATCGACTTAAAATTTAATTTAAATTTAAATTATGACTGTATTAAACAAAAAATATTCATGATCTCTCGTCCGTATATGCTCGTATGTATATTATATATAGATTGAACGAGTCCTAATTCAATAATCAATTTGGTCAACTCGGACAGGTGGATAGACCGTACGGAACGTTTAGTGTTTAATTATTTAAATCACTTGTAATATACTGAATAATGCAATAGTGCATATATTGCGGGTTTACGTCATGCCGTTGTAATATAAACATATATAATAGTATAATTTAATAGACTTATATACAAACGAATAATTGAACTTTGTTCTCTCCATCACCACAGTAGTTAAGCAAATAAATATAGTCATGTGTGGTAAAACATTCAAATTTGAATGATGGCCCGTGCAAACGTATGCGAATTCGCTTTATCTCTCTGTTATCGAACTTCCCGCGATAAGTACGAAATATACATGTATATACGTCATTAAATAAGTTACAAACAGTTTTGTATAACTACATGAAATATTTGCATTTGTCACGTACGAAATTCTACGAACATAACCTGCTAACGGAATATAAAGTCAATTGTCGTAAATTTTCGTCTCATTTGGCTTTATGTTGACGAGTTGATGAGCAAATTGTCAACAGCGTATTATAATATAATATAAAGAAATTCACTTCGATATATATTCGTCGGACTTCGAATTTATAAATTCGCATTTCCATGTCCAATACGATAAAATGTTCGTAAATTGGTTTTTATGGTTTAGATGTCGACTTGTTAGTCTTTTTCATTTTATTTTGTTCGTTAACGTTTCGCTTACGGAATGTAAACGGATATATTTTTAAAAAAAAGTAGGTACAAGCAAAATACTGCTACAGAGTAGATAACAACAGTTATCTGCGTTTCGTTTTGCTGTTATTTATAACTTTACAGCATATATAACGCGATAATCATCCTTGTGTATTCAAAAAACGTCTGCTTACTGTTTTTTCACGATTCATTTTTCCCAATTATTTCTTGATTTTCCATATACATAACTTTTTTATTATTAAAATTATTATTGCAACAAATTATGTTCTCTTTACTTACCCTTCCCCGCAAAAAAAAAAAAAAAATATATATATATAATAAAATTGAAAATATGTGTATGTACACGTTATATTTTCTATAAACTATAAGAATATTCGTTATTTTCTAAAAAAAACACGAGGAACCGCGCGCTTTTCATAGGGAATTCATATTGGTAAACAATTAATTAGTTATCTAATTCGATATGAGAAATGCATTTATCAAATATATATTAAATAAACACAATAATTGAACACGCGTATTATATTTTAATGATAACTGCTGAGAATGTGACAATATTCGATAAATGAATAAAATTGTTGTTTCGATAGAATTAATACGATGATTAAATCGTGAATTATATATGTATCAAAGACGGTTATAATATAATCTTTAAAAATGTCATACGATAAAAAATTGTATATTATATTTAATATAAAGAGTGGCATTGTATTTATAATTAAAACAAATGGTATAGTAGATAGTCAATTTCATTGTTAACAGTATTGTTATTCATCGATAACTACACTCCAATGTTAAACGTGTATACATAAATATGTGTTTTTTAAAAACGATGACTTTGATTTAATGAAATTATTAAAGGGTGAGCAACGAGTACGTTCTAAGAATGTATATATATATATATATGTATAAAGTTAGATCTGATAAAAATATCGAATGATTATTCGATTGAAAAAAAATTGTTTATGATCGAATGTATGTGCACAATGTATAATTTTATCGAAACCTATTATAGCTAGGTATATAAACACAATTATTCATACGCGATTTTAAAAATATAGAATACGAGTAATGTATTTTTTTTTTTTTTTTATATAAATATAAACTGTTTTGAAAAATGTATTCAATTGGAATATCATTTTACTTATATACAACTCGTATACTTTTTCGTATACATATAACAAGTATATAATAGTTGATGACATACGCGTTTTTAGGTTTTTTGTCAAATATAAGTTATTTTTGTAAAAGAATTGTAAACTATTTATATAATATAGAATCAAGCTGTGTTACCAAACACTATATATAACAACTTGTGATTGTTATACAATATATAATATACACACATTATAAATTACATTTGGAATATAAGTATAATATATTTTTTTTGTCATTTTTTTTTTAACTTAATATATTGTAGGTTTGATGTGACAATTCATGAATGCTTAAAGATAAAATCTAGTAAATCATCATTTTGAATATTTTAAACGAATTATTTGATTCTCAACTGTGCCATTAATTTTATTAATCAATGCATTATAGTTTTATTTTGTTTATTACATTGATACTGTACTGTGTTAACTAATATGCAGAGTTAAAATTAAAAAAAAAAATATTTCTTGAGCACAAATAATGACCGAGAAAAATACCATAGTCGAAAATATCATTAAATTAATGAAATATGATCTAAAAATCTAAAAAAGATAAAATAATTCCGAAAAAAATTGTATTTACATTCACAACAGTATCTATGCCAAAACATCGTATTATTATTATTATTGTTATAAATTCTTCGAAAAATAAAATAATAACAATAATAATAGCAATAACAGTAAAGAAAAGAATAGATTAACTATAAAGGCCAACAATGAAAAACATTTATTTATTTGATATATACGCCGTACACTAGACTGTTTGCAGGATTGTGTATGCATAGTTTGTGCATAAATTGAATTTACATAACAAAACCGTATTCGTCGAAGACTTTGTATTCATTGAATACGTTTTTGAAAAAAGCTGCGTAGGTGTATAGTTTTTTTTTTTTTTTTTTTTCCAGAGAAAAAGCGCCTACCTACTCAAACATTTATATTTTATCGCAGTGCGAAGACCGTATATATATATATATTTTAACGGCGAATCACCCATTTAAAGTTTAAAAAAGTATACATATAACGTAATAACTTATTTTTTTTAGCTCACCCACCAAATACGTGTGTATGATGTTGAATGGCATTAGCTAGAAAAACAAAACCCGTCCGTCCAAGTCGAGTACATGTTTGATATGTGTAATCGCATACATTTTTATTTTTGTTATACACGATCAACGGTTACGTACAAAATGTCGGAAAGCCAACCGCCGCGACCGGCACTCTTCCGAAATCACGTTCGTGCGTTGTCCACGTCATAAAACGTGTCACGTACCGCTACTATCACGGTTTTTTCGTCGTCACGTACGCCGATTTTCTAAAAAAAAAAAATTACTTTGAAATCAAAACGCTGTTTAAATGTGCGCGAGTGAACGTTTGTTCGATTCCGGAAAGATTGGACGCGGCTCTGCTGGATCCGTGCAGTTTTCCGATGGGTTTTTTTCTCACACGCTCGAGGATCGACTACGTCGGAAACGTCCCGCGTCGCCGACCACAGCTCGGGTCGACCCGATTGAAAACCGCTTGCTGGCGGATTTGAAATAGTCCCGCGCGCATACCGACGCGAACTTGGACGCGAATTCCATCCACGTCGATTACCACGTCGATTGAACCGGCCACGACAAATGCGCCCGTACGCCCCCGCGAACAGCGACGGTCGATCGCGCTTAACGGCCAGCATGGACCGACCGTCACGCTGGGTCTGTACACAACGCGAATGGCGGGCGGCCGACTCGTCCGCGGGACTAATGTACGATTGCGCGTACGCGATTCATTAGATTCGAGTCCGCTTGCCGAAACGACCGAGTTCCGGAATGACGTGCGTGCGCACGACGGTTTTGCGCGATCGTGTTCGCAGCGTCGTAATCATGTGTGTTTGACGGTCTGTCCGGGTGAGGCGTACGCCTGTCGCCAAGAGAATAATCGCACGCGATCAAAACCAACGTTTGTCTTCTATTTTTTTTTTAACGAAATTTTCAGCACTAATTATTATTATTGTCAGATTTGAACGGGTTTCCTTTTTGCGAATTATCGCCTTCGCCTGACAAACGAGTTACGGCGGACGTGATTCGTTCGCGATTTCCGAAATCCGCACGGTTGGTGCACGGCGGGTGTACGGCGCGCGCGTCTCCCACACGGATACGCCGTCGCCGAGGTCGTATTTCGTATCGTTCGAGACGGTCGCGTTATCTTCACGTTATCGAAACCCGTGACGGAACGCGTTATCAAAACGTCCCGCAAACGTCATCGCTATCCGTTCATTGCGCGAACCGTGCGCGTTATAAATATTATCATATCGCGTTGTCGTCGCGGACCACGTTATCTAACGGTGTACGATACGATATCACATTGTATTGTCGTTATATCCGACAGCCGAATCACACCAGAGCTGTGTGTAAACAACGTTGTTTTCTCCGAGTTCTGGAAACGAAATTAGGTTCAAACGTCCAATTTCCATTGTTTTTTTTTTACTTATCTGTTTTTGCTATACATATAATATAATGTATGGTTTCGTGTGTCCGTTTTTATAAGCTCGGAATCAAGTCAATTGTTTTTAAAGACACTGAACGTTTTGTCTCGATCAATAAGTCAATCTCTACCCGTGCGTATAACGTTTGGTTATATACTTTACAGTTAATGCGTGCTGTTTAGCATAACAAAGAATTCGATCCGATACGGACGGAAAATGTTGCCAAGAAGCGTGTATTCTATCGTTACATATGTATATATATATATATAAGTACAAATAGTGAATACCCTTTTGTTGCGAAAAACGTAATATTCGAAACAGAAGAGCTGTTACATATTTATGTAAAATCATTTAACTGCGGTTTTCATAATATTTTGAGTGGATGAGGTGGTGCATTAAATAATATTTATCCGACGGAAAGAAGGCCTTTGCGGACGTTTCTGTGATCAGATTATACATTATTTATTGATTATCGTCTGGCAGTACGGTATTACGCGTTTAAAACGAAACGTTTCAAAAAACATATCAAACACAGAAACTTTTGGATTTAAACGGTAATCGATTTGCAGTGCGTATTTATTGTCGCGTATGTTTTCAAAATATAAGAAAATCGAAAAATTAGACGTACATGCGCAATGCTCGTCAGTCAGTCGATGATTTTGTATTTTTTCTAGGAATTTCACAGTATTTCATTTCTCGTTCCCAATTATTTGTTTTCTTCGCCGTGTCAATGTGTATAATTTTCCAAGGTGAGCTCGTGCGACCTTCTCGACAGCGTTGAAGTACGTTCTAGTATTAAATGCGTTTGATGGCGAATGGTCTCGAGTGCGCGCGCTCGTTAATTGTAAACAGTGGACTTTTTTCAACATTATTATTATTATTATTATTATTATTATTAAGTACAATTCATAAATTGTTTTTCTTAATGTTATTGTTGTGGAACGCATCTTATAACCCATAAAATTATTGTGCGCGGTGTACATGTATATATATTATTCTACCATAACGTCGATGGTTTCAAGATATGTAAATTTATGGTGAGTGGCAATTTACACATTTTTTCGCAAGAAAACCCGAAACTATTATGTTTTTCAATATTATGATAAGATAAAGTTTTGTACTCGGAAAATGCTCCTTGCCCGTAACATAATATTATATGCAATCGTTTTGAACGATATGTGAAATATATTTTTTACAAGACAAAAACCATGCGAATAAATAACCGTTTTTAAAACGACGATATTTTATAAGTATTGGTTTATGCGAGACACGTTTTGTGTCGTATACGCCAAAAAAATAATGTTACCTACTTAATTGTAATAGTAATTACGTTAAAAAAGAAAAAAATGTTTTTAAAAATGTAAATGTCTACGGTGAATCGTGTCGTTTACAGTACATAAGTGAAACGCAACACGGTTTTGTTAAAAGTGTCGTTTACAAGAATTTTCGTCTTCTAACCGTTGTACAGTAATATATATCCGCTTTCAGACGATCTGCGCGGACGGCGCGGTGGAAGGCGGGGAGGGGGAGGGGGGTGATGGGAGCACTTGCTGCAGCGTCTTATACGATCGAGAATTACGTGGAACCGCCGTCGGTTTTCAAGATCGTCCCGGAGGATAACCCCAAGTGCTTTCGCAGGACGCGTACGAGCCATTGTACACGTTGTACATTATACACCGGAATGGAAACGCTCAGTCAGCACGACTAAGATTGGATTACGGGGCGACCGATCGGGTTTCGCGAGTTCGCCGGCTGTGTCGCAGTTAGAGGTCGTCGTGCACCGTAACGAATAGCGCTTAAACAATGGTGGTGACTCGGTAAGTGCCGCGCGACTGTACTGGCGTCGCAGCGAGGGAGGTCAAACGATCTAAAGACGCGATCATAAAATGTTCATTTCAGTTTGAATGTATGCTGTTCGTACGACGAGGTCGATGAAAACGAAGGTTGTTTTCTTTTTTTTTTTTCTGTAATCGAGTTTCTATCGAGATATTTTGGGCCGATTTATGCGTGACAAAACGCATACGTACGTTCGCTTTAACCGGAACGACATCGAAAATGTTACCTGCGCTAATGGAGGCTGTGATATACAGACGAGACACAGAATGCGATAACTGGTGTCTATTATTGATACGCATCTAACATTATATACTCGTGTGACCTTATACTAAAACGGATGTCTTTAGTGTGCAAAACGATTTCCAAAAAAGATTTTCATGTAATGTAGTTATGGTAGACCGTTTTAAGCGAGAAAAATCGATCTGTAACGATGGCATTGGTAAAATTCATTCGGTCGATGAAGTAGTACGAAAACTAAATGTATACGAGTACGTCCTAATGATTTCCATGAAAACGGTAAAATGTTTTCGGGGACGGGAAAGTGCGATTTGGCTAGGTCTCGTGAGATTGGAAAAAATAACTTATTGGGAGTGTTTAAGAGAAATATTCTTAATCGGAAAAATTCGACTAGTTGGGTATAATAATAATCAACGAATCTCGTATCATTAAAAACATATGTGTTGAGTTGAATACATCTGATATAATGCATCGAAAAATTTAAAATTAACTTTAGACAAATATAGAATAAAATACTTTTTTACGTTGGTTTTGTTAAATATCGAGTTTTCGTGTAGATTTATTGTGAATAATTACTACGTTTATTCCATACAAGATAAAAGTATAAAGTATATAAATTAATGTGATATAGGTTAGGTTCTTACATACTACAGCTCAGAGTTATAATAAAATCAAATGGAATTAAATATTTGAGTCCAGAAACCTTAATAAAAGTTATTACAATTTAAAATAATTCCGATATTAATCTAATTTATTTAACAATATTAATGACATTGTACTACAATTATAAAAATAATATTAAAAATGACTAGAAAACTAGAACAGGTGTCTTGAAATTGTGTATGGTTCCTAATCAGAAAATACCGACTAATTTTCACAGAACTTGGCAAGAGTTTATCAAGTTCACTATGCTGTTACTATATATATAGGCTTAGTCTCTCGGTAGGTTAATTTTTTACTTTGTTAAGCGTACGTCTGCTAGTTAAATGCAATTAAATAATAATAATAAATGATAATAATAATATGAGAATATTCATAACCGACTCTGGATCAATTTACGTTAATTACAATTCTTTGTACTATATAATATATACCTTTTCGCAATGCAGTGTTCGAGTGCCTATATATATATAAATTTTATACTCAGAACAACACACTGCTGCAATTAATAATATTAAAACGATTTGATTAGACATTTACGAATTAAATCGAAACAATTAACATGTGTATATATAATATTATGTTGAATATAACTTGAAATAGTATAGTTAATCCTTATAATTGCGTACTGATGATTTTATTTAAGGAATTAAATTTAATGAATAATGATGATTCGTCTTTTTCGTATTATAATATTTTGTTATCCCGCAGTCCTTTTATCTAATAATTTCAGATATACAAAACATTTAGTTTATTACACGTGCTAAGTAACCTATGTACATTGGTTTTTTCGTCGGAATTTTCCTTCCAAGTCGAAAGCATAACATAATATAACTCTAAAGAATATTGTAAATACAAAAAACCGAACTTTGTACCTACATCAGATATAAGAAAAATCCACGTTTTATCTTGTCATTATAATATTATAATGTGTGTGTAAACACGAAGTTTTGATATTATTTACATTATATATCAGTTACTGCAGTACATTTCATTGGTCTTCTTATTCTTTTGTTCATTGTATTGTTTGTCGTATACGAATTAAATATTTCTGAATATAAATAAAATAATATTTTGGGTCAGATAAAAACAACAAACTCATCTTTAAAGTAAAAGTATGTACCTTACTTTGTAACTGAAATGAAATGGATTGATCTGCTTCGAAAAGAATTTCATTAGAATTTTAACCATATATTGTACTCTATAAGGATTTCGCGTAATTTGTTTGATATTCTATACTTGTATTGTATTATATTGCGTAGCTAAATTGATCTATTTTAGTTATAAAACCGTTTCAAGTTTCGACTGCAACTTTTTTTTTTTTATTAAATAAATGCTCAAGCATATTTTTAAAACTCAATAACGAAATTCCAGAAATATCTGATATGTATATACTTTTCGTTTTACATCCACGGTATATAATAATATATATTGTGAGTTTTATTTTGAATTTCAAACTTTTCATCAATCCGTTGTATTCGTAATCTACAAACATTTGTTTTACCAAGGATCGGCGGATTCAGCCCAAGAAAACAGAGTTGACGATCATATAGATCTATAAACAGGGTTGGGTACACGAAGTCACGTGACATTTTTCCTATGTGTTGGTCCGTGAACGTTTTTTCCACTTTTCGGTAGTAAATCGTGCATCGATACGGTGGAAACCATATTTGTAATGGCACGCGTTATTCGGTTTTCTCTTCGATTTTCGCATTGAAGCGTAAAGAAAAAACTACCCCGAAAAGTCGGGAGGTGGTGAGCGTGAGGGAGGAAACGACGAGAGTTCTTTTTGAAGCGTGTCGCGTTATAAACGCAGTGCGTCACGGCGACGGTGATCTACGAAACGATTTATATATTCCATGCGTATTATCGTCACTATCATAATAATTACGGGTCGTAAAACGGTATAGTTACACGGGCAATCTCACAAGCGGTCGGGACGGCTGTACGATTTCACGGTATCCGAAATGTCGCGAGTTCAAACGTTCAAAACCTCTGCGCCGGAGAGTGCGACGGATATCATCGTATCGACACCTCCTCCGGCAACGACGTCGCGTTACGGTTTCGTAAACGTCAAATAACAATTATAATAATAATAATGATACGGTATTAGAATAACGTGGCACATTGACATATGACATATGGACGTTTGACATTTCCGAAATGATTGACAGTATACGCGGCCAATAAAAAAAAATAAAACGATTAATAGCAATTAAATACGTTAAACGCGACGATATATATAAAAACATTTTTTTTTTTTTTACGACCATAATAACGATCGTGTTCACCGCGATCAATATGGATCCCCCGCGTCTGTCCGACGGGCCGTCGTCGGTACGGTAATAAAACGAAACTCGTAAATTTCACAATCACGCGGCCGTACGCCGATTCACGCGATCCCGTGACGTACACACCGCGTATTGGTATCGGGCGCGAGTGTGCAGAATTCGGTGTTGCCAATACCGGCGGGACCGGATTTAAGTACCACGCGGCGGAACGTTTCGCGTGCGGTGTGTTATAGGTTATTCGATTTTACCCGCGGACAATAATAAATGTGCTACTTGAACGAGCGCGGTTGATCGGAGTTGAATTCCGACGCGGACGACCGACGGACATATTTCAACGATAGAAAAAAAAACACCCGAGCACAACGTAAACGACGACGACAATTGAAATCGCACGACCGGAACTTTTCTAGTTTTTCTTTGTTTGTTCCACTTCTCTCGTAATGTTTGTCCGGCCGGCTCCGAACTCCGCGAGTCGGTCGTCACCGCGGCCGTGGTCGACATCCGGAAAACGATGTTTGACTTTCGTCCGTTTAAACATACGAGAGCTCGGTGATTTCGTTTTTTAAACACTCTCTCTCACGAGGTTCTCGTGGCAAATCGTGTTGGGGGGGGCCTTAAATCCTAAAACCAACAAATAAACGACATATGTATACGTGGGCCGGATCTGAAACGATCGGCGCGTGATGTTCGTTGATTTGCCCCGCAATCTTTTGCCGACCTATTTATCGTGTCGCATTCATTCATCCGACGAATTTTTCCGACCGATCGATAACAAAAACGTCGTGTGCGTTCAATGGTGTTCACGGGGTTCGCGACCCACACGCGTGGTGTCCATCAGATTTGTCGCCATTGAATTTCGCGAGTTTGATAGACGGACAAAATTTCCTGTCGACCGTCCGAATGTAATTCGATAGCGATCGCCGTCGGATTCGCACGGGCCGCCGGACCGGGGTTAGACGTAATGACGGTAACGCGGTAACGACGTCGTGCGTACGATCGGCCGGGGGACCCGTCGAACGCCCGTCGTTAATGATATCGGGTTTGCGTCAGACGATGTTTTTTACGGAACCGTACGGGTCGTCGTCGTGTACGTTCTAACCCACGACGACAAAACGCCCAAACCCGCATACCGTCACCAGCGGCGTGTTTACGCGCGGGACCTCTCCCTCACCCCATCCCATGCCAGACACTCTGCAGCGATTTCCCCCCAGAAAAGATTTGAAAATACGCCCATATGACCGTCACACGCACACATAATGTGAATAGGCTAAAATCGAAAGTCAAAGAAAACGGTTCCGTAGTGACAAACAAATACCAGTTTGGTATTGGATTTCAAACCCGGAGGTTTTAGTTTTTCCGTTCTGTGTTTTGAAACAAGCCGAAAATAGATTGCAATTCGTTTGTCGAAAATCCTTGACCGGTGTTTCAATCGACTGTTCGGTACGTGCGACTTTCGATTCTAGCACACTCGTGGTGTACTCGTACGATGCGCACGCGGTTCCGTCGGGTTTTCGTGTTTTCGCCGTTGCGTTCGCGCGCGCCACCTGTGCGCGCGTGTATAATAACCCTTTCCCTCGGTCTCTCTCGCAGCGGTCTCTGTCTCCGTCCCGCCGTGTCTCCCCGTTTCTCATTATAACGCCATCACGGTCGGTCGGACGGAATATAATGAAAAAAAATTGTCGTCGGACACATGGCGGCGGCGGCGGCGGCGGGCGCGCTTTGTGTGTGCGTGCGCGCCATCGGTGTCGTCGTCGTCGTCGTCGTCGTGGCTCGCGGTGTATACGCGTGTATAAATATAACGCGGTCGTGCGAGGCGCGCGCCGCGTGTGTGTGCGCGTGCGTCTGTGCCGCGCGCACCGTATTGTAACAGCAGGCGGCCGTCGGGAGTTCCGAGAATAGATGCCGAAGGTCTCTCTCGCTCGCTCGCTCGCTCTCCCACTCGCTCTCTCTCCCGAGCGTGCGTAGGAGTTCCGAGAACCGCCGCCGAGTCGCGTTGTATAAACACGCACACGCAAACACACACGCGCGCTCGTCGTACGCGCCCGTTCTTCGCGCGCGCCGCGTGCACGGACTTCGTTTGCCGCCGACGCGTATTATTGTTAATCCGTATATCATCTGATACACAATCGTTTATTAGAATAATAATAATAATGATGATGATAATAATAATGATAATAATAATAATGACGGTCGCGCGGTCTGTACGAAATTTCAGCAACCACCTTTGTTTTCTCAGGTTTTCCGTCTCCGTTCGATTCGCCAGAAATATTGCGTTACGATCATTTCGCCGGCCGTGTTGTACGTACACTGCCGTCGAATAAAAAATGGTTTATTCGTTTTTGCTGCTTTTTTCCATAAAATTATTTCAGTAAAAAAAGAGAAAAAAGCTTACGAGTTAGTGATATTTTACACTCGAACGTTAAAAGCGTCCGGTAAAAAGCCCCGTCGGCGTTTTTTCGGCACGTGCACTTCCATCTCGTAACGGGACGTATATTCTCAAGCGTTTAAAGTTGAAATTCCCAGTAAAGTGCCAATGGGTTTACGTGTAAAAATTGTTATTTTATTTATGGAAAAAACGTTAGGGGCAATTCTCGTATTTTAAAAATGTCAAAAAGAAAAAACCGTCGGATCGTCGTCGTCACATTATATATATACTTATAGTCGAACGTCCGCGTTATGCACGTAACGTGTGAAGAAACCCGGTCGAGTCGCACTCGCGGTCGCATAAAGATTTTTCTCCTGTGACTCTCCTGTTCCCCCCGACCCCGATCGACCGTGTTACCCGGGTTTCTTGTAAAAAAAAAAACAAAAATACTGCAGGAACACGTCCGTTTTTCGTGGAAAATCCTTAAACCCGGAATCGGGTTACGGGCGAACGGGGGACGGGGATATCGTCGGACTGCGCAGACACCGCACGATCGCCAGACCGTCGCCCGTTGCACGGTGAAAAAGAAAACGTTTTGTTGGGTCGCCTCGGCCGAATAATGGCCCGTTTCTTTTTCTCGTGCCCGGCACGTCGTAAACACGCGCGTCTATTATTTCGGGGGGGGGGGTGTTTTTTGTTTGTTTGTTTTGAAAACGAAACGCACGACCGCTCCGACGGACAGATAACGACGGGACGCGGTACCCGTCGTCGGGTCCGTCCGTTTTGTTCGGACGTCATTCCTTCCGTCCGTAAAACGGCGAACGCGCTCAGCTCTGGCGTCTGGCGAACGTCTATTTATTTTACCGTCGGACAACCAAGAACCGGTATCGCCAACAAACAGAGCGTTTCGCGTGCCGAACGGCCGTCTTCCCTTCCGCGCCCGTCGAGCGTCTCGAGCGTGTCTTATCCGTCAATCGATCGGACGTATCAACTCCGAACGTCAACGCGGCCCAGAGATCGCACGCCACCCTTCGCGTACGTATCCGGGGGTACGGTGACGGGTAATTTATATGGCTTTGTGTGGTGGGGTGGGGGGGGGCTTTGCACCGGGACCTAACCTGACCGCAGCCACGATCCCTGAACCGTATGACTTCGTCCGTTCCCGTGTTTCGTTCCGTCTCGTCGCGAACGACGCGAAGGCGGGCGTTATCATTTGTCGTCGATTGTTTTACAATCGACTGCGTCGCGTCGTATCGTAAAACCCGTACACGGACTGAAATCGAACTGTGTATGTCAAAATCCAAATCTGGTATTTTCTTTTTCGACAAGAATTTTAATTTGAAACCAAAGACACGCTTACGTTTCGATTGTCGTCCCGACGTGGATCTTCTCTCTCTGGATTGACTTTGATGGTCCCGCTTTCCGTCCACGTCCACCCGTTCCAACCGCCTAGACCAGTCGATTGCTTATGTGATCGCGACCTATTAATCGCGCATTGTCGACGAGAACAATCGTCTTTGATTTTGTGACGTTCCGTTTGTTGCGCACACATTTTGCGCCAACGATGTTTCTGACTTGTATTTTATTTTTTTCATTCAACCGTGATTTGGCCCGTCTTGAAATAGATACGTATTTATTACAACGTGCGCGTATATCGTGTACGTTTTTCACAAATCACGTTATCGTACAATCGTTGATTTTTTTTCCATCTTGTTTTCGTCCCGACCTAATGGAACGACGGACGCATTACGTACACGCATAACGGGCGGTCGAAATATTTCGAAGTTTCGTTACGAAGCGTGTCGCAGTTATTATATAATACGGTCCGCAGGCGCGTATTTCGTTTGGAACGCGACGCGTTTGTGAAAACCGAGTACCTGGGATGTGTATCCCGCAGGGTACGGGGTCGATGTCGATTTTCACGCGGTCATACTGCTGCGTGCGGTGCAAAAACGTGCGTAACCGATTGAAAACGTTTGCTGCGGTCCTTTCCGGTTGTGCGTTTGGGCGCGTTAGAGAAGGGGCGGGGGGGCACGAAAAACGGATCGGACGCGTTAGGACGCGTGTCGTATAGAATTCCGTAACAGAAAAATGAAAAAAAATTTGACAATGACAATGCTACAAAATTCGTCGCGCGGATAAAATATAATATTGTAACGTAGAATGTTGTACCCGTCTACCACGTATTTATGATATTTTTTACTGCCAGCAGCCCCGCCTCTAGGTCTTAACGTTCGTGAAACACACACATATATATAACGTTGTCGATGTAACACGTGTGGACGGAATTTGATATTCTTGTTTGGACGGAATCTGTTTTTTAATATTGTGCACGGATTATTCACGTTTCGTCATTTTCACCGGAATCGTATTTATATTATCAAACTGTTGTTTGCTTAATGTATGCGTTTTAAGACGGTCTGTCCAAAAAGTACCGGGATTTTATTTTTAATGAATATAAAAATTAAGTTACACGTTATTCAAAGTCACCTGCTTCGAAATACTTTCCTCCGGGAGATATGCATTGGTCCCTGCGATCTTGTCATTTTTCGCAAGTCCCTTGGAACTGTTTCGAAGTTAAGACTTTGAGTTCTGTTATCGTATTCGCTTTAATTACCTCCACGTCTTGAAATCGTTGTCTTTAAGCGCAAATTGTTGTCTCGGAAAAAATCTCACAAAGTTAGATCAGGTGACTAGAGAGAGTACGGGACCATGGGCATTTTTTTTTATCAGCTGAAAATTCACGAATTAAAAGCACTGAATGTGGTGAGAACCCAGGTTCTTGTTCGACATTTTTCTGGGCGTTTTTTGTGAATATTCTCTCGCAAACGTATTAATACGTCTCAACAAAATACCTGATTGACTGTTTGTCCATGAGGTACAAATTCATGATGAACAATACTTGACGTATTGTCTTGACGTTCGACCCCCTAGGTGAGCTTTGCAAACTCGATGCACGCACGGTATTTATTAATTTCGGACATTTCGAAATCGTCAATCAAAACAAACTAAACCATGTGTAAAACTAAACTGAGATATGATAGCGACTTGTTTAAAACGTTCACTAATACGCGGGGAATATATCTATTCATCATTTAAAACGTTATCACGTCTAGATTAGTCGTAATAATATTTGTCCAATAATGTTTGGTTAAAATACAATACATTTTACAAAAACGACAATTATAAGTCGCCGCGCCAACGAATTTACAAGTATACATTAGGGACGGGATTTATACGTGTCCTGTTTTCGCGTTTTACGGGTCGATGTCAAAATTGTTCGTTATCGTGAATATATTTATAACATTTATGAAAAATGTTCTCCTCCGCCTAGTTTTTCGTTCTCTCCCAAACACACGGAGAGTCGGCCACCGTCGTGCTCGCCTTCCGTCCCGTTCGATCCCCCGACGTTTTCTTCGCATCCGGTCTGTTATCACACGGCTTTTTTTTTTTTTTTTTTACCACTCTCCACTGGCCGGGTACCGGTCCGAAACGATAACAACATCATCATCGTCGTCATCATCATCACCATCATCAACGCGTGAAAAACCGCATCGAACGGACGTGATTATCGGAACGGTGAAACCGCGCGCGCGGGTGTTGCGATAACGAAGCGCCCGCGCCCGTCGGTAACGCGCTGCGGAAAAGAGCGACGTTCGCGAGACAATGCGCTCGGGGATCCGCCCTGCGCGCCGTCGCCCTGCGGCACCCGGCACCGTGCACCCGGCACGATAAACCGCCCTGCCGCTGCACCGTCTCGCGCGCGTTCCCCCACGACGCTGCGCACGGGGGGGACGACGACGACGACGACGGCGGGTCTCCTCGTGGTCGACGGCGGTGCCGGCTGCGTTTTCATCATCACCGCCCCCCCCCCCCAACCACCACGGATGCCGCGACGCGTTCCCGGTACGGCCGCCGTGCGACGCGACACGGGTTGAGGGGGGGGGGAGACACACACATCGCCGCCGCCGCCGCCGCGACTCGTCAGTTGTGGACCGGCACGCGAATCGTCACGTCGTGATCCGCACACGCATACGCGCGCTTCGCGTTCTCGTAGTTTTTTCGCGCTTCCGTAACACCACGTACTTTTATGTTTTTAGTTTCCGATTTTTTTCGATTTTGATTTTTACACATTTTCGTACACACGTATCGTAAACGATCTGACGAGACCCAACCTCGCGTATTTGTCGGCGGTTTCTACTTCACGGAGTGTTCGCGCGGCCCGTCCCGCACACGCCGCACCAGGTATTTATCGACACGTATTGTTTCGTATTCGTATTTTGATTTTCAGACACGTGCTTTCAGTGTTTTAGCCACAAGGAAATTGTAATGTTATGTGCGCGTTGTCGACATTGTTCCGACATTCAGTTCGCGGGGTAGTTACTCGACTATCATCTAGTAACGCCGCAGAGCTAAGTCGTCACGGTTATCGAGTATAACAACGACAGGTCGACTAGTCACTCGTAAAGCAAAAAAAAAAAAAAAAACTTGGCACTTACGCGTGCGTATGTATATATACAGACACGAAAATGTTTTTTGCTCAGTATTTTTTGCTCGGTTTTACGTTATTATCGTGTATACATTCTGTTTGCTTGGAACCCCGTGTATTGGATACAGGAACGCATAAACACGACGGGTTACGCGTATGCAAGTACTGTCACACGTAGTGGTGTGCGATGATTATCGGTTAGTTAAGCCGCAGACGATTATAATAGGCACGGTTACTATTTATAGTGATTCTGTAACCCGTTATTTAAATAATGATTTATCGTTATCACGAATAAATAATCGATAGAGACGAACCCCCCCATTGATCACGTTCAACTCGCGTGTGTGCGTATAGGAATTTAGAAACGAAATCGCATTTTACGGTATGTCGTCGACGGTTTAGACGTCTATACACACACACACACACGCACACACACGTATTTTGTGCGGTTATTTCGGTTCCATCGAAATGCTGCATTTGTCACGTTTCCCAACGCGTTTGTTTTGCATACTTATATCGTATACGTGCATAATTCGTTTTTCGGCTCCCGTGCTCGTGCATCGGGTGGTATACGCAGCACGCACATACCGTGAAATGTATCCATCCTCCTCCAATGTGCAATATAAAACTGGTCTATATACGTACGTAGGTGTGTTATAGTTATAGTTATAGAATTCCGGGTAAAGCACGTGTACAGTATATCGAATGTGTGTGTGTGTGTGTGTGTGTTGTACACTTTAAATCTCCTCGGGTCTTTAGGTTATATATAAATATTATATACTTGTTACTATTTTAATTCGAATTAGTTAATCGAGAAAAAATTATAATAAATCGTATAACGGTAATATATAATAATGTTATCTATAATCATCACGAACCATTATCGTTTTTTTTTTTCTTATTTCTTATATATGTATACTATACTTATATATAACATGTTTATATAAAACCAAAGAAACGTTTTTTTTTTTTTAAACTTCTATATTAAATATATATATTTAATACTTAAAATGCGAAACTAATACGCATTATACATGCAAATGTTGAACAAATTAAAAACAATTGCTTATTACTTTTAAAATACATTGAAACATACATAATTTGTATATGTATACGAGTATGTTAAAATCGTGACACGTGAATTGGTGTGCACTGTACAAGTATTAAAATGGTGTTCGAAACACCTAAAATAACTTACGCAATATTGATAATTTCACGCGAACACTTTAATTTCTGTATTATATTTCTTAATAAACATTCCAACATTATCGTTTTGATTTGATAACGGTACCTATTTTTTTAACATTACGGTCAAGCCCTCGCGGATAATCTTACGACATTAAAATCATACTGTAATAAACATTAACCTGCAGATGACCGCGCAATAACGGTAAAGCAGATAATACAATACTGTTGTATATTCCAGTATATGTAAAAATAAAAAATTAGGTTATTTTATTTTGCGCGAGCGCCAAAATCAATAAAATAGATATATTTATACCAAAATTTAGATTTTTTTTTTTTTCTATAGATTTAAACTTGTTTTATTTTTGTTTTTTTTTACTTGCGGAGTATTGTTTTATTTCACCGATAATAAAATAAAATATAAAACATACATAACCATTAATAATAACGAGTTTTTGGTCGTCTGAAAACGTGATTTCTTTTCCGTTTTTTAAATTCGACTACCTGCATATACGAACCATGTGTTTTTTTTTTTCAAAACTATTCAAAACAATTTTCCACAACACCAGACCGGAGGGCTTATATAAATTATATATATATATATAGTATAGAATATGGGGTCCGGGAAGAGGGCGCATTTTCCTATATACAATATATATGTTCTCTCAGAGCGCTTGCTCATATATAATACGAAATCCGACCCCTGTCCCGCCGCATCCCCTAGACGTGCGTAGTTCCACTTAAGTTTCTATATATTGTATACAGTAACAATATACGGGATTTCATATATATATACGTATATAGTATGCTCAGAAACTGTCGTCTGTCCGTTGCGCAACGACAATATAATATATATTATTTATCGGAACCGAGCACGTCTGCGTGATTTTTTTTACATAAAAACACTACACACACACACACACATATATATATATACAGGGTGTCTAACGGTGATCTGACAAATTAATACATTTTGTTCTATTAAATATATATAATAACTAGAACCCTGCATTACAATTATTGCAATTTTTATTTTTATTTTTTTTTACAGTTAAAAGTACAAAAATTACATTTTTTCGCAAAATCCAAAATAGCCATTTTACGATTCTATTCAAATAATAATAAAATGTTTGGTGTTAGAAATTTTGATTAAACATTAAAGTCGATGATTTTCTACAATTTGTTGAAGTTTATTAGTTCATTCGTGCTGTATTTACGAACCATGAGCTAAGGACGTACCTTTATATAATGACCACTATTGAGTAACATCAATTTTTTTGAATACGATTTTAAAATTAACAACGTAACTTGATTCAAAAATCAACATTTTTCTAAAAATTATATTTACGATTTGGCTATCTTAGTATAAAAATATGTTTACTGTAGTGCAGAAGTATAAACATTTGTTGAAAAAATAAACATAAGCTTATTGTATAGAATACAAATTATTGCATTTGTCAAATCTCCGTGAAACATTCTGTATATTCAATGACGCATTTGTTTTTTTATTTTTTAGTTCACAAACTCCTACGCATAGCACAGTGTCATTTTTGTATTATGAATTATTATATTTATAAAACATTTAATAATAAACAACGTTTGGAGACGAGACGTGGAGATTTTTGGCTGATCCGATTTAGTTCTGTAAAAATCTATAGATCCAATCGTCGGAGATAATAACGCAACGCGGTTTTTCGAATTAATTTCGAAAAACTATTTCAAATATTTTCACCTACGCGGGTCTCTTTAGAAGGATATAGATCAGGACGGAATTTAAAAAAGTTTTTATAAAATGTAACGATGAAACTCTCCGCACTATACGTTACACGTGTTGTCATCAACGCCGTAACTAGACCAGTTGGGGCCCGTATGCAAAACTTAAATTTGGAGCTCTTTATTTCTACTATTAATTAGTGCAATTTAATTTATAATATAATTTAAGTCCCGGCCCGGTGTGCAATGCACACTCTACACACACGGTGTTTACGGTACTGGTTGTCATGTAACTGTTATAAAATGTTTCAAAAAGATTTGCGAAATTTATAAAACTGGAAGACGCGCTTACAATCCCCTTAACCATTTTGATTTAATCGGCATGTTATGCGTTTGCACTGTATACGCATACACATAACGCCGAAGTTAATCACGCGTTGTTTGTAGGTAGGTTTACCGTTTCGTTAATTCGAATAATAATACGAATCGAATTATTTGCACATTATAATTTATATAGTGCACTAACGATTGAAATATTTCGTTTTAAGCTCGTCGTCAATTATACGAGTGCGTACATACCATTTAACATAAACCAGAATCATTTGCTCGTTTACTTTGATGTTTACTTTTTCGAATTCGTTTTAATTTACTCGTGTTATATTTTATAATTACGGTTTGGATTTGTATGCATTTACATATTATTTTTTGTCGATCGCATTGTGTATGATATAGGTATATGCATAAAATACATTAAACGGTGTTCTGAATATCTGAATATTTAATATTGATTTCGTGAAATCTGATTGTAATATTTTTGTCATAATTATCTTTCAACTTTACATTTTGTCAGACTCGTAATATTTATAATCCTAAACGGATATGTCAGATGATTATTTTGAAACTACTCGACTATACGCGTGCAAATAATTTTTATTTCCACGATAGGTTAGGTTAGGCTAACAGCGTTTCGGTTGTTTAATGATTAAAAAAAAATAGAAACTATTAAAAAAATAGAAACTTGATTTATATATATATTTTTTTATGTTAATTGAACTTGACGAGTCGAAAAAACTAATCAACTTGCCCGGCTTTCTTGTGTATGTATATATATATAGGCTTGTAAAACCCCGACAGCATTGTGCGTGTGCCATTCATGAAAAAGTAAAAATAAGCGTTCATAATAATCTCGTTATGTATATATATATATGTATATGTGTATAATATGTAGCGTCGCGTATGACGGACTCACGATTAACACATATTCAAAAATATTATTGCTCATCGATTCGTCAACGGTTTCCGTTCTAGAAAAAACACTGCGCACACATAAGAAATCGCGATGACACGCCTTAATAAGTAGATGTATATATATATATATCTATACTCGGTAAAAATGTTATACAATACACAATATAATAATATATAAACACATCGCAAAAACCACTCTGACCTTAAAAAGAAAAAAAACAGTGTGATTATATTTTATGACGTCGAATTTCAGGAACATTGCTGTAATATATATTATAACCTACATCTCTTTTAACTTATCTTTGGCGGAAAAACTTTACAAATGTGTAGACATTCGTCTTATATCGTAAATTGTATATATATATACAATTATTAAAAGCTATATGCTCTAGTCGAGTACACACACACACACAAATGCACCCGAGCGTATATAATATCTTATACGACCAAATTTTGAATACTATATTATATACGTAAAATGTATACATTAATATTATAATACGTAACGCTCGGATAAACAATACGGGAATATCATATGAGTCGCAACTCTGATGTCAAAGGCGGATCTAGGATCGACGTTCAGGACAGTGGCTCTTATAAGCGCAATTCGAATTATAGAAAACCACATTATTGATTTCTAATTTAGAAAAAAAAATCTATCGATAATGCATTAGTTATAACGAACTAATTAATAAAAACTATTATAATTGGATAAATTCATTATTAGCAAAGTTATGACGAAAAGTCCGTATTGCTTTCGTATGCAAATTCGTTATTTACTACAGTGCTTCTCTAACTTTTTTGTCGTGGGTTCCTTAAATTTAAAGTAAAACTGTCAAGGCCCCCCCACCCTTAAGTTCTAGAATTATTTGTTTGCCGTAAAGTTACTAATAACGTAAAAAAAGACAATAATCAATCTTTGTATAGAAATTTAAAAACAAAATTATTACGTTTAATAAAACTATCTTCACACAGCCTTAATGTACTTATCATAATTTTATAAATTTTCGTGGATACTATTTAATTAATTATTAAACAACGTTTTGATTGTTTTGAATCTTACATTTAATTTTAGATGAATGCGGTCGGAAAGTCCTTAGATCACTCTTGTAGTGCCCCCAATTATCTACGGATCTTAGTTTGAAAAACGTTGGTACTCAAAAAAAAAATATTCATTTAATATTTTGTGTTTAAGAGGTTAATTAATGTTGTTGTTAGTTAACTTTATAACTTTCGACATTAATAAATGAATATGTTAAATAGAATACTTGAAGATGTAAAATGATGTGTGAAAACTGTATAAAAACTTTAAAAATGAGTTTCTATTATATGTAAAAATATTACTCATAATTTTGAGCACAGACATCTTTTTCTTATGAGTGAACGTGATACTTTTGATTTTTTTTTTAAATTGCTATACTTAGATCGATTGTCGTACGTACGTCGATAAAGTTAAAAATCCTAAAACGAACAAATAAATTTGTAAATCTGAGATAACGCTATCCAATTTGAATACATTTGAACCGTCATGAAATTTTTATTAAATTTTCAATGTTTTTTTAAAAATGTTGCGACACCATTTATATAACATAAAACCGAATTTTTTTAATGGCATTATAATAATAACCAATTCGGATTAAATATCATCGTTAAAAATGTATTTATATAGATGTATATATACAAATCGAAAAGAAAAACTTTGGTTTTTTCTTTTCGTTTTTCAAAAAAAAATTTCATCTTTTCTGCCGGCACCTACACTCACATATATATTGATTAATGTTTCCGAGAAACACGTGCGGGCCCTAAGGTATACTGTGCACATTAGACATATATATATATATATATTTTATAGTAAATTTCCCCTCGTTGCCGTCCTGACGTATGTGATATATACAACGTGCGTGTATGAAGAGTATATAGATACGAAATAAATGACGCTTTTTATCCTTCGTTTTCTTCGTTTTGTCATTGGTTTTTTTTTCTTTTTTACTCGCTGTATATTATATATTTTTGATTTACATTTTGTTTCCAAGTCTTAAATCGTAATAAAGACAGGAGGCGGTACGCGGTCAGAGTTTTGAAAATTACGTGCGGTGAATAGTATATACACAATATATATATGTAAGTATTCGTTTTCCACGTATTCGATTTTTAGGTCATTCCTCTCCCTCTCACCCGGTTTCATTGCGTCTTACGTCGTTTTTATCAATCTCCGTGATATTTCATGTATATTGTGCCCGGGCTGTGTGTACATATTATTACATGCTTTTTTTTCTTCCAATTTTACGTTTTCAAACTTAAATTTTCGTTATTCGTAATGTGTTTTCTTAATATTCTGATAGTAGGTACGAAATAATGAGTAAAAACTATATTTGCTATATATGCATATTGCACGATATATTGAGTTTTATTGATTTATTTACATAGCTAGCTAATGTTGGTAGCTTCAGCATCTTACACTCTATATAAGTTGGTCGATTTGACTCGAGTACGCCAATCGGCGGTGTCATAATAAAACCTATATTGTTATGTTATGTTGTGAATACTTCAAATTCAACTTAAATATTAAAACGTATGTGTACATATATTTTGATGTATACACATATCGAACGACGGAGTGTAAGGGATTTGTAGATAAAACAAAAACTTTAAACCTCTGATTATATGTATATACCTAAACTACTCGGTGTTATGTAATATATTTTTCTAATCCGATATAAACACATGTTATATTATATTCAGTTTGAATAAGTCCTAAAACTATTCAAGATAAAAAAAAATTAAACATCATACGTTCTCGGAATTGTGATTTCCAAAGTATTAAGTTTATCATAAATAACACAATATATATCTCATCGCACTAGACTGTTAATAAGCACAGGTTAAATACGCATTATTATTATTATTACTATTATTTATTGGTATATCAGGTATACATCGGAGTTTGTAATAATTTAAATTTCAAAACAAAAGCGGTTTATATATATAATAGAATTTATAACGTATATCGCCGTACTACAATTGTTTTAATAAAACTGCGATTTCCAAAATGTCTTGTATATTATCCGGAAATCGTTAAAACATTATATAACGGCGAATTTTATATATATATATATATACATGCACACGCTTTTGACACGAGTAAGTATATATATTGTTAAACGTGTCGACACGGTCGAAAACGTTTTCTGCAACAGCATCGTCGCGCAATACGATTATCTAGAGGTGGGGGGGGGGGGTAGAAGAATATTAAATTTATAAAAACGAATTTCAACGAGTGATATATTATTAGAACAATCGAGTGTATAATTTTTGCGTTTCGATTTTGTCGGCGATTAGGCGATACATTATCATCGCGGAAAAATAATTTTGAAATAATTTATTGTGACGAAGCTGATACGAGTTGATATGACACAGTAATAACTATACAGAGTTGTGTATTGAATCTTACATGCTGAAATTGCTTTTTAAAAATTGTTTTGTTTAATTATTAATTTATTTGGGTTTTTCATTCAACAAAGTAATTTCGCAATCACTTTTCAGCATAGAATTAAAATTTTATATAATTTATGTATATTATCATGTATAAAAAAATTGAAGCACTAAATTCTCAAACCGAGTTCGACTTTTATTTATTTATTTTGAATTTCACGAGCCATTAAATTATTCTTTTTCGACTCGGTCTTCGACGAGTGCGCACACAATATAAATGTATAACATATAAGTGTAATATATGTATATATATATATATATATATATTATATAATATAATATATAATAGAATAATATACATAATACAATATTATATTATTTATATTATAAATATATTTTATAGATATATTATATACACACGTCACGCTTTTTATTTATACTGTATGAACCAAAACAAATATACGTCCGTTTTAAAACAGACACGGTGTACAACAATCTATCTGTCGAAACGGTTAATATAAACGTTTTCTCTAGACGAATATCGCAATATTATATATACAAGCACGTGGCCAAAAAAAACATATTGATATATGTTTCATATATACGGTGATTTGTTCGGCGCAGTATAAATTACTTTTTCGTATATACGTATTATATTTAGAATGATCCGCAGTGTGTACAGAGTGGTTTCCTTCTCGCGAGCCAGCTGTCATATCCGCCAAGGCCTTTTCCGACAAGTGTCATTATTATTCGGTAAGGAGAACAGTTCTTTCAAATCGTTCAAGGAATACAATATTTTATAGACCACTTTTCAAAATTATCCAGCCCCAATCCTCTTGTACAGTTAGTTACCAGATACCACAAAACAATATGATGTACCTCAAACGAACGCGAACTTTTGATTTTCAAATAGCGACCTACATTTGCGTTTGCGAGTAATTGTTACATAAATATTCGGTCATAGAGAAGGTTAGTCACTTTTTAAGTGGGAACGTAATCAATCTGCACCGTAAACATATAGGTATCGCCGACGTGGTGATATCATGCACAAGTCGTGTATACATGCGTCTGATCAAGCGTTTCCAAGAGGACAAATTTGCAATATCTATATACAGACAGCATGTATCTCAGGTCCTCGTTCACCGCGCGGACTTACATTTAAATACGTTTGTTGGTCAGTAACTCGCCGTACTCGGGAAACATTCGCGCGAGATTTTCAAAAAAAAATTCACTTTACCGTAGAAATACACCCGTAATCGAAAATCAAAACGAATTGCCCGTTTTAAAATCAAATGTGGACGGATGATTCGTATCGACGAATGAAAAATTACAATTACGATCATATTTCACGAGATATACGAGCCAGTTGGCAAAGCTCGGCTTTGATAAAACAAAATCGCCCTGTACGCAGAACCTATTCGCTGTGCGTGCGTTTGTGTGTGTGTGTGTGTGTGTGTGTGCGTGTGCATACGAGCAGATGTAAATCCTTTAGTCTCGAGGGGGTTTCGAGTTCGAAGGATAATAATACGCGGAAAGTCTCCGCGACCGTCTGCGTAGACATACATGCCTACTGCAGCAGCGACAACGACAGCAGTTGCGTGCATACAACGCGGTTCACCGCCCCCCCTCCCCCCACCACCACCACATCACCGGCTATTATAAGACGTTAAACTTTACGGTTATGACATAATAGTAAAATATATTTTCGGGTTATGTATTACTATTATATCGCGACGTGCAATAGGCCTAACGTATTATGCCCCCACCGCTCCTCTCCCTTAACCGATCGTATTCAATTACGGTGTTGACCATCATTTTTTTTTTTTTTTTTTTTTTTTACGTATTCATAACTTGCGACGGTTTTATTGAACGCTGTCGTAAAAGAAATCAAATCAATTTTAAATCCATAATGATAGAAAAAAAGAAAGAAAATGTCTCCGCTTTTTAGAGGCGTCTAGCTGATAATGGTACGAATAGTGAACGAACGTTCTTTTTTTTTAGCGAGAAAAAAATACATTACAATTTAAAATGTCTACAATTAATTTTTTGTGACAACGCAAAATCGGTCACGAAAAAAAAAAGTCGTATCCAGCACAAAAACATATATATATATTATTTATATATGTTAAAAGTTAACGACGCAAACAAATTATATACGCTACTTCGACACGATCAGTCGGTAATTTTATACAATTATATATATTTTTTTTCATCAATTCGCACGACTCGTTTATGATTCAATAAAACTCGGAGCTTGACATTGAACATAAAAAAAAAATATTATTATCAAGAGGTGATTATTGAAAATTAATCAAACGAATTTTAGTACGTTTTGAAATGTTTAAATGCATGTTTTAAAAAAAATTTCGAGATTTTTAATATTTCCCGATTTTTGATTGTTTTTCGCAGAATGTAAGTGGTTTTTTCTTTTTTTTTTTTGCTGCATTAAATTCACAGTCCTGAATTAATTATTGTTAAAAGTTTTCGCGACCGGACGAGTTCACAGTTGGGGATGGTAGTAGATGCGAATGCGCGCTTACACGCCTCGTCGCAATGATATATTTCGTCGGCCGAAAAAAAGTCTCTCTCTCTCTTTCACCGTGTATTTTCCTATCGTCAATGGTGTCGTCGAGAGTTCTACGAAATTTCGCTTTCTCCGCGCATTCGTATCCTGCCGCAATACTTAATGCGCGCGCGGCAACGTTATCAATAATTATTCATCCGTCACATTCATACGTAGTATTTATGTACTTTCACCGAGAAATATTATCGTCGTCGTCGTCATAACGACGTTTTATGAATGAAACGACGACGACGACGTCGTCGTTACTAGCACAAATACGTGTATTTTAATGTTATTAAACACGAACGGAATAATCTCGCGCGTATTTCGTTCCTCGCGAACACAAAGGGCGAGGGGAAAGAAAAAAAAAACCTTATAATAATAATAGTCGAGACGATTAATCAGACCAATTTAATATCGATTATCGCGTGGTTCACACACACACACACACACACACACACACATATATATATATATTTATAGACTTATAGTAGTAGAACCGTATGAACGCGATATAAACGATACATCGTATAATATACACATAAAAACGGTTACATTGTTCTACGAAATTGTGTAAGACACTGCGCGCAAACGACATGTTTGATTGTACGATAACGGCAAAACTAAATGACGTGCAGACGCGGATGTATCGATCAACGATCGGTCTTATCGACAATAACGTATGATACATTGATTCCAACCTACGATATTTTCGTTAACACTCGGCTGCTGCGATACCAGTCGTGTGAAAATCTAGAGAAACGTTTTTGTTGCCCGCGGCTAACGGTGTGTGTCTTGTAGGTGAGTTTTGATTTCGAAACAACGCCTCCGTGTCGGTGTTCTAAAAGTCAAATCGGACCGGCCAAAGTCTCAGGATTTCGTCAGAGCGGTGTTTGGAAATCGGAACAATATTTAAATAAAAAACCGTCTCTCCTTACCGATTTCGTAAAAATTCGAACCGGCGACGATTTGCGTGTCGGCGCCGTGTTCGGTCGGAAACGCGCGCGGGACGATTCGTTCAATCGAACGCGTTCAGACGAGACACGACGGGGTTCGCGTTTAAGTAGATTTTCGCATTGTGTAGTTTCATAGCTCGTATTATCATTATTATTAATATCGCTGCGCAGTTCGGCGAAGACGAGACGCCGTCGCGCTCGCGATTTTCGTTTCGCCGCCGAGCACGTTATTGCGATACACGTACACTTAATTATTATTTATTACGTACTCACGCGACAGCAAGAGTGTTATAAATCATGTACGCGACGCGTTCATAATTAATTCTGTTTCGACGACAGCGTGTGTAATATGTTATGTACCTCTCATACGTTTGTCCTATATATGCGTTTAATACACACGTATGCAGAGTGTGACGGAAATCCGAAATGGCTAACCATCGCTATGATTATCGATCGTTCGGACGGGAGGGATTTTTTACGTATAGTTCACGGAGTAGGCACCACAGCTCGTTGGCTTCGGATTTCGGAAGAAGATTGTCGGTCAAAACCAAACCGTTATAATTTATTTCGACCGTTCCAAACGAATTTTTCGAAAATCCTCCGCCGCCAAACAAAACGGTTATTTCGAATCGATAACATACGCCGGATGAACCGACAGAGATTTTAGAATTGCGTTGTGACAAGCGAATTGGAAAAAAAACCGTTCCTCGCGACCGTTGATATCCACGCTCGTCGTCGAAAGGTCGCGGATATTCGAACGGCCGGTCGGAGGCGTCACGACGGACATACGGATGTGTCGGTCTTGTACGTTTGTGAACGGGCCCCGCGAGACGTGCAACCCGTTTTTGAATTCGGGAAAAAACAACAACGGCAATATTCAGTGTATTCTCAGTGCGAATCCGACAGGTGGACGGGCGGGCCGCGTTTTTTCGTTCCGAGTAAAACGAATATTAAAACACGCGTTCTGACGTAACGCCGTGACGTGTTTCGCGACACCGTCCGGCCGCCGAGACGCGCGGAAACGGCTTCGGAGAAACGTCTGAATCCCCCCTCCCCCTCCCGGCCACCGCCGTCGCAAGAAACCCGCTCGGGACACGCGCTTTCTTCGCCACGTTCGCAGTACACTTTGTGCGTGTGTGTGTGTGTGTGTGTGTGTGTATTCATATCGTTGCGGACGACCGGCCTCGCGTTAAACGATTTGCCGCGGAACGCTTGCAACGGATTTCGTCGGTCACTCGCTTCGCATTTGATTAAGAACCGCGCGCCCAACTTATAGGGCCTTTGGAAGGGTTTTCGTCCGGTTTGCGAACGAGCGAACCTCGCGGATGCGTTCTCGTCCCGCCGTGAGTTCTTTGTCCGAGGGGACAAAATTTTTTTTTTTAAATACATACATGACCATTAAAATGTAAATATGGTTGCCCATATCTTCAGTTGATTATTTCCAAGCAAACCGTCAAATAGAATATAATATACATAACACATCTTTCATCTCGAGTTGAACATAATCGTTATTTAAACAGATCACGATTATTGATAT
This sequence comes from Schlechtendalia chinensis, assembly GCA_019022885.1. Taxonomy (NCBI): domain Eukaryota; kingdom Metazoa; phylum Arthropoda; class Insecta; order Hemiptera; family Aphididae; genus Schlechtendalia; species Schlechtendalia chinensis. The sequence continues at coordinate 4,116,391 of CM032349.1, read as the reverse complement.
AAAATCTAAATCTAAATGTTTCATGCTGGCAAATCTACGATAATATTTTCCACAGAATATTAACGTAAAGGTGCATTCGCCGTGTCCGTGTAAAAATAGACCCTACAACCTAACCTAACTGATCCCGATCGATCGTCCGGACAACGGTTGTGGCGTTTCTCGGACCGTGGTACCGGTGTCGCGAAATCCCTCCTCCCCCCCCCCACGCGTTACATAAAAACGTCCCGTCGCAACGCGCGATTTTTAATTGATCCGACTCGCGTGTGCGTGCGTGTCGCGTTATTCAATTTTCGTATAATATTTATTGTACGGAGCGTTGTTACCTTATTGTTGCGTATTTATCTCGGGAAACATACGAGTAAACACATTTTCGTCAGAACGGATATTTATTCGTACGATTTCGCGTCTTTTCATTTGTACGACGCGGATGAGATCGCCCGTTTTACACCGACACGAAGGTGCGGTTTTGGTTTGCGCGTTTTTGTGTGTTATTTTCTATTCTTTTGCTTGATTTACATTACTTGCATACGCTCAGGCTGGTCGGACTTAGGATTGGTAAACCGAGTAACCCGTTTCAAAGTATCTGACGGTGGTGACCAAGTAAGCATTTTTATTGATAAACGCGCTCCGCTCGTACAGTTCCTATATTTATTTACATAGCCGAATAGAGAATGTTCAGTAACTTCCATATACGTTTTTCCAACACAACCCTAATACTGTATCGAGCGAATGACTCTGAAAGACGGTTTTCGCGTTTTCATATTTTCACGTTTTAAACAAAACGATTTGTTTTTCAAATCACGCAAACACCATCCGGACTGGACAGGTCGTATCATGTATGGGAGAGGTTTGTTTTTAATTTCGGCCGCATCGGACGCAACGCACGTAACGCGACGCGTTTGACGGATTCACGTTGGACATGGCGTTGTTACGCGTTAACCGGCGCGAACCAGACGCGACCAGTTTATTACCACGTTTTTTTGTGTCGAAACATACATACATATCCGACGTGGTCGCCTTTTCGTGAGATGTTGTCCGAGGAAAAAGTCGTTACGCCATTTAAAAAAAATGACGCGAGATGCGCTCGGAAAACACTATTGCTGTTTATTCGACAACGAGTGTTATCGTTAGTCATGCGCGTGTGAAGAGCCCAGACACCAACAAAAGTATTGAATCGAAATAAAAATTTGTTCACGGGGTCGTTGCAGACACTCGCCGCCGGCTCGTTATGAAAAAAACGTTCGTCCGTTTATATTATTACTTATTATTACTCGCGTGATATAGAAAAAATATATCGGGGGAAAAAAAAAAACTCTCCTCCCTATCGTCTCGTACACATCCCACGGGAAACGCGTTTCGCCGGAAACGTATACACGATGTATACGGCGACTTTATGTACGTACGGTTTGAAAAACATTATTTGCCCGTTGAGAACAAAATGTTTTGGCGAATCGCTGCATGCTTATACGATATATATATACACAAACTGTACACGATGTTATGGCGCAGTGCGTGCGTTATTACAGTAAAAAAAAAATAATAATATATATATGTATAAAAAAGGTAATAAAATCGATTGCGTTGTATTATTATTATAACCGACCTCCTTCTCCAAAACGAAATAACTACAAATTGTGGTCTCCGAGTACGACCGCGCGCAGTCGAAAATTGACGAATACGCGTTACAATCATCGAGAACGCGGTTTTCGTTCGTTGAATTGAAATACGAATTCCGTTTAACGGCAATCGGTTTAGTTTAATTGAATTTATTTTTTATTTTTTTGTACGGGGGGCGGGCGGGCGGTATTGGCGACGGAGAATCGTGTACACGCTGTTTGTTTACGAATTAAAAACGACGCAAAAAAAAAAAAAAAGGATAATAATAATAAAATTCTGACAGGCGAAGGGGGGGTCAACGACAACTGAGATCAGACGAAAACCGCGTGTTCGTAATCTATCACGAACCACCCGCGCGCGATTCGTTTCCGCACCGACTGTTTTCAGAGTGTTCGCACTGTCGCTAATGGCGTTGTTACCCTGCGCCACGGGTACATGTCGTTGTCCCGTGCGTGACGTCACGATTCCATACACTTATCGTACACGCTTATCGTATTTGTTACAGTGGGCGGCTTGCCACGCGTACAAATACAACACACACATGATATACGGAATCGGCGGGCCCAATGGCGAGAACATGTTGAACCCGACGCCGTGCTGGGAGACGGGGCGGCTGCGGGACAACGGCGGCGGCAATGCGGTCGCGGTGCCGATGCGGCAGACGTCGTCGCCCCGGTTCGTGCGCGACTCGGCGGCGGCCGCGGCGGACAAGTCGTTGCGGCTGCAGGCGTGCTGGATCCGGTTGTGGGACCGATGGGCGTGCGAACAACACAACCTGGTCGTGTACCAGATGCACATCAATCACGCGCTGTCCCGGGAACGGTGCAAACTGACGCTGGCCGGCGGCCGTCTGGTGCCGTGCGGCCGACGCGTCAACAAGCACCACCATCACCACCACCACCACCAACAACAACAACAACAACACCAAAACCACAGTCACTACCAGTCGTCGTCGTCGTCGTCGTCGTCGTCGTCTACTTCGTCTACTTCGTCTACTTCGTCGTCTTCGACGGACGACTGGTCCGCGCTGTCGATTCCCCGGACGCCGGACGCGTCGCGGCCGGAGACGTGCGACCTGCACGTGCTGTCCACGGCCGTCGACCGGCTGCGGGCGTCCGGCTGGTACTACGAGGGCGACGACGCGCAGGCCCGGACGGCCGAGGCGCTGGCCCGCATGCCGCCCGGCCGGTTTTGCGTGCGCGACTCGAAACACCCGGAACACCTGTTCACCATGGACGTGCGCGCCGGCGGCGGCGGACGGTGCGCGGGCCGCGTGATCAGCGTGCGGTTCACGTACGCGGACGGCGCGTTCCGGCTGGACTGGGCGCCGGACGCGTTGCGCCGGCCGCAGTTCCGGTGCCCGATCGAGCTGGTCGACTACTACGTGTGGCTGTCCCGGGTGGGCGCGCGGTCCGGCGACCGCGCCGCGTACCCCGTGTGGGTCGACCAGTACGGCGGCGGCGAGTTCTTCACGTGGATGAACCTCCGCCGGCCGATGGTCAAGTCGGACGCCGCCGGGTTCCCGTCGCTCAAGCACATGGCCCGTCTGGTGGTCAACCGGCACCGCGAGCGTCTGGTCGCGTCCGCGTCCCCGTCGCTGCCCAACGAACTGACCGAGTACCTGCTCCGATATCCGTACAGCCTGTGATCGAACGTCGTCCACGCCGTCCACGTTCTTTCGTCCGTATGTTAGGTTTATTATTTTTTATTTGTCTATTGTTTTTGTTTTTTTTTTTGTTTTTTTTAGACGTCGTAGTCGTCGGGTTGCACGCGGTCTGTCGCACAAATATTAAAAACAAAAAAATATATGTCACAGGTACACGGTGTGCCGCGGTCGAGAACTTCTATCAAATCGTTCGTTTTAACATAATACGTTAATGGTGTACAAAATTTCTCGTACACACGCTATCCGCGAGTCGTCTTTAAAAGGTTTTTCGTTTCTTTTACGGCATTCAATCGACAAAAAACCAAAACGTTTCAAGATCGTAACGGGTTTTTTCCTTTCGTTTTTTGTTTGGGCGGGCTGCCCCCCCGGATTCACGGCACCGGAACGATGAACGTGCAGCGCTTGCCGTTCGTTTTTTGTTTTTTTTCGCTCGGAGTGACCGTTTCGTTTGCTGCCGTCTGGGACTTCAGACGGACAGATCGTTTCGAACCGACCGAGTTCTCACGGAGCGCGAGCGGTCGATTTCGACTATCGACACACAAATAATTAATTCGTTACATAAACTGGCGTCCGAGTCCCCGAAATCGAACTCGGTTTTGTTTCGCCGTTCCCCGCGTGCATCAAATGTCCGTCGAGTCGTCGCGGGAATATCACTTTTTTCGCACCGTTCGTTATGCAATCTCTTTTTTTTCGTTTTTATTTATTATTATTATTATTATTATCATTATTATCATTATTATTATTTATTATTATTATTTGTACTGCACACTTCCCGTTAAACCATTAAAACTATTATTACTATTGTTTTTTTCTTTTTCATTTTCGAAGTTTATATATTGTAGACAAAAATTAACACACACATAAATGTAATTTATTAATGTTTTTTTATAATTCGCACCTTTTATTTTATTTATTCATATTCCTATATACGTATATATATATATATATATACACACACACACATCTTTATATTAGAATTACAATTATATATAAATACTATTGTCGATTCGTTTTTCTTTTCCTTTATCCGTATATCGGACGCATTATTATTTTTTTTTTCCATCCGATAACTTATTTGTCTGATACAGTCGAACGCGTTTGTTAAACACACGTGTTAAAACAATATAGGAACGCAGAAAAAAAATATATATAGTTTACTATTATGCGTATTGTGTGAAAAACCAATAACGTGTTTTCGTCATACGAGAGGCACATATGGTTAACGTATAGTCGGTGGGCTAGCCGTGTTATCGTACGCGAGTCCGCGTAAACCAAAACGAAAACAAAATATTTCGTGTTCATCTGCGGCGCACGAGGACAGTTTGAAAATAAACATATAACACGTACGCACAACAAATCATGTGCAAATAATGAGTTGTAGATATCGTGAAATCTATATATATACGTATGTAAGTATATACTTGGACGTTTCGGGTTAGGTTATATTTGGTTAAGTTTTCTAACAGAAATAAAAACCAATACCCAAATTTGTTAAAAAAAAATCGTACAATAAAAACGTTAGGTTGGGTTTAGTTGTTTTATTTTAATGTTAAAAATAATTTGTAAGCCGAGTCACGTGACATATTTTCGCGTCGACGACGAGTATCCGGCCGCGTTTAAAGGTCACGCGCACGCAACACGCTCCGGATGTCCAACGAGAAGGATAAGTTTAAAGTTTTTTTTTTTTTTTCTACGTGTTATCGGTCGTAATAATATCTAACGAGCCTACGCCAGATGCGATATCTTCTTCTTCTCCGTCGCCTCTGTCCCCGGCTATTCGAGGTCGGCCACCCGTGTCCTTAACCTCCGCTTAACCTCCCGCATCGTCTACGCACGCACCACAGCGGTGCTCATACCGCGTCCAACAATTTTTTTCCTTCGGTCCGCTTCTCTTCGTCCGACGTTCATTACCGTAACCGTTCTTGCAGCTTCCGAATTTTCTCGCCTCGTGACGTGACCAGACCGTCTGAGCCTGTTCTCGGTCATCTCTTGTCCGCGATCCGACGCTTCCTCCTGAACACATCCATTCCTTGTCCTGTCGTCTCTTAATCACTCCGCTCGTCCGTCCGAGCGGTCTTCGTCGCCGCTGCTCATCGTTCGACTGGGTCGTTCACCGTCCCCGGGCCGGCGCGACGTTTTTGTTTCATCGATTCGACGGTGGCGTGTAAACGTCCGTAGATCATGATCCGATCGAAGACCGGCTTGGTATGACGCGTGCATGGACCGGAGCGTTTTTTGTTTTTTTTTTTTTTGGAACGGGGAGGAGGAAATCTTCAGAAGAAAATTCACCATGAAGTGGTGCCTACCGGCTAAAAACTCCTCCCCGAGGGGGGGGGCAACAATAGAAGTTATGCACCTAATGAAAAACGAAGAAAGAAGTAGAAAACTAAACGAAGAAAACTCATAGGGTTGAGCGGTGAGGCACTCGCGCGTAAGGCGAAGCTGGGGGACCGGAGCGTTTGTTGACGACTATTTAAAACGCGTACGGTTCCAATACGAACTCGCTGAACGCCTGATTAGTCATCGACGGACGTGATAGAATATCGTTTCTGACATGCGAACCTAACCTGACCGTATTGAACGGAGGCGCACGCTGGTTCGTGATCCGTCTCGTCTCTGCGCTCGCATCACCCTGTCCAGTCCGCCCACACACTCCCGGATTCGTGCACGTGCATCACGTTTCGAACTCGGGCGAACAGTTACAAATCGCCCACGCGCCAGTGTCGGCACGGACGCGTCGGCGATTCGTTTCCCGATTTCCGGAAAGTTGTTCGCTTGACGAACTGGACCGGGATAATCGGAAACACGTGTCGGTTCGTCGTTTCGAATCGAAAAAATTTATATATATATACGCGTATTCGAATACAATTTATTTTTTATTTTTAATTATAATAACGTTCGGTTTGTTCGCGGTTTTTAGAAACCGTCGCGCTCGGACTTCAACGTCACGCTGCGTGCGTTCAGCGTTTACCCGCCGACGTAGCTCGCTCGCGTACAAAAAATACAATTTTTAATCACGGTTAAGGCGTTCGTTCGTTATACTTCTAGGTCCGACAGTGGTTTGCGTCTGTCGGCAGACTCTTTGTTATACTTACTCTGTGCGTTACGTTCCGCTGGCGAATCGCATCTGGCCGGCGCTAACGTTTGATGCGTTCGGTAGTTATCCCGGTAGTTAATCGTTTGCTTCATATCCGTAGTACGCGCACGTCGTAATCGTAAAAGTCGTCTTTTACCGGATAACCGACGTGTTTTCGAGAGAAACATAACGAGACGATATTCGTCGACGTTTTCGTTCGTTCCGTTACGTTCTCCGGTGAAATGGTTCGGAGGTCGCGTCCGACGTGAAGTGCCCCAGCACTGGACTCGTTTACGGCGTTTGTCTTATGCGGTTATGTTCGTCCGAGGCCGCACTCCGCAATGAACGCACGGGGAATTATCATCAGGCGCCTGCACGCAACGTGAATCTAATTGCACGTCGGCGCGAATTGACAATCGTATCCGATCGACGACACAAGTTCAAACCCGCGCCGGTGCACGTTCGTGATCAACGATCCAACAGGAATGCGACGTGTATGATGGCGAATTTTTTTTCTTTTCATTTTTCGGTTTTTTTCCCCCGTTCCCGGACGATTTCACTCCGTATTTACTCGCGCACGGCGTTCGCAATGCAAACGTATAATACGGGTTTTATCGGAAAACAAATTTCTTTCTCTGTCGCCACAATAGAAAGCCAAACGAATGTTAATTTCATGCAAAACTCCTCGTAAAAACCCGGGCGAGAGGAGGAGGAATTAAAGAATAAAATTCTGTTCGCCGAAATTCGGTTTATCATATTACAATAGCCCGGTGTGTGCCACGCTGAGCACCACTTGACATTCTGAGTTAGAGACGTTTTTACTATTTTTACTTTTTTTTTTTGTTCAAGTTTATACACGTAATACTAATCGATATCGTTCTAGTAATTAAGATTTGAACCAGGGAAGTCGCTAATAACCCAAAGTTTTACGTTTTATATAATTATTTTTATAGAAATATTGTAAAACGTGAAATTGCTTAAAAAAAAAATGATCCAAAACACCGCGTAGTATCTATAAAGATAATATATTTTAAATGTACAAACTCTTATGAAGTAAAAAAAAAAAAAATCCTAAGATATAAACGACCAAATATCAAGAAGAGTTTTTTCGATTTTCAACTTGACTCAAAAATGACAATTCCGTATAGGATATGTCTCCCAATTAGAAATCATAAGAATTCCATGGCGGCATCCGTAAGTTCGTTCGGACACGCTCCGTATACGACGCGCGCGCCGTACACGGTAAACATATTAAAAACACGTACGTGGGTAGTGTTCGTTTCGCTCTAATCTACACCGCATATTTGGCACCAGTGATTATTGAATTACAATAATAACGCGTATCGTTTCCGTGAAATCGATTTCTTCTTGGACATCCGTTCACACACACACACACACACGCACACACACACGTGTTCGTACAAGGCGCGTTCGATTAAAAATAAGTAAATAAATAAATTTAAAATAAAAAAATAAACGCGTAATAAAAAAAACCGATGTGTGAAGAGCAACCGCAATGTCGTAACGGTCATTCGACGTGTGCGTGCATAACAACGTGTTTATATGGTATCGATATTATTATTATTATTATTTTTTCTTTACTACCGAGTACCGTGATCCCGGCGGTTGTTCGTGATTTTCCAAACGACCGTTTCATCAAATGTTTAAAAAATGATCGCGAGACCGTTTCCGCGGACATTTGGACGGAACGCGTTTCGACCGTAGTCCTCCTCGCCAATACACGATCTTTAACGTCCGTCTTGACGTCGAAACACAACAAAATTAAAAGCCACGTCCAGTTCCAGTAATAAAATACGGATCGATGAGTCGAACCGGTCGGGTGACGGAAGTCCGTCCATGCGCTTCTCGCGATATTACGCTTAAATCGAAAACATATGTGCGTGTTTTTTTTCTTTTTTTTTCGTTTATCCGCTCTCGTTTCATTCGGAATACAACCCGTCTGGTCGGCGAACTCTCCCCGCGGAACTCTAGGTGGTCAGGTCAGGAAGCCGCTAATCTCTCGTCTACCTGTTATCTGCAGCCCGAACACACAACACGAGATATATACACGTATTTATACTCGTTTATCCGTGTAATAATAACACCGCGTGAGTATGAGCGGTCCGACTTTTCGCGTTATCTCGGCCCGAACGCTTCTCGTTATCGGTTTTCGCGAAATCCGAATAACAAAAGGCCAACATGTCCCGTCGTCGACCCGGTACCGTGTGCTGTACGATTAAAAAAAATCGAATGGCCAGCGTGAATGGCGGACGTTGTTCGACACTATCCGCGGTCCGCGCAATACGTATTGTCTAAGACTGGAAAACTGCAGCGGTTACAAGATGGGGGGGCGTCGCCGTCCCGAAGAAACGATCTGGAACAAAGCGCTGAAATGATGATCGCAAGACAGACAAAATGAAAAGCCGCACTGGGATTCGTTTACACAATCCCGTGGGTCGGGAGACATCCGCTACCGTGACCATTGAGGCCGCGCGTCACGTTGATTTTCAATCCGCTCGTATGCGGAATGAAACTTTCCGGGACATTACCGTCGGCAAGTGCGTTGGACATCTCTTGTTTTGTGCGAGAAAATATATTTTTTCGCACTCGCCGAAGGTCAGGCGTTACGGCGTTCAGACGGGCAGACGACAAACAAAATACTGACCACCGGCCGCACGAACGGGCGAGTGACGCCTTACCCTTTGGACGTTTTGTACTTAAGCTATTTATTTTATTATGGCCTGTTGGCTTACGCGAAATAATATACCTAATAGAAAAATTATTACGACATTCTAAAAGATTTTTAACACGAGTATTTGTTATCTTTCACATATCACACGGTAATCGTTGCCAAATGTCGATAACCAAAATCGAAAAATCAAAATTTTCGTAAATTATTTCATACTTTTTTTAGTTCATTTTTTTCGAAGTCGGTTTTATTTTGATCCAATAATTTTTTTTATGTGATACATTATCAAGTTATTCATTTCATCAAGTCGCTTGTTCGTATTAATTACGTTGGTTTAAGGCCTCCTAAAAATTTACCCACCTGGGCCTTCAGAGTATCAGTCCGCCCCCGAGCAAGCACGAAAAAAGAAAAATCGTTGTTCGACCGACACGCCATGGTTCTTCGCCCGGACTCCGAACGATTATTGTTTTACAGAACCAGCGTGTTAACCGCGGTCGATACGGTTAACTCGAGACGTGTAAAATGACGTTAATCGTTCGAAACAATAGCGCGGACCTCGCCGTAAACAGTAGTCGTCGTTTTTCAGTTCGGTTTAGTTTTAATGACTTTGGCGGAAAACGGGTAACGCGAAATTAACGTTGTTAAGAAACGCGTGCGCGAAACACGAGTAGCGCCTTTCACCGGCTCACGCTATCACTGATACGGACTACGACTTAACCGTACGTCAAAAAAAAAAAAATAAAAATAAATATACGAACGGTAACGCATAATAACCCACCCGACGTCCGTGCTATTGTGTCACGTCATAACCTAACGTTTTCCGTGCAGAATGTCCGGTACGTTCGTTCTCTCGACTTCGCCTTGGCCCACTCTTCGTTTCCTTGCCGTTTTTTTTTTTAAACCCTCGTCGGAAAATTCCCCCGTTTGTTCGACGACCACTCGAATTCTTCTAACATTCCGTCCGACACCACCTAACGGATTTTCTCCTCGCGACAACCACTTATCGTTCCATCCGTTCTATCCAGGCTTTCCGGCGTGACTTTCTTGTAATTATTTATTTTTTTTCCCGTCATCCCTAAAACAATCGTCCGGGCCGATTGTATTTGCAAAGCCTAAATTTAAAAAAAAAACCCCTAACGAAAACCACCGCGCTTCTATTATCCTCGACCGTCGTGCATACCGAACGCGAATGCACGTAAATATGTACGACTCCCCCAGGTCTTCGCGGAAGTGCGGGCAAAACGAGAAGCGTATTGCGTATACATAATGTAATGTGTGCAGCTACTACGTGACGAAAAACGGGCAAATAAGTGTATGCCGCAGCGGACACGGTGAAACAGAAAGATTGGAAAACCGTAATTCCAAAAAAATATATACACGCGCGCGCGCTCACGAACACATGTTACAACGGCGATGAGAACAAATAAATAACCACGTGCATATAAATGGCGAAGTGAATTGAATTCGATATGTTTTATCGGTCTTACGCACGACGCACGTGTTATTTTTGTACGTTGTCCGTGAACGCTTTTTCCGGGTTTATCTTTTTTTTCCGGTTTTTTTCGGGTTTTCGTGTACTCGACCGCCGCCGATCGACTGCGCTTTCCGGTAGCAAACGGTCAATATTTATTTTGACGGTAGTTACGTTTATTCTATTGTCGTTGTGATTCCACAAAAAAATTTATATATAAATTATGTACAATAACGTTTTAAACGTAACGAACGTTAGCGCGTGTGTTTTCGCCGCCTGCCGATCAACTGCGTCCGTGTGAATTGCACAGCAACTCAACCGGATGTGTCCGGGGTCGCCGAGCAATAGGTCGACGTGCACTCGGTTTTGAATAATTTTCACCTCGTTAATCCAACAGAAATATCTAACAAATCCGCATCAAATTCAGAAACTTTCAGCCATCGGTTTTCACACGGTTTTTGTTGTTGACGTTCACAACGTCATATCGGATTGAAACGTTCTTATTATACATACATAATAATTGCATTAAAAAAGAAAAAAATCGTTCTACACACGAGTGCGGTTAGGGTGTTACGCGGGACTTTTGGCATACACCGTATACACGTTAACGTTTACACGAGGGGAAAAGTGTCGGACAAGTCGATAAAAACGAAATACACAGAGAGGTTATCTTATCGAGCGCGCGCGCGCGCGCGACGCAACGACGTGGGGTTAAGCCGACGGACGGTCCGGAACGCGTGCGTTTTATCTAACGCGTTAATTAAATACGGTCTCCGGACGTTGTTGCGCTGCACGAGGGCGGCGGACACGCAGTACGTCGCCGGTTAAGTTAGGTTAGATTCGTAGGCCTCAATCCCGGTGCGTCGTGTCGGGTCGGGCGCTCAAACGGGCACGCGTGCGATTACTGGCACTGGCAACGGCCAGGGTCACCCGGACGTCCGGCGTCTTACAACACCCAGTACCCAGGGTATTTCGGCGTTACGATTTTCGACTTTAAGCGAAACGAATAACTCGATGCCGTGGAGAACATCTGATCCACTAAAAAGCCGTGAAACGATTCGCAAACGTTCGCGCGATGAAAAGTTCGCGCCGACGGATGGCAACGTGATTGTTGGATTACGTATGCGCGGTTAACGTTGGTTATAGTTATTTTGTGATTTTGGGTTTATAAATTTAAGTTTATAAATACTAAAAACTGTTCGAGTTGAATAGTTCATAAAATTCATTAACTATTAAGGAAATAGTCACCTTTCGTTAATAGTTTCATTACATTGTTTAAAACCAATGCTTGAATCGATTGGACGGAGTACCTCTTTTTTTTTTTTTTTTTAATTTGTTTAACGAACCTATTCTAATTTTTCTTGATAGGGCGCCAAGAATACTGAACCCAAGTCAATGAGACATTTAATTCCTCCGTTTCCTAACGTTTGTTTCACCCTTTTACATCCCTGTTTTAAATTTTTTCCAATTCAAACACTTTGTATAACTGTTAAGAATTTAGACACAGATTGGTACATTTTATTATTGGTATATTTATTTTTTATTTTTCGAATAGAGAGGACTGTTTTCTGTTTGAAGTCGCACTCTTCCCGTCAGCGACCGTGGCTGGTGTGTATGATTGACTATCTCTGCTGTGCGACTATCCTAACGAATCGTATTGTATAAGTGAACAAAAATTTAAAAAAAATACCATTACGTGTTCTAAATATCAAACGGATTTTGTGAAGCGAATCGGACGTAAAATCTATCGAATTAATACACGTTCGTGTCAGCACGAGAATATAACGTGTTCAACGTTGTTGGCGTACAAATTGTTCTCATAACAGACTTCACAACAACCGTTTTGTTTTGTGAGAGACGACGCGCTTACAGATTTTGTATTGTGACGCGATAAAAATGAAACGTTGCTACGAAGTGAAGCCGAATAAAATTTAATAAGTACACATTATACATGTTAAGATTGATTTCTCACAATTTTCAAACATATTTCGAGATATGTATAAGTTTTTTGGAAAACTGGTTTTGAACGAAAAGAGTTAGGTAAAGAATGTAAAAAAAAAAACAGTGAAATACTTAGGTTCGGCCGAAAAATTAATGCGGTTTTCTTTGAACTCGACTCGAAGTCAATAGTAATATAATATTGCAAGTGTTATTGTTGAAAGCGATTTAATTCGTACGAGAATACAATACGAAACGTCGGAGAGTCCTTCAAAACGTTCTTACGTCCTTGAACGATAAAATCTTGACCGAAAAATTATATTTCTAAAAATTACACGACCCGACGGGCACTGTTCGGTGTACTGATTTTTCAGTCACGAAAACCGACAATTTTCAAGACATATATATATATATATATACATTCCGTGTTTATAATTAATAATGTTGATTGCAAGTAGGGTTAATTATCAAAAAACGGAACAGTCGCGCGTTTCATACGAATGGATTTTTTTTTTTTTTGGTTTTGCTTTAACAATAAACACAATTATTAAAATTTATTTACCTTAAATTTATATATTAAATCAACATACATCATCACGGACATTCATTTCTTTTTAGTTAATTTTGTATAGATTTAAAAAAAAAAAAACGTAAAAATGCAGTCTCCGTTTTTGTTTTGTTTAGTAATTTTTATAATACGGGGTTTTTTTTTAAAGAGGTCCCTTAATAGCAAAATGAATTCCCAGTGAGCTCAAAAGAAGTTCCCGACGAATTCCACGGATCCTTCCATTTGGAGGCTATGTAGATGTCCTAAAGAGATATTCCCAAGGAATATTTGTTTGAACTCTTATTATTTTAATCAGTATAAAGGTATGTACATAAGACACTTTGGAAACGTTTAGTAACGCGCACACTCATTTTCACTCATTTAAAATTCATTTTTATGACGTAAAAGCTAACTTAAAATATGTATGTATGCTCATTGCCTGTTGTCGACTGCTTGTTTTGAAGTATATTAAATAAATACGTATATGTGCATATATATACGCATCGTTTTACTGTGAAGTCCACAATTTTAAAAAAATACTGTCATCAAAAATACAAAATGTATATCATTATAGTAGTGTTGTTGTAAAGCGAAATTCTCGACGGATTTAATATCTAATTATTACTGCATTTTTTCTTTTTCCAAAAATATCATGCATTGGTATAATATATGATACTATACTCGTGTATATATAAATATACAATATATATAATATATGCTATCCACCTCTGCGCCATGCACAAACGCCACAAATGGTCTTTGATCATGAAATGAGAATAAATTATAGTAAACTAATAATTTGATAAATAAGTACATCTATACGAGGATACATACATATTTATATGTAATTATGCAGTATATTCTATTGCGGAACGGGTTTCTAAATTATAACGTCAAATTATTTCAACGATTCGATTAGCGTATCTTCAAAGATGATTCGAATCCTAATCGGCATGGAAAAAAAAAATAGGAAAAACTGTTAGCTTTGTATAAATAGTTGTTTTTCGTGATTCTTTAAAAATTGTAATTCACATTATAAACGTCAGTGTTCATCGAATTATCTCAAGATCAATAATTAATATATTAAAATGCATGTATTGTAGTATCGAAACGGTTATCTTTGATATATAACAATAATGTCATCCTCAAACTGTATATTTTATGGCTATATAATGAGATAGAATAGTAGATAAATACTATTTTGTATCGTTAAACCACTGATGCGCATGGTTAAGTAATAGGTATATGTGCGAGAGTTATTAAAATTCAAAATAGTCAATGAATATTATTATACTTTTAAAACGATTATAAACGGAATTACTTTATAAATATTATTATAACAGCGGTAATTTCTGTTTCGCAGAAAAAATAAATTGAAAATTCTTTGATATTTAAAATTTTTGAATATACTTTCAACTTTTTAAAAAGCGTTTTCAATTTTCAATTTGAACGATTTTAAGACGAATTAAGTACATTGTTTTTGTTTATTTTTATTTCTCCCCTCTCTGTGTGTGTGTAATTTCTCCAAGAACTACGGCGAGTTCTGCAGATCCGACAAACTCAAAGTACCATCTGTGTTTAAATTTCAATACATCTACTAAAGAAATATAAAAAACTTTTTGAACACTTTTCTTATTCCAACTTTTAAAAAGAATTTTCAGAATTATAAGGAAAAAACATTGGTATACCAAGTGCTTTCTCGTGAACATAACAAAATATTTTATACACAACGCCTAAATTGAAAAAATCGTTTCTTTTAAAACAAAAACAAAACTATTAATTTCTCTGTATAAATGTTGTCTATACCTTTAAATACGTCACAAACAATAAACTTTAGTAAAGTAGTTAATGAGTTTTCCCTTTCCCCGAAGTTGATCTACTGACGCCACTGTCCGAGTATACGACCAAGTGATAATGAGTTCACAATTTTCAAACATTTTAAAAGTATATAATATAATTGCACGGTACCCTTTGTTTATATTTTATGTATATATTATTATAATTAGAGGCCGGAATAATATTCTCTTAAAAAATTGAAAATATTTTTTAAAAATCGAAGTTAAATATGCAAAAAATATATCAAACCTAACTGATGTTTAAAGGTCATTCAGTATAATACAATTCAATAATTTACTGAAATAATTTTTTTTTCTTTTATATACCAAAAGTATTAAAATATTTTGATATTATTACTTTAAATTTTTACAAAATAAAAAAGAAACTGATATAAATGTATAATAAAATATTATAAAGCTTAAAAAAAAAATTGTTAACTTAACATTTTATTTGCTCAATTAAATAAAATAAATGACGTATTTTTAATTGAGAAACTTCTCCTTTTTGAAAACAGTTAATAACTATGTTTCGTTCCATGTGCTCTGGTGTCTTTTTGTACGACGGTCTGTTAAAATTTGTTTGTAAGTACTGAAAGAACGTTCTACATCAATCGAAGTCACAGGAGCATGCTGCAAATCAGTTACCATAGCTCGTAAAAATGTATCTATAAGTTGTACTTCAATATTTCCATTCAAAACGATTGATATATTATTCATAATTATTTTTTGTTTTTGATTTTTTTGTTGAAGTTGATCAATTTTTATTTTTATTTTCTCCTGGTATTTTTTAAAGTTTAACAATTGTATTTTCAATTAGGTTTATCAAATCAACAAGAGACACATTAGACTTTTCTAAACTCTTGATGGTTGTAACAAGCACAAGAAAAAAGTGTCTTAATAAATATCAAAAATCCATAAAGCTAATCGATATATTCTCTAATAATCTTTGTTATACGAAATATTCTTTTATCTTGAAATATTCTTAAATATGCAAAAAATTACCATTTATTTATACGATTTCCAATTTATATAAACTTCAAACCCCCGTCTGACTGCATAGACTCAAAAAAAATATTCAAAAGAATATTATTTCGACTTCTAATTATAACCAAAAAGGTCGTTAATAAAATTTTATTTAAATATATTTAAAATTAACGATGTACCAACGTCTGAAGACGATTGTATTATAAATTATTATAAGTATTATATTTTTTCACATACGAATTAAATTAACATTATACTTTTAATAAATTTACGGTGAACTACAAATCACATTATACAGTATACACCATCGTACTGCACATATGTTTTTAATTAATAATAATTGACTAATCACGTTGTTGTTCAAAACATATTTAATTAGGATAATTGCGACGATTCTTTTAATTTGAAATTTAATGCTTCTCTGCGTGAATACCTAATTAAATTACAAATTAATTTGTAAACGGTTTTAAATTCTATGTACAAAAAACAAAGAAAGTAAATACAGTATGGACACGAGCTACGTATCAAATGTCTGTAAAAATATTGCAATAATCGTTATAACCTAAAACATATCTAGAGAATTGCTCTCTGTATTACGATAAACCTTAATAATATATTAACCTTCGGAACAGTATTTGTTTAAACCGAAAACTGCAATTAAAGAAAATCCTGTTACGTCGTTTTTACACTTTCAGAAACTCAAATAAAATTCAAAATAAAAATATAATTCGTATTTTTAAAACGCGTAAAACGTCGAACCACGTGGTTTTTTGTTAATCCTACAAAAACCAATCTTAAAAATCGATTAAAAACGTACACGCGGTGCTTAAAATCTTAGACTCTAAATAATTGTAAAAACAATAAAACTGCAGTAACGTAGTATACGGTTAAACCTCGTTAATACCGAAACGTTTTCCAGTTTTTGATACATTGAAAGCGATTTACAATTTTAAACCTGAGTTTACCTATTTGTCTTTTTATCATATAATTATTAAAATTAAAATTAAACAACAAAAAAAAAAAAGGCTTTTGTTTATTTCTATACGGTTTTAACATTTATCTGATTGTCTCGTGTAAAGGCCAAATGAGACGGCAATTACGACTATTGATTTTATTCCGTTTACAGTTTGTATTGTCCGTGTGTACAGAATTCCATAGAATCGAATACGTGACAAATACGAATATATTTCAAGTAACTTTTACTACTACAATAATTGTATTCAATGATATATATACTTATATAACACGGAATGTCCAAAAAAGACGTTCGCGAACGATCGTTAAAATCTGAATGTATATACTTTTCCAATTAACTGCGTGAACTTTTTTTAAACAATTACAACGCTAATATTTATCATGGCGATTTATCGAAATGACATGAACGTTTAACGTACAAAAATTAAATCACCTGCGCGAATATTCCAATTAAATAAATAAACGTACACGTATTAAACCGTATCGTATTATAACCGCGTGGTTACTCGAATTTGGATAACGATTTTGTTTTGAACAGTTGAACATAACCCCCGACGTCCTATTCTAACATCGCTTCAGTATTCTAGTGATTCAGTATTTTAATAATGTAATATTTCTCTCGGCAACTTATACATTTATAACGCGTCTCCGGCAAGATAAAAATAAAACGTCTCGACCGAATATAGTTGTGATTCTCTTTTGAAATGTTTCGAATCGAAGGTATAAAAAATCCCATAGGTAAAACATACATAATACAACAGAAATTTAATGAAAAGTTTTGCCTGCCGCGAGAACCCTGCAATAAATAATTATAAAACACGCAGTACACCATTCTCGACAAAACGTTTGTATATTCCTAATTTGTAATTACATATATATATATATAGTTAATATTAAAGGACCTTCACAATACCGTGATTTGTGGCTTAATTAAGATCTAAAATCGGATAAATCGACTCGACGTCGTTCGTTGTAAATCGTTCGTAAAAATCTGCGGCTTACGGCGAAATCGATTAATTTTATACGAACACAAATATTTATCATCGTTGTTCATTCGAATTTTGAATTTAAAACGAAAACAGAACGTTGGCTGTTGTATACGACGCCGAAGTAAAAGTCTGTTCAGCGTAGGGTTAAAAAAAGCAACTCTTATCTGTAACTTTTAAAACGTATTTATCTATACACGCGCATATATATATATGTATTTAGTATTTGATTTGTACGTATAATGTTGTGACGTAAAACAACAACAAACACGCGTACATATCGCTCACTCCTTTCGACAACGTCATATCTCAAAAAACTTGATTTTTAAGGAGAGTGATTTTAAACTTTGAAAGTAGAATAAAATTGTCTAATCTACCAATTGAAATTTCAAATATATATGACACACTTTAAAGATAATACCGGCTTTTTCCCCCCGATTTAAAGAAGAATTACGCATAAAAACTTAAAGTTAGATTTTTGATTTATGAGATTTTTGAGATATGACGTTATTGAAAGGAGTGAGCGATACGTGAAATAATAATACGTACACGGAAAACGCGTTCTCGTACAAGGCGGGGGACGTTATAAAATCAAGCGTAATATAAATACACGTTGTTCCGCGACACGCATACTACCTGCGATGATAACGACACCAGGAATATTGTTGCGCCGTCCGTAGATATCGTTACGTTCGCGACGCTTTGGCGTGTTATCTACAATATAATGCCCGTTCGCGTCTAACTCGCCCCTCGGACTATTCACCTCGGACGTCACGGTCGCACATACGTCGTCACTTGTCTCGATCATTTACTGCCGACCGTACTGCCGGAGTTTTCGTGATTTTGATTTTTTGGTCAGCGCGACATGACCGAACACGGCCAGCCCCACTCGTAATCATGTAACTTGAACGCGCAATATACGCGCGCGCGTAGCACACACGAGCATGTATTACAAACAGACGTTATCGACATCACACGGACGATTATAATTTATGGGGTCGTACACTCGCAATAACTAGCGATGCAGGATTAGTTCTAAGATATGCGCCAGCATGGTCGCCGTACAGAAAACGAACGATTAATAATATTTTGAGAATCTAGTAAAGTGGATTTATGCATCATCGAACCGTTTCATCGGAATTACGTCCAAACACAATAATCGACGTACGACGCTGTAACGTACAGACGTCCACGGAACACTGTTATTAAATAGTATTTGAACAATTCGTTATTCTAACGAAAAGGCGGCAATTATATACTCCCGTTGTATCGTTTTCATTATAATTTCGATAATATATTATGAAAATCGTTATGTTCAATAGAACTGTTCGATTGATTTGTCAATTATTTCGTTACACTGTATATTTATATTGAGGTCCATTGCTTTAACTGTACAGGAAGAAATCCATCGCAATTTTAAAACTTGTGTAGGTCTAATATTTTAACATTTACTACGTTTTTAGGGTAAATTTTAATTCAACTGTAGCGTATAGGAATAAAAATAAATCAATTTGTTTTAAAAATCAGTTAAAAACGTGTACCTCGTATGGAATTTTACATACGGGGTCTGATCGAAAAGTTCCGGAACTTTCTCAATAACTCTTTATTGAAAATTTTTAAAAAGTCGGAATAAGCCTCAGACGGGGGGGATGCTCATCGGGCGCTCCAGCGATTTTTGTTTCAGGACGTCCACGGTGTCAAAACGCTGTCCTTTCATCGGGTATTTGAGCCTGGAGAACAGGAAGAAGTCTGGGGGGGGGGGCAGGTCAGGTGAATACGGGGGCTGGGGAAGGACAGTCATCGCGTTTTTGGCGCAAAACTGGCGAATCAGGAGGGCGGTGTGACAGGGCGCATTGTCGTAGTTGAAGCACCCGCTCGCCGCTCGCCCACATTTCTGGCCTCTTATTTCTCACAGCTTCACGCAATTTTCTTAGGGTTTCCGAATAACGAAATCGGTTGATTGTCTCACCTTGTGGGCATGAATTCGTGGTAGACAACACCCTCGGTTGACGTTGAGGGTCATCTTCGACGGACCTTGTTTGAACCGCTGGTACCACTCGTCGTAGCACCTTGAACGACCCATGGTTTCATCCCCGTAGGCCTCGGTCAAAAGTTTGAAAGTTTTCGAGAAAGTTTTCCCGAGTTTCACACAGAATTTCACATAAACTCGCTGCTCCTGTTTCGCGTTCATCGTCGAAATCGCCGCGGACGAATATTGCGCTTCACAATAAATGCGATGACTCGAGAACTAAAAGGTTACGGCGACAAACAAAAAATAATATATGTTCAATAAAAATATAATTGTGTTATCAAAACTTTTAAACTTGAAAATACCCAAGTATGTACGTTTAAGTGCACCTAATATAATCACAATTTCACAATCGTTTTTTAGCACAGCAAACTAGTACTGACCTGTGATTATTCGTGTATTATGATAGTCGTTATAATTTATCGGCTTCAAAACAGCAATCAAATATGTATAAAACAAAAACAAAACGCATATCGGATGAATAATCTAAAATTAAAAAAAAGAAAAATGAACTCAACGGACAAGATACCGAGATTACCATTTCATTTATTGCCGTAGTTTGTGAGTAGTAAGTACTTACAAAATATATCGTTATTACGGTTTATAATGATTGATGATTTCAAAGAGAAAATAAACCGGCATTTTTTATCATTACGACATTATCACGACGCACAGATACCACGTTCCAACTAGATTCCTTTTTTGAAACGTGACTGCGGTTACATAGTGAACCTCCTTGATAACGCGTGATGACTGCCGATGAATATTCTAGGTTATCGGAGTTTATCATAGATCGCGTTTTTCGCGTTCGTGTTGTTTATCCGATCCGTTTGCTGCTTTCGTGTTCGTCGGTACTGCTTTTAGTTTCATTGAGTTAAGTAATAAATAATTCGTCGTGGACATATTTTAGCGTTTATTTGCGAACAGGATTCACGCGATGCCGGAAGAAGTGCCGCATTTCGTACCGCCGGAAATACAAAATAATCCGCTGGGATGGGGCCCGTGCGAAATGCCCGACCAGTTTAAAGACATGCCGTACCAGCCGTTCTCGAAAGGAGATCGCATGGGAAAAGTAAGACGACCAATCGAAAAAATCGTCCTGTAAGTACCGCCGAATATTTAATAACTGTCGTTTCCTTTTTTAGATATCCGACTGGACCGGCATGTCACAAGACAAGAAATATCAAAGTGCGTACTGTTTCTCTACCTACCTGAATAGCTTATGTGTCCGTGTTGTTTTACGCTATTGTGTCGTTTTTCAGACAAGTATCAGTCTCAATTCGGTGGTGGTACTCAGTATACGTACTATCACGAAGAAGACGAAAATACATTCCACTTAGTCGACACAGCTCGTGTACAAAAGCCACCTTACCAGCGTGGTCGTCATTTCCGTCAAGGTGGTCGGATGATGCGCGGTCAAGGCGGCCGTGGTGGTCTTTCACGTTTGCCTGGTGGTTCCAATCAATTCCAATCTCTTGGAAAACTAAACAAACTTCAAAGGTATGTTATACTTGTTTGTACATTTCAATAATCTATTAGTGGAATTTTTTAAGAATGTTCTAATAGATAAAATTGTTTAAAGTTGTACATATATTTATTTAACTTAATTTTAAAATACGTATATAAATGTGATTCTTATTGTATTAGGAGTTATGGCAAACAATATGGACCATTTTTAATAATATCAATTTATTGGATAAATTAATATTTGAGTTTAATAATATTTCTCCAAATTGTTTGTATACGGGGGCGGACTGAGACTCTGAAGGCCCAGGTGGGTAAATTTTTAGGAGGCCTTAAACCAACGTAATTAATACGAACAAGCGACTTGATGAAATGAATAACTTGATAATGTATCACATAAAAAAAATAATTGGATCAAAATAAAACCGACTTCGAAAAAAATGAACTAAAAAAAGTATGAAATAATTTACGAAAATTTTGATTTTTCAATTTTGGTTATCGACATATGGCAACGATTACCGTGTGATATGTGAAAGATAACGAATACTCGTGTTAAAAATTTTTTAGAATGTCGTAATAATTTTTCTATTAGGTATATTATTTCGCGTAAGCCAACAGGCCATAATAAAATAAATAGCTTAAGTACAAAACGTCCAAAGGCCTGGGCGGGTATGGCCTCTTACCCGCCCTGCCAGTCCGCCCCTGTTTGTATATTAAACTTACTAAAAAAAGTTTTGAAAATTCTTAATCATTCATATTTTTGTGATGATAATATATTAAATGTAAAAAATTATTTCACAGGGATCGTAAGAATCCAAATGCACGTAGAGGTTGGAACAAAAACCAAGGTGGACGATCAAATAAAAACAACATGCAAATGAAGAGTCGTGATGCTTCTGTTACTGTCCGTGCTGATTGGAATACTATTGAAGAAATGGACTTTGTTAGATTTTCAAAATTATCATTGCCAAACATTAAAGATCCAGAAGACCTGTAAGTTTTTTAATTATGCTAATGAAAGGTGAACGTAATTATTTCTAACGTTTCTTGTCTTTTAGTATATGCTGTGGCTCGTTGGAATATTATGATAAATCGTATGACCGTATAAATGTGAAAAATGAAAAACCATTGCAACGTGTTGATAGACTTTTCCATACTGTGACTACTACTGATGACCCAATTATAAGAAAAGTAAGTTGATGTATTCTCTATATTGTGTTAAACTTAAAAAGAACATGATTAAATTAGTATAAATATATATATGCGATTTAAAAAATTTACATTTTATATTGTAACCAATCAACCATATTATATGTTGCAGTCATATTTTATATAGTTGTGTGTTTAATACTTCTCTTATTAATATCTACTATTAAAATAGATTTACAATAATCAAACTATTTTTTATAATAAAGGAGTACATCTCTTAAAATGAAATTATACTCATAGTATTAATAATATAAAATACAATGAATATTTTTTTTTATGGAAATAATCGTTTGTTTTATATTACCTATATGTCAGTTGATAATATTAAATAATTTTTAACAGTTGGTGAAAACTGTGGGTAATGTTTATGCTACGGATGCTATATTGGCATGCTTGATGTGTTGCACTCGATCAAACTACAGTTGGGACATTGTTATTGAGAAAGTCGGTGATAAGTTGTTCTTTGACAAGAGAGACAACACGGAGTTCGGTAAGATTTTTCTTGACATAATTATTATTTGTTATGTATTAATATTGTTTTGCATTTTTCTTTCTAGACTTACTTACTGTCAATGAGACGGCAGTAGAACCTCCGTCGGAAGAAGCAAATAGTTTGAATTCCCCAAGAAATCTGGCATTGGAAGCTACATTTATCAACCATAATTTCTCACAACAAGTCTTAAAAACCGTGAGCGATATAAAATACTTTTTATTCGTAAATAAACAAAACAAATATGTTTGTTATAAACAATAATCTAACTTTTAGGGAGAAGCACGTTACAAGTTTGATGAACCCAATCCGTTCATCTCAGACGATGAAACTGAAGGAGAAGTAGCATCTGTTGCTTATAGATACCGTAAATGGGATTTGGATAATGGAATCGTATTGGTCGCTAGATGTGAACATGATTCTGTGTTACAAGTACCAAATGGAGATTTACAATTTTTGACCATCAAAGCTCTTAACGAATGGGATTCTAAGGTAATTAGATAATTGTAATTCTAATATATTATTAATGTCATTTATAATTATTTATCAAACATTTAGTTGTCTGGAGGAGTAGACTGGCGTCATAAGTTGGATGTACAACGGGGAGGAGTATTAGCCACTGAATTGAGAAATAATGCTTGTAAACTGGCTAAATGGACAGTACAAGCTTTATTGGCAGGGTCGGATTATATTAAGTTTGGATACGTTAGTCGTGTGCAAGTGCGCGACTCATCAAAACATGTGATTCTAGGCACACAACAGTACAAGCCTACTGAGTTTGCCACGCAAATCAATCTTAATATGGATAACGCATGGGGAATACTGAGATGCATTATAGATTTATGTATGAAGCAAAAAGATGGAAAATATCTCATTATGAAGGATCCAAATAAGGTTTGTATCCTTTGACTCAACCAAAATCCTAGTGTTAATTACTTTTAATTAATTGTCATTTCATTAATAGCCGCTCATTCGTTTGTATGATATTCCTGATAACACTTTTGACTCGGACAATGATGAGAACGAAGATGATGAAAGTGGTAAGATAAATTTATTTAAAAATTAATATAAATTAAATAATAAAGTGTTAAAATAGTGCTGAATATCAAATCTGGATTGAAAAAATATTTATAATTTGTTAAATCCAGATAACAGTGATCAATCCGATTGATCAAACAATAGCTCAACGCTAAATTACACATTGTTTTTAAAATATAAATTTGATTTTTTTAATTAATTTTGTATATTTGTATATAAATGTTATTTTTAGAAAATATCAGTGATATAAATGATATATAAATGATAATATTTTTGTGAGTATGAAATATAGTTGATCAATTTTAATTTTTACCATTTACATTTTTCGTGAAATTAATATTTGCTGAAATATTTAAAATATTTTAAACTTTTAAAGTTTGTATAAACCTTCGTTCATTTAAGCGTAATATTATAATTATTTTAATATTTTTTATAACCCTAAAAAATACAATATATAAATGTTATTAGAAATTCTTAGCTACAAATAGCGTTTTATATAAATTATTAGTCAAGATACACAGTTACATTAATGTAAAATTAACTAAGTTTTACTTTTCAATTTGAATTTGTTTGTCTTGTAATATCTTCTGGGTAGAGTTTGTAACAAATTTTCAATCAAAAGACTATAACTAACCATTTATTAAATTAAAAATCATAATTTATTTTTATTTGAGGTGAATATAAATATATTTATTTTATTTATAGCTAAAAACCAATAATGCATAATGTATTTACACATTTTAATAATGCGTCGTATTGCCTATTCTTATTTTGTCCAGAACTTCTTAATAAAAGTCAACAATCAATAACTGTTGATATGTTTTTTTTTTTTTTGTCATTTTGTATTCTGATCATATTTTATTTTCCAGGGGAAAAATCCACAATACCAGCTGAGCTTCTTCCACCAAATCCAAATCCTTAAGACAAGATTTTCACCACATTCGATCATTTTTACGTTTGAAAGAGGAATAAACAAAAAACAATGAAGAAAAAATAGAAATTTACAGTTGTTTATATTTTTAGTCTTTAAATAACATAATATTCATTTGTAAACATATTATTGTTTATTATATTTATTAACCGATTAAGTTATATTACATTCAACAATAATAAAACAAAAATAATTCAATTTATTACATACGATTTGATATCAGTGGAATCGCGAAATTAAATGAGGTCATACTTTTGTCAATTACATGTTTCGATCGAAAGATCTGTGTATATGTTAATATATATGTATTTGTCATCGACACAATCTTTTAGATATACATCGTTAGTGGGGGAATAATGTTGTGAGGGTGTACCTATAAACATTTATAACAATATTCCCACATGAGTCAATGCGTCACTCGATTTTTTTTGGGTCCAGCCAATAATGTTGAACGATTCAGGATCATAAAACAGTGTAGTTAAATGGAGGGATCGGAAAAGAAATATAAGAGACATTTCGAATCGTAATTGAACTAAAATAGGGTTAAATAATATACCTTGTGACCATGAATTATGGATCTCTCCTTATGTATATATATATATATATATATATTATTTATGATTAATGTATAATAATTTTTAATTTTCTTTTTCAATTAATTTTCTCTGTGACAATTATAGCATTGCATTTAAAATTTTGTACATAGGAAAATATGTTTTTTACATTTATTTCAAATAACGTTCTGTATCCTTTTTGTTGATTTGTACTTTAGAAGAAAAAAATTTATATATTTTCTTACTAGAAAAAATGTAGGATACGAGGTTGCTCGGCAAGGATTTGCACCAACTAGTTTGATGTAAAGTTAATATTAAGTTAATTGGGTGTACGTATACTGTTGACTCGTTAAATTATGTCGGTTAAGATGCTTGTGAACAAGGTTAGTTTTTTGTTTTCATGCAAAGCCATGTCGTTTACGTATTATTTTTAATTTGTCTAAATCAACTATTCCTTTGTATCTTTTAGACGAAAACATTTTCATGTGGTACAAAATCAAAAATACAAAAAAAAAACTTATAATCGACTGTTAACTCGATCGAATTAAATTATAGTGTATGCTCGTGCGTGGAGTGTCCTGTCAGAGGTCTACAGATAATAGGTTGCGTCGGAGAGACGCCCGATTTCAGTGGAAACCTGTTGGGAAGAGAAGGAGGAGGAGGACCTTTTTTATGCTGTCAGCCGAAAACTCGTGTGCAATAAAAAAACCCCCGTTTTGTGCTGTGTACTCGTCGTTTGCATGACGACGTATTTAGTCGATTAGCATTGTCCGTTGTTTGAAATGTTTGTTGGTCGCGATCGGCACACGTGTGAATACAAAATATCCGGTTATAGTTTGAAATGTAGAAAAACGACGTTGGCCGCCCGTACGAAAGTCTACCGACTTAATCGCCGCGTTTCGTCACGACAGACCGTTTCGAATCGATATATTACTTACGGACGAGAGAGAGAGAGAGAAAAAAAAGCAAACAAAAATTACGCTATGACGCTGTTCTCGTGGCTACGCGGCCGCGGGATTCGTCGTCTACGAGGACCTGCGCGCGACGGCACCGCGATCGATCATCCCGATGACGTATTTTATCTTCTCGATGGCCATGTCCACGTGTTCGTCCTCGACGTCCTTGTGCAACACGATCCTCACGTTCGCGTCGTCTACCTGCGATATCCTCACGGCCGTCGAACGCACCGAGTCTTCGTCGTCCTGCACCTGCGGACACCCGACGACGACACGCCGTGATCAACGTAGCCGTCGTAAAAGCCACACTGACACTTCTTATTCGGGAAAAGCAGGCCCTGTGTTTTAGTGAACCCGGACACAAAGTGTGTGCGATCCGAAATTGAAAGTGTGCACTATGAATTCGAGAAGTGTGTACCTACTAAACACTAATAAATAAGACTACCGGCTAGATAGTAGGTAGATACCTATACAGTACACATTATTCAAATTTGAAACAGCGAGAGTGGTATGAAGGTGTTTTTGAGGAAGCCAGATTAAGCATGACAGCTGATGAGGACTTACCTATTAATGATGTATCTATTAAATTTTAAATTAATTGTTTTCAGATTTATACTAGACATAAGTATATTTTCAGTCTATAATAAAGTTGACATTGTATTTAATAGTTTAATCATAGAAATTTGTTAGAGGGGGGTGTGGGGGGTTTTGCCCCCACAGCTCTGTATTACTGTACTCACATTAAAAAATGTGTAGTACGAATCTTTATGAAAAATATGGGCTGGGGAAAAGAAAAACATTGCCCCGTACACGGGTCCCGGCGATGTGTGAATCGTTCGTCGAAAGTCCCGGACAAACAATTCCGAACGCACGGACACCCAACCCGATGAATCGCACTGAGACGGTCGAGCGAAATCGTTCGGAGACGAATCTATCGTTCCCGGAATCTTCTAGAATCCGGGTTTCCAGAACGCGCGGTGCTGCCGTCTGCGATTTGTGCGCGAAATCCGTTCGAGACGGCCTCACAATAAGATTTTCAACGTCTAGCGGTTGAACATTTACGTCTCGGTCTCTTAAGTCCCCCCCATCCCCCCGGGGCGGATGTGTTCCTGCTACTGCCCCGCCGCGTTTACCTTGGACAGTTCGGAGACGAAGTCGCTGGCGTTCACCACGGACGAGTTCACGTTCACCAACAGTATGTTCGTGCGCACCGTTTCCGGGTCGGCGGTCACGTGGTCGCTGCCCGTCTGCCGGATGGCTGCACGCGCACGGAAATCGAAAATCGGCAAATAAATAAACGAACGAGTGACTCGTAAAAGACGGCGACAACGTCGCGGCGGCTCAACACACCGTACGCGATCCTCTCGGCGTTCCTGTGATCGTCGGCCAGCCTCGCCACGCAGTTGTCCAGCGCGTACAGCCCGGCCGCGGCCACGATCCCCGCCTGTCGCATGGCTCCGCCCAGGACTTTCCGCGCCCTTCTGGCCCTGCGACGCGAACCGCGGTCCGATCAGCACGGGCACTTGCCGTTAATACCGTCTCGTGCAATAACGTCGCCGCGCGTCAAGGGCCGAACCTCTCGCGGACTTCTGGCGAACTCGCGTACGTCCGGCGATCCGGTAATACACACTCGGTCCGCGACAGGTTCGGCTCGTTAACTTTGGCACGCGCCTTTGGGTCAGGTTTGCTTCTGGTTTGCCGTTGTGGAAAACACGCGCTGAGCTCGATTTCGAACCGTCGTCGGCAAATATCGATATTCTCGAACCGGAGCCGTAGCAACTTAAAATCGCGCCCTTTCACATTGTTATTATATCAACATTTTTAATTTCTAAAATTTTGCGTCCGGGGGGGCGCAGGCACCTTTCGCACCCGCCCCCCCCACCCCCTTTACTACGGCTATGTCTCGAACAACAAGTCGTTTTGACGTGAGTCGTCGCCCCCTCACCCCCCCCCCACAACGGCGGTTGTAAAAAATACATAATTCACACGTTATCGGACCGCGCGAGTGTTGGCCATTACTTTTCGATGAACTGTTTGCCGCCGGTCAGAACGGAGCCGACGGGCGCGCCGAGCCCTTTGCTCAAGCAAAACGTCACGGAGTCGCAGTGTTTGGCTATGCGGCCGACGGGGACTCCGAGACGGACGGCAGCGTTGAACACCCTAGCCCCGTCCATGTGCAGGGCGACTCGGTTCTCTCTGGTGAATTCGCCCAGCTGAAACGTGCACACGTGCAGGAATATAAGGCCGCGAGCACGTGTCCCGGGTCACGTTGTATGAAAACGGCTTGGAAACGAGCGCTTTTTTGGTACCATAAACAGCAAAAGGAGACGGGGTCAGGCGCGGATCCAGAACTTATTTACGGGGGGGCCATCTTAATCAAAACAACTTTTTTGAATTTAAACAAAACTCCTCGTTTTGTCGCGTCGAGTAATGAAATATTTTCCATTTATTTAATTTAAATATTTATTTAACAATAAAGTCTGTCTTCGTATCTTTATCGAACGTGTCGAATCGCGTGGCGGCTGCTATCGGAACAGTTCATTGTCCTCTACGGTGATGTTCGAGATGTTTAAGAGCCGTACTGTAGGTATATTATATTATGCGTGACCCGTCAATTTTCAAGGTTCACGTATCGTTCAACAATTAAACCGCAATACGTAAATGTACTTTGATAAAAAGAGGTATTTATCTTTATTGGTTATCGAAAACGTTAAAACCGAAAAATCCCATAGCTACAACTTCATTTTAAATTGTCTTTCTGTAGTATCATGGATAAGAGTTAGAATTACGAAATGATACTAATAAAAAAATTTAACAAGAGTCTACGGGGGGATCCGCGCCTGGACGGGGGAGCGTTGCGAGAGCCTTCCCCGCGCCCGGTTCCACGGACACGTACTGACCCCGTCCGAACACTACTGGAAGAGACGTGATCCCCCGTGGACGGGCGCACTTCCGAGCAAAACCTCTTCGTTCGGACTCGCGGGAGCTCCCCGACACACGTCGACACCCGTTTCGACCTCCTCACCTGATCGATCCATTCGACGGGCAACACGGTGCCGCCGCAACAGTTGTGCGTGTTTTCTATGCACACCAGCGAAGTGTACGGCTCGTGCGGGTCGGGACGTTCTGGCCGGAGTTTGCCGCGCAGCTCCGTCATGTCCAGCGTACCGTCGGCCAGGTTCGTGACTTCTCGCAGTTGCAACCCGGCGATCTGTTCGGGCGCGCGCGCGCGTTTTTTTTTATCGAGTCCTGTTATCGCGCGCGATCGCAAGACGGGCGATAACGCCTATACGTGTACCTGTGCCGCTCCGCCCTGTTCCCACAGCAGTATGTGACTCTTGTGGCCGACAATCACCTCGCCGCCGCGTTGTTTCGCGTGCGCCATCACTGAAATGTGCAGAAACGTGCGCGAGGTTAGGACGCCACGCGGTCCGGTTTTCCGGTAGATGTTCGCCGACAAATCGGGCGCGCCACGTCATTACGCCGAGGTCTATGCGGCCGACCCCCCCGAAATCAACACGAAAAACGCGTCGCGGAAAAACCGCCCGAAGAGCACTTAAATTTTCGTTCGTATTTTCAGAAAGCGTTCAAGAGTCTATTGATCTTTTCAAACTCGAAACGATTAAATGACCATTGAAAATTTATTTCAGCGCTGTTGGAATATTAATACCGTGATAAACCGTTGTGTTACGTTTTCGAGGCTTTCTATTCGTTTTTAAACATTCCGTGTTCCGCGATATTATTTTTGGAAACGGGCGAAAATCGTACGCGTACACGTATGTTATGTTGTAATGAAACGCGATCTCGAAAGTTCGCGCGTGTAATTTGAATAATATACGTTAACATTGACGCGTATAACAGCAACGATCGGACATCGCGCGTTTTCAAACTTTATTCCGCCAAACGCTGAAATCGAAACACAAAAATAGTTTTGAAAAAAAATGCTATACCTGATATTTTTTAACTGATACCGGCGGTGGTTCTCGGTCTTACTGGGTCCGCGATACGAATTCTACCCCCCCTCCCCTCCGAGAATCTATCACGACCCACGTACGGTTGTACGTTTACGGAATGAAAAAAAAAAAGAGTTAAAGAAAACATTACGTTTCGTTGAATATCTACGTGATTAAAAAAGAAACTTCTCGCGACTCGCGGTTCGAGGGACGCTGACTTGTACGATTACGTTTATGATAATGTGTGTATGTAAATTACTGGCGATCAAATTCCCCATGAGTCCGCTGGGCAAAAATAACGCCGCTTCCTTGTCGAATAGTTTCGATGTTTTTTCCTCCAACACTGAACGTTTTACAGACGAACAAAACAAAACAAACAAAACAAACACGGTTAAATAATTTCACAGCGCACACGACATAACAAATATTAACAAATGTATATGTAAGTATATGTTATTGGGGGTACGATTGGTTTCAATTTGCTAGACAAGCCTGTACGTGTGTGTATACAGGATTCAGAAACGTGGAGGCTCCGGGCCAGTCTTCTAAGGTGGCCCCATTTTTCAATTTACGCGTATCTGTTGTATAATAATTTTTCTTCGAAACGATATTTTATTCAAAAGTATGCTTGAACAAATTTAACCGTATTGAATAATAAACCGAAAATATAACTAATCGTGCTCCAATTATATTAAATAATATTGAATTTATTTTAATATTACATTGAACGCATACTGTACTTAAATAATGTAACATGTTATGGTTATATCGGTACTCTTCTAGATTTCCTCACCATACGTTTTTAATTTTAATGATATATTGATTAGAATATTGTGGTTTTAATCTGTATTAAACACGATCATTTTTGTCGTAATGTGTTTTGAATTGGGATGTAAAAAGAATTCTTATTATGCGGATGTTTCCGTTCTGCGAAGGCCCTGGACCTCTCCCCCCCCCAAAAAAAAAAAAAATCCGGCCCTTCCTATTTTTATATATCAAGTACCTTTTTTCTTTTTAGAGCTCGTATCGAGTATCGAGTATACTTTTGCATATATGTCTACATCGTTTTCGTTCGCCAGAATTGAAATCGACAACCTCCCCCCCCCCTCTCCCATTCGCGATTATAACGTTTTCGGACGTTTTTGAAAAACTTGTTAATTTTTACACGTAAAACGTTTCGGTTTGCGTTCGTAAGACATACTACGGACGCGTGTGATCGATTCGGGAAAATATTTAACGTTCATAATACATATAAATGAACTCACGGTTGACGGTCGGATCCTCGCCGTAACCGTCGTCGCCGACTTCCGCGTCGAACATGGCCTGCCGCATACGGACGTCCGGTCTCGTCACCGTGTCGCTTCTCAGGTCGATCACGCGGCTCCGCTGCGAATCGTTGTCCGACGGAATCAGTTTCGAAGTCTTAAACTTGTAATACATGGTTTCGGGGGGTTTTTTTTTTTTGGTTTTCTTCGCGTTCGATCCGACGTATACGATAACGAACACAATTCCAAACGGGTTTTTTATTATATGCTTTCTCACTCTCTCTTAGAAACGCGCGTTCTGTTATTCAGTCATCACCGCGCGATGAACTGCGCCAGGCACTCACTTCGTAGATCGATATTTACGAATAAAACATAATCGAAAAAACGTTTTCACTCGTTTTCTCCGTCATCCCATCTCGTGTTTCACAAACTCCATTCACGTGAACGTCACGACGAATGATACATACACACACACACACACACACACACACACATAATAAACAACCTGTAGGCGAACGTATATTTTATGTTTTTTTTTTTTTTACCTATATTATATCTATTTAGTTGACGAATTAATGAATCGTGTTGTTTTTTCATTTTTTATATCCTTTATCTATATATACGTACGAGTATTAGCCGAATGATGAAATTGAAATACTACATTAATGATAACAGCGTGATTTTATTAATCACACACGTGCGTACATAAATGTTTACATTTTTTTTTCCACGAGTGATAATTTTAATATAAATTAATCAATATTCAGTTTTATATATAAAACGGCATTAGTTTATTGATTTTCAATGATCTCATATTACAATTGGTAATAAAGTTCAAATGCATATTTTCTTTTAGAGTTATTAAAAATAAAAAAAATAATAATAAAAGGCCGACGAAAACGATCAAATGGTCGGTCCAACGCGTGTGTCATACAACTAGAACCCGACCTTCAGTGGACCTAAACTCTTTTTTGAGATCGCTCACAACACATACACGTATATGGTCCTATCTCATCAGAACATACAAAATAAATAAACTCGTATCGTTACCGTTGTGATGAAAATGTCTAGCATGAGCGTATGTGCTATTAAACCGTATCATTGGATTGGATATCGATGATGAAACGAAAAAATTGAATAAGTATGTGTACGACCGAGCTGCCAACACGATATATCACAATGGACACGGTTCGATTTGGAAACCGTCGTTGTTGAATACGTTTTTACGAGCATCGTTTACGTATCGAAACGATTTGACGATACACGTCATAGTAATCGTACACGAACGTTATTGCAATGAACTGCATCGACGGGTCAATCATAATTGATAGTCCGTTGGTCGTCGTGACGAATCGGCCGAACGGAGAAGCGCCCACTGACCTTTTTCGACGCTTCGAGTTGGCTCGACATGACTCCGGTTGACGTTACGGCGCGACGATACGATACGTTATCAATCAATTGACGACCGGCAGCAGCGCACTAGTTATCGACACTGTTGCTGCAGCTTATGTTACGGCGCGATAAGGCTGAAACAAAATCGAATATTTTAATTATTGAATTACGTACACTTTCACTACATCGAGATCTATGTGTGTATCAATTAATAAATCAACAAGCGCGCGCGTGCGCGTGCGTGTGTATATTTGTAAATAGCATACGAACACATTTATTTATTCGAGATAAAAACAAAATTAACACGATGTCACGATATTGACGTTCGACGTTCATGAATAGTGCACATTTTAGGACGTACATTTCCCCACACATTTGGATTTTCTAATTTTTTTTTTTTTACTTTTACTTTTAAGTTGGCGGTGTATGACTTGTATGTTTAATTATAGTTTTTTTTTTCTTTCGAAAAACATTTACCAAAACGTCGTGACGAATCGAAATCAATGATTACGCACCAGATTATGGAAATACGCGACCTTAAAATATTTTTTTTATACACACCTTATACGACTGAAACAAATAGATGGAAATGTTTTTTCATTTTTTTTTTTTTAACGGTAATACCCGGTTTACTATTTAAATACCATTTACATACTACGGGAATTGTTCTCCGGAAGAGATATCAATGATTGTATAGATTTTTACAGGATTTTAAATCGGACGAGCAAAACGTCACGTTCTCGTCAGAGCAAGAGGGTATCAAACGTTGTTTTCTTACCGCTTATGAAGCTCTACCCGTTGCAGTTGAAATCGTAGGTTGCCGCGTTTGGATCAAAAGTCGACGTGTAAGTTGGTTAATAAGA
The DNA here is from genome assembly GCA_019022885.1 of Schlechtendalia chinensis. Lineage (NCBI taxonomy): Eukaryota > Metazoa > Arthropoda > Insecta > Hemiptera > Aphididae > Schlechtendalia > Schlechtendalia chinensis. The sequence goes on along the minus strand of CM032349.1, from coordinate 4,082,463 downwards.
GTCGGCGTGTGGGCGATTGAACGGCAAACGATGTGAAAAAACGCGCTGAGAACGGTATAAAAAAAAAAAATTTATATACATATAACAAAGCGTACCGCGCGTACGTGATAATACGAACGTGTATACTACTCACAGTTGGTGTACGGTACGATAAGTCGCCGTGCGCGTCGTAACCGACGTGTGGGTCTTCCTCTCGACGCGCGTCCGCACCGTGCACGTGTGGTTCTGTGAATGCAGACAGATTTGTCTAATCGTAATAAAACGTGTGCTCACGTTAAACTCGTAACGAATAATATGTATATATATAAATGGTTTTTTTTTTTTAAATATATCGAGCGCATAAAAATATGAACATTGTGAAATCGGTCGCTGCCATCTACGGAACAGCGCATACAACATCCAAGCGCGCTCCCCTACGTCGAGACAATATTATTATTATTAGTGTCGTAAGTTCGATAACCGCAGTGTACGGGGTATATATCCGGACTATTATTTTTTTCTTTTCCGTTTTGTACGAGATTCGAACAAATCGACCGTTTCGTCAAATCAAATTTTAGAAGGAATTCGTTTTCTAAGCACTTGTTTTTTTTTTTTTTTTTTTATGCGGAATGTAGTATATCACGTACACTTTCCATGAACTCGAATGCAAATCGTAGAAAATATAAACGACCTGCAGCGAATATCGAGAAAAGTTTTTACCGCCGATAATTTTCCATGAAATATTCAACTCTACGAAATGGCTATTATTTGAATTGTATATCGATAACCGTTTTGAAACGTATACTTTTTCATACTTGGAAAATAAAAAAATTACAAGTTATCGCCTTCATAGAACTAAATTCACATCCTGTATACACACACACACATATATATATATATACGCGCATTACGACGCGTTTATTCCACAGTGTCTGTCTCTCAATTTAAAATTGATTACTACCAAGGTCGTTCTCACGAAACCACATATACCATACGACTGTAGGAGATCGCATACGCGTAAAGAGATTTGTGAGGTTTTGAAAATTTGACGTTTTTTACAGTTTGTTTGTTTTTTTTTGCTATTTCCGTACATCGGCTGTTTGTTTATATACACAGGAATTAATCCGACTTACAACAAAACGCAATATATTTATATAATCCATATCTTACATACTTGTTGCACATGTTTTGTTTTTTGTCCGAATAACAATATATTGACTTGATCATATATATAATGTCAAACGGTGTATGAAATATGTTAAAATGTGTAAAACGAATTCGGCGAGATAGTGAAAAATAATAATTTTATACAATTTAACAATTATTATAATTATTATTATTATTATGTTATAAAACGATTTTCGAAAATTTGTTGTTACGGCGCGACGCAATTTATTGTCATCCCTCTCAAATTAAAAATTCCCGAACACGCAATTGCAGATTATTCTATACAGTGTAGTAAAAAATATTTTTCAATAAAGTATTTGAAACACTATATATTCGACTACATTGCAAACAAATATTTTAAAACGCAAAGTTGGTGTTTATATGCCATGTGCTACCCGCAATATGCTATGATCGCAAGTTTTCCATTAACTATTATATATTTATACGAAGTAAACGTTCGAAAAGCATTCGATGATTTGTTGTAATCAATACACCTCATTACTTATGTACCGTAATATTTTGTATTAGTATGAATAATATAAATGCGTTTCCAAAAGAAAACGAAAAAATTCAATTTCATCGTGTCGTACGAAACCATTGTTCGAACATTAAATCTCAATAAAAACGATTTTCAAAAGAATATAATTATATAAATGTAATTTTCCAAAAATTAAATATTAAACGGGCACTTATAAATACGCGTTGACGTTTAATTTAATTTTTTTTTTTTGATATATAGAATGTGGTCACACTGAGCCTTGGACAATTTGTAAAAACTTCGCATAGCTGCTCGGCCCCAGAAGTGTGAATGGGTATATCAACTAGTACATGTTTTTTAACCACGCTCTATACAGCTCCGCAACGGTCGTCTGCAAATTTATTTTTAAAAGGTAAATTTGATTTTGATTTTTTTAAGTAGATTTTTGAAGTTTTGAATGTTTGATCCTCACTAGATCATCGTACCGGTATTTATCACAAGTTATGAATATGCGCTTGTATAACGTGTATATGCTTATGTTTTATTGTTCATTATTGTTCATTATTGTTCATTGTTCTTATATAAGTACCGGATTTTTCTCGTATCGTCCGATCGCCATCATAAATTCTCTTAAAATTCAATCGAACGTGTGTTACGTATCAAATGTGAACATTTTTTTCAACGTTTATTTTGCGAGATTTTCACCGATTTCGGGTACGACGACGACGAGAATACACGGCTGTGGCAAAAGGCGGTGACGATGATAAAAAAAAAGCGACTGTATAAGAACAGTTTACAGGAAACTGTGTACCTTGGCCGGAAAGCTTATAATATGTACTACGTATAGTTTTTTTATAAATAATATAAATATAAATTTGCCATCGCCAACATGCTGTAATTTTTTTTTTGTCGCATATATATATTTAGAATTTTGAGTAGTACTGAATCATCGTAATATTATTTTATCTGAAGTCAGTGTGCTGAATTAAAAATTATTGAAATATCCGCACACTTATGTGTTAAAACAATTAAATAGCAAATACATTTTGAAATAATTACAAATAATAATAATTTATATATTAAATTTGTATTTACTGCACCGTTGAATATCAGATTTCAACATTCTTTCGACAGTCTTTCAATGCTTGTATACACAAAAAATAAAAATATATATATATATAATTTTGTAAGATATTCATTAAAGGTTTTTCATGCTATTTTTATTATTTTTACCAAGCAGAAAAGTGTAATTCTTAACTATGCTACTTTTTTCTTTAAGTAAATTTTTAACTTTTGAAATAAATAAAAAAATATATATATATAATTTTAAACATTACTTAACTTATATTTACATCTTATGGTCAACATCTCTGCACCGAATACTTCGATCCTTTAATCATACATTTTAATTTAAGCCATCTCTCACTATCCACTTTTCCAGTTGGTTTTTAGTCCATTTTAAGTTATATTTTTGTTATTGTTCTGATTTAAATTGTCATTGGAATAATTCCATTGATTGTAATTAAAAAACAAAAATCGTTTACTAACTCCTTTAGCCTTGAGTATTATGTATACATAACATATGTAATCGATTTGCACTTACGATCATTTTAGATAATCTCAAAAAAATTGTTTTTATTATTAATAATATTATTAACATTATGGTTAATCAACCTTATTAACATAGTCGTCACAGTGCGCAAACAAATAAACGTATAGTTCGAAAATCGTATTAATCCATCAGGTATACACATATCGTTGAAAAATGCGTACAACCAGTTTTCCGTGTGTACAAAATACAATATATGTATTTAAACACGTAAACGCGTGTTATAGGTGCGTTCACTGTTCACACAAAAATACACGCGTGCCACACACGCACGTTTTGAATAACACCAGTAAACGTATTTAATTTATGTACGCGAGGTTGGTCCGTGTTGATATCGTGTCTGCAGACGAATGAAGTTTATTTCAACGACTTCGACGTACCGAGGGTTTCTACGTTTCTTTCGTCCACTACGCCATGCCGTATTTTGTATACGTGAACACGCATATGTCATGCCGTACGTTGGCGTATTCGATTCGATCTGGAACAATAGCTTCGTCGTGTTGTACAGTGTACGCTTGTCATCTAGTTTTTTAACTGCCTAAACTCCCACGTGTATTATTACAAATAGGGTTCTAGTATGCGTGGGCTCGCGACGTGTTATTATAATTGTTATTTAAAAAAAAAATTTTTTTTTTTTTAAAAACCACTTTTAATCTCTGTAGAAAATCGTTTTTGAAAGATTCGTGTACAAATAAAATGAGATTTATCGTCCTTCGATATATTTAGAATTAATAACGTCCGCGTTATTATATTAATATTTTAACACGTATAACTAACGCACGCTAAGTATATTATTATGAATTCTATCAGGACCGTGACGATTTCAGAAATACCCGTGTTGTGCACAGGTATAGCGTGTGTGTGTGCGTGTGGGGTGGAGCGACCCAAATGAAATTCTTGCCTTTACAATACGTGTCCATAACAAAAAAAAAAAAAAAAACCAATGGCAGCCACGCACAGTTTCTATAGTCACCGGGATTATGTAAAGAATATTCTCAAGTCTCCGACAAGATACAAAAACCTACCTTGGAAACGCGATTGTTGTCAGACATTGTGAGGCCCGAATTGTGGGGTCGGCGAGCGGACGGACGCGTTCCCAGGGTTCACGAGTTAAAAACACAAAAATTAAACACGCGTTTAACATTTTATATATTTAATGGCAACACATATTTTTTTCAACGTAAAACTGCAATAGTTTATTATCATTCTAGTTTTAGGTAATTTTTATTATGTGCAATTCTCATAAAACATCGACATTTCCCTAAGGACTTTCCGAGGAAAACAATTGTTCTACTTAAACAATAGTGCAGGGTCACTAAAGTGGCAAAAAATGTAAAATATATAGAAATGGATTAATATCTGACTCGGGCGAAATCGGGTAATTCAGCTGGTATAAATTATCCGGCTTATCGGGATTCTAGATCTGTATAGGTCGTACATATATTCCATTCATAATAGAAATCAATTCGAATACGTTAAGATATTAAAATTATTTATACAAAACTATAAATACGAAACTCGAATGCGTATTATTCAATTGTATTTTTACATTGTTGCAGACTACAGACAGTGTGAATATAACACTGAAATAATATATTTATGTATAGTTTATAATTAATTATCAATAAATGACTTTTATAAATATGGAAAAAGTATTAAAAAAAAATCAATTAATATACTTATATATACATATAAATCTTTAATCGTATATAATGTATAATAAAAACTGTACGCCGAACACATGTACGCGTGTCGCCGAAAATTCCAAAAATCCATGTTTAAAAAAGAAATATGATTTGTACAACAATTTTTATTTCAATTATATTCGTTTAAAGTATTATTACCTTATAAAAAGAATGTTATGAAGTTAAAAAATATTAATTTGAAACATAAATTGTGTTTCAGATTACGCAAACTAAGATTCCAGAATAATCAACATGAATCATCAGCTAGTATCATCTCGGACGGTCAGTATAAACCCGTTATACAATTTTTTTTTCAAAAAAAAAAAAAAAGGTAACGAGCTGCGGGTGTTGTGAATGTCGATTCAAGAGAGACGAGCGTCAGACGGAGATTTTAGGGTTTCGAAAAACAATTGTGAACGACGCCAGTTGTTCATTATAATTAATGAATATGATAAATATTGTGTACATGTACGTCTAAGTTTGTATTAAATTTTCGAGCTCTTGAAAAATACAATGATTGTCCATGACGGCAATTTCACCGGATTTTTTTTGTTGTAATTTACGGTTGTTTTTAATTACGCTCAAGGGAACTACTGGAAATGTCGGAAAACGTGACGAATAACGTATCGACTAGATACGACTCGCTACCGGAACGCATGTCGAGCACTTCTCCTTTTACGCGAAAAACAACTGTTGGCAGATAAAATTTAAAAAAATGTCATTACGACAATGCCTCCACTGTAAAACCAGTACATTCTTCGCTTCGTTCAGAAATCTAAAAGAGTAATGAATGCTGGCAAAACGTTCAATATTCAACTCGAAACGCCATAAACGTCGACAGTAAAACGATTCGAAGGGGGTTTTTGTAAGAGCATACGGTTTTCAACAATACACGAAGAATTTAATTTTCTAAATATTTGCTTAGAGCATTTCATCAATCCCGCTGACTATTGTTATTATCCGTAACAGGCCAAAGTGATAAACTTGATGAGCGACACGGTAACGAGACCGGACGTCCACATGCGACAAGCCATGTTTGACGCAGAAGTCGGCGACGACGGTTACGGCGAGGATCCGACCGTCAACCGTGAGTTCATACTCGTATATATATATATATTACACACGATACCTGTACAAAAACGCGATCACAGGAGTTAATAAGCTAATAATGTTTTGTGCGGGACAACAACTAAATAATCTACGAGATGGGTACTTAAATCGATTTTGAATCGATTTGGTAAGAATCCAAATTCGACGTTATCGAGGGGTTTGTTAAACGATTGTAGAACGCGTTTTCGTATATTATCAATTTAATGTAAGTATATATAGATAAATACTAATTTTATTTTATTTTTTTTTTCAAATTTAGTTTTGGAAAAAAAAGCGTCGACGCTTTTAGGAAAAGAAGCGGCATTGTTTGTGCCGAGCGGTATCATGGGAAATTTGATTTCACGTAATATTTTGATTTTTTTTCTAAATAAAAAAATATCTAATTTAATAAAATTGCACATTTTTAGCAAACCTAACCCTAATAGCAAGTAAGGAGTTCCCGAGAAATTTCTGATGGGAATCGTGTGAAGTAGCGCCGCTGTTAGAATTTGCGAGACTTTTAGAATATTTTGGAGAGGCTCTCTATCTCTTTATCGTTTAACATTTACATACACGAGTGGTTCCCATTTGGGTGGTGTGGGGGGGGGGAGGAAGGAAGGGTTTCAGATCGAACACTATGAAAATAAACAAATATATATTTAATGTTACGAAATGTATTATAAGAATCCTAATAAGATTTTTGTGAAATTTATGTTTACCCTTTTAGATTTTACATGATATACGAGCGCACATACATACATTTTCGTGAGACTATTATAAAACGAGTTCGTTTAAAACAATCGGAAACGGTGTATATTATTGGTATCGTGTTACACCTAACGAAAATTTAACCACTTAAAGTGAATCGAATTTTGATGTTTCGGTAAAAAAAATCGATGTCAGTGTTTACGTTCTTCAACATTTGTTTCAGTATGTTGATAAATAATCAACAAACGTTTAGTAAATGATCGATTCGCGCACCCAAAAAAAAAATTACAATGAATTCCAATCTTTTGTCAAAATTAAATTCGGCTCGTTCTAGTTACGTCGAATTTTTGACGTCGGAACACCAAATGAACAACTATAGGATCATTCCTATGTCCTGCTCTACGGATACTCTTAACGGGATGCTCCCGAAAAATCTCCAGGAGCTACCGCGTTATAATGGATGCATTTTTCACTTCGATCCCGGTCAGTGTTTCTTCTGAATTTTTTTTTAAAAAACATGTACGTTTTCAGTGATGGCTCATACGAAAAATGAACGAGGATGTGAGGTGATAGTTGGTGATAAAAGTCATATTTTGCTGTGGGAACAAAGCGGAGCTGCACAGGTCATAAAATATACACCGTTCGACTTTGGGTGTTGGGATGACGATAAATACGATTTAAATGTATGTATATTTGTTCAAAAACAGATTGCCGGACTGCAAATGCGTGAAGTTAGAAACATGCCGGACGGTACGTTAGACATGACGGAACTTCGCGCGAAACTGCGACCCACGAATCCGCTCGATTACGAATCTTTCACGTCATTAGTGTGCATAGAAAACACATTGAACTATCTCGGAGGCGTAGTACTCCCTCTCGAATGGCTCGACCAGGTACTACAAAATTGTAAAAACTACATTTCCTTTTTTTGTTCTGTTTTACAAATTCGTCAAAAACAGTTTAATAACTATTATTTTTAGCTAGGCGACTTTGTCAAGGAAAAAAACCTCCTTTTGCACATGGACGGGGCAAGAGTGTTCAACGCCGCTGTCCATCTTGGAGTTCCCGTCAGTCGGATAGTCGAACACTGCGATTCCGTGACGTTTTGTCTGAGCAAAGGGCTCGGTGCGCCCGTCGGCGCAGTTTTGGTCGGCAACAAATCGTTCATCGAAAGGTACGGTAATAAATCCGTTTTCCGCGTTAATTCGCGTGGGTCGGATTAGGTTTAACGGGAAATCGTGGTATTAAATGTGTATAGGTTTTTACACGTTTTCTAGTTTTTAATGGCCATTTAAAGCTCCCCTCTTCCTCTTATGGTCTTGTGTCATATTTCTTATGTTCTCAATTATTGCGCGTGCTTCTTTGAAATACGCCATCCGATTTTGATATATATACACCTGTATATGTTCTAACCTGCTCGATCTTCGTCCTCAAAAAGCGTTTTTAATTCTCATTTTATATCGATCGGTTTCATCATTATTTTTCGGTTCGTAAATCCTCCGGAGAAACTTTTTTCCTATAATGCCACGTTGGTATTCTCTCGTCTTCCATTTCGGTTGCATTTTTCTCCAAAAGACGGGCTTGGACGCTCGGTCGAAAGAAAATAATTTTTATTTAATTTTTTTATAACATACAGAATAATAAAAATTGAAATGTTGTATTTGTACACGCTACGTCCAAAGTTGGAAAGTAACGCGTGAGTGGCTTAGAAGAACAGGTAACCCAAATACGAGTGTTTTTCTTTTTCACGCATAGCGATAATATCTGACGACCCGTCGAAGTAATGCTAAATAACTCGGCTGAACAATAATCAGAATCTAATTGACCACAGCGTTTACGTGTCGCGTGTTTTGTGCGCGTAGAGCCAGACGGATCAGGAAAGTTCTGGGAGGAACTATGCGACAAGCCGGTGTCGTGGCCGCGGCCGGCGTTTACGCTTTGGACAATTGCGTGGAAAGATTGGCCGACGATCCACAGGAGAACCAAAAAGATCGGCTACGGTGTGTATAAAAAACGATACGCCTACGTATACAAATCGTCGCGTGCTCGACGCAACCTTAAATATTAAATACATATATATATATATATTACATGTGCTACTGATACTGTCGGATTTTCACCCCAGCCATTCATCAAATGGCCAGTCCCGACGTGACCGTCAACTCGGAGAAAATCGATTCCAACATTCTGATAGTGACGTTGAACTGTTCGAAAATTACGCCCGCCCACTTCTACGACATGATGTTAAAGGTATTCAAAAGTTATAATATAATAGTTTTCGTTCTTCCATTTCATTCGAACGTGTATGATTGTTTTAGTGGCTGTGGGGATCGGGTCGGGAAAAAAAAAACATTAAACCCTTTAAATTTAAAATCTTAAATTCAAGAGTTCCAATTTTTGTTATTTAAGGGGGGGAGGGAGGGTCTGGAGAAACGGCAAAAACATAAGATCGGGTTTTGCCCGTTATACTGTAACGTTGTGATTTCTTAAGAATTTTAGTACTAGTTATTTGCGAATATTCGAGTTTCAAGGGGCTGGTGAACGTACGCTAAACATTGTTCGTTTGATGTTTTGCGTTTAGAAAAGTTGAAGGAATCGTCTAATAGTTGAACTCTTGACTTTATGGCTTTTAACGACCAGTGTAAAATATTTAAAAACACGGACATGCATAGAAACGTCATAAAATGCAACGGTAAAAATACGCGAAAAGCGAAAAAAATGCGTTTTAATTTTACTAATGAAAAACGTACACGATTAACATTGGTATATGATTATGCACGTTTGTTCGCATTGTGAAATACAGGAATGAGTCTCGCGACGTTGAATGAATTAAAGTGTACGAATTTGACGACGCACATTTTTGGGTAGTGTTTTTAGTGTTCAAAGCATACTTATCGGTTCACGGGTTTTCGAGGTGGTCATTTAACGCGATTCCGATTCGTCGCGATTATGTCGACGAATATCGTGGAAAAATGTACACGGGGAATCACGGTTTCGTTGTGCGTACCCGGCATGTGTGTTTTTTAATAACCACCCGAGCCGGACGGAGAAAAAAAAGCAGATACGTTTCTACGTACATTTCTACAAATATCGATATCGGGTGCTCTCGCCTGACGTTTTGTAACCGATCGTCCGATGTTAAACTGAATATCACGTTGTTTTTTTTTCTTCTCCTTTTAACGCGCCTAACCTTAAATGACTTGTACGAGTGTGTGTGTTGTGTGTAGGTAAACGACGGGGACGATTTCGGTTCGGCGGCCGTCAGAATATCGAACGTCTACGACGGGTGCGTGAGGTTAGTGCTGCACAAGGACATAACCGACGAGGACGTGGACGCGACGATCGAAAAGATCGGATACGTTGTCAGGCAAATCGATTCCTCGTCAAACGATTGAAAATGTCGTTGTCGAGTGCGCACCGGGAAAGAAACGAAAAAACGAAAAAAAAAAACATTTAACAACAAAATACAACAAAACAGAAAAAAAATCAACGTCACTGATTCACATCGAGACCGACAACCAATACACGAGCGAGCGGTACAAACGCGGTAGTCGTCGAGAGTGCTGCAAACCCAGATTTCGAAACGCAACGCAGTTATACAACTATAACATGTAATGTTTTTTTTTTTTTTTTTTTTTTTTTATAATATATTACAATTTTATATAGACAACGTATTATAGTACATCGACGTGTACAAATTATATTTTATAATTTTAGTATCTAAAAAAAATAAAAAAAATTTTAAAACACGCCGTTGTTATACGAGTTCGTACAGTATAATGTTTATAATTAATATATATATATATAATATATATATATATATATATATAGATATATATATTAAAATTCTCGGATTTGTTTGAAACATTTTGAAATTTTATGTCTTTACTTTGGCACATTAAAATAAAAAACCGTCATGAAAAAGTGTCCACGAAAAGCGTTACCTAACTTAAGATACCCACTGGGGACTGTCACGAAAAAGCGTTACAGAAAAAAAACCTAAATCTCCCTTATGGTTTGTTTCCATAGCAACCATTGTTTAGGTTTAGAAAAAATTTAAATTTGAATTCGAAAAAAAAATTTTCATACATAAGACATAAAATGTGTCACTTAACGCAGACTCGTATGCGTCAATCATTTTTCTTAATAGGCTTATATAGAATGTGTGTGTGTGTGTGTGTGTGTTTGAATGTTTGTTATGGTATTTTATTGATTTTAAATTTATTCTCCCGCTTTCAATATCCTGGATACGCCATTGTGACATTTATTTAGCGCGGCAAAAATAAATTTGCGCGCGGCGAACACACATAGAGGACAAGCGCCAATATTTATTCATTTAAGTGCGTTATGATATCGTTTTTCAACGATTCTTCTCGCGTCCACCACCGCAAACTGTACAACGACACGGTGGTGGTAGGACAAATTTGAATCGAGAATTCCGCCGAAACACAAGTAATCGATAGGTGTGTTTGTGTGTGTGTTCATGTATGTTATAGTAACATTTTATTGATTTTAAATTTATTCTCCCCCTTTAAATATCCTGGATACACCATTGTGACATTTATTTAGCGCGGCAAAAAAAACAACGACACGGTGGTGGTAGGACAAATTTGAATCGAGAATTCCGCCGAAACACAAGTAATCGTTGACGTATATAGCGAAAGGCGATCACGCTCGTAGGCACGTCGCCTGATGATTACCAAGATACCGTGTGTGGTAAAACAGTATCAACCGTAAATTAAACCACTTACCTGACTAGTGAATAATCGTTACGTGTTGTAAATATTGCTCACATCCGAGCGTAGTCTACCCGGTGAAGTCCATCGCGAGGAGAAAAGATACTTATCGTAGATCTACTAATCGAGTTAAAACGTTGAGACGTTGTTAACAAATTTACCTGTACAAAAATGATGATATTGAAAAATGTTTAAATAAAGACAATCAAATTACATAGATGCTTGTCAGATATAGGACAATACCATCTGTATCCCACGGATCATACAATTATTATAAAAATATATGAAAATATCACATGCACCTTCAATTACATAAATACAATAATTGCATATGCTAAAAACAAAAAAAAAAAATACAATATTTTGATGCTTGACTTGATGTGAAAGTGCGCGTCGATATCGTCTTCAAACCAAATTTTGCAGCGACCACCACGGCGAACTGTACAGAACCGACTATTGTGCGACAACTCTGCTTCACGAATTCCGACGAAACTAGAATAACTGACGACGTGCTCCGAGAATGCTAAAATTATCAGTACATATTATAAAATACAAAGTCGATGTAAGTGTTCACATACTACTATATAAAATATAACAAAATTACATCGATCCTGGGACGGTACAAATGGTAAACCGAACTCGCTCTTAGACGCGTTGTCAGGCAAAAACCTTAATATCAAATTTAGTAAATTAACACCGACTGTAAAAAGAAACCAAATAATACCTGATTCGTGAACAATCGTTAAGAAATGAAACTGCTCACATCGTATCGTATTCTTTTTGACGAAAACTATTGCGCGTAGAACCCATATGTTTTGTAGATCTTCTTCACGAGGAACATCGTTGTGAAGTTCTTAGCAAAGTTCCTCATTAAAACATGTCGATGCTTTCAATATTTTTTACTCGAAACAATAAAATCACATACATGCTTGTCAAACATATCAATTTACATAATACTAAATATTTAACACAATGTTAAAAAAAATCTATATATTGTTTCTTGTCATTATATATGTAGTAATACAAAAAAATATAAAAAAGGAATTAAAAGATTAAATGGTGAAAGGAAAAATAATTGGGAGTATGAAATGATTTGAACTAACACGAGTCAAGGGGTGTGAATTCGAGAACCGTCTTGCCTGTTCAATAAGAAATAAAAGCAATAATATCATGCAAGTATAAAATAAGTTTATTACCTTTTTTGTCGTCTCGAAGATTTGCCTGTCACGGATTTCAACTCTTGCGGACAATTTTTTTATTAATTAAGGTAATAACTTGTAAATCAAACAGAATATGAAAATGAAAGGTTGGGATGCCGCCTTTGACTTGATGCAAAGTCAGCGCCAAGAAATAAAAACAACTCAAAAAACGATGATTTCCACGTTGTTAGAAATTAGAGTCACCTAATTTCGGAAAACCGATCTGTTGAGTCGTTCTTGATAAGTGTGCGTATACTCTCAGGTAGACAGAGACAGTCTGTCTGTCAGGTGGACTGTGACGATCTGAGTGCCCTCTGAAAGCTGGAGGGTATAATTATCGATATTTTTTGAAGGACATATACTAAGACTTCGGTCCCACAAGGTTATCGCTTATTTATTTTGATATTTTCTGCGAATTTTGCGCAGTCTAAAATTTATTCGTAGTGTCACAAATCTGCGACATTGTGTTCACCTGATAAAATATGTGTCATTCATTCCGTTCTTTCTACTTTTCTCTTCTTCTTCTTTTTATATATATTAACTATTTCTGTTATCGAGTATAATATTCTTTTGTTTCTTAAATTAATTGTTTTATATTAAAAATCATATTGAAGTATGATAGCAAATTTTCTTATGGGACTGAAATATCTTATGTGAATTATACAAATATGTAAAATACGCATTAAATTATATGTGTTTATAAAATTACTATTGTTGTTATTCCTATAGGGGATTTATGATCGGTGTTCCGAGAAAATTGAGCTCTAATATATTTATTAAAATATAAACTAAAAAATGTGGTCATAATAAAAACTAATACCGAAGTAGTTGTTAAATATTACAAATTCATTTCCAAATAATTTTGGTTATGATATGAACGTATGTTATTACATGCATTTGTTAAAGTATAACCTATAAAAGTTTATTTTCTATTACATGGTCTCAGTTATGATATGAGTACTATCATTAGTACCCATCGACGTGTATTAAAGACAGTGAAGTCCGATTCGTACGGGTGTTAAATTTCATTAAAATCTAATAAACGTAAGAAAACACACGTCGACGGCAAGACACCATATATTTTTTTTTTTTGCATGCTACGATATCGTTATTCGGCAAATTTGCAAGCGTCCACCGTTTTGGGCTGTACAACAACCACGTAGGGATGCGACAATGCCGATTCGCCATTGTTGGCGAAACACTAGTACCCGTCGACGTGTAATAAAGACAGTCAAAGCCGATTCGTACGATCGTTAATTTTTATTAAAAACTAACAAACGCAAGAAAACACACGTCGACGGCAAGACACCATATTTTTTTTTTTGCATGCTACGATATCGTTATTCGGCAAATTTGCACGCGTCTAGTCTTGTGAATTGTAATGATATGCACTCATATCATAACTGAAACCATGTAATAAAAATAAACTTTAATAGATTGTACTTTAACAAATACATGTAATAACATACGCTCATATCATAACAAAAATTATTTGGAAATGAATTTGTAATATTTAACAACTATTTCTGTATTGGTTTTTATTATGAACACTTTTTTTAGTTTATATTCTAATAAATATATAAGATCTCAATTTTCTCGGAACACCGATCATAAATCCCCTATAGGAATAACAATAATAGTAATTTTATAATCACATATAATTTAAAGCGTATTTTATATATTAGTATAATACACATAAAACATTTCAGTCCCATAAGAAGAATTCGCTATCATACTTCAATATGATTTTTAATATAATACAATTAAATTAACAAACAAAAGAATATTATACTCGATAACAGAAATAGTAAATATATAAAAAAAAAAAAGAAGAGAAAAGAAGAAAGAACGAAATGAATCACACATATTTAATCAGGTGAACACAAAGGTCGCAGATTTGTGACATTACGAACAAATTTTTGACTGCGCAAAATTCGCAGAAAATGGAATAATAAATAAGCGATAACCTTATGGGACCGAAATCTTAGTATATGTCCTTCAAAAAATAACGATAAATACACCCTCCAACTTTCAGAGGGCACTCAGATCGTCACAGTCCACCTGACAGACAGACCGTCTCTGTCTACCTAAGAGTATACGCATACTTATCAAGAACGACTCAACAGATTCGGTTTTCCGAAATTATGTGACTCTAATTTCTTTCAACGTGGAAATCACCTTTTGAGTTGTTCTTTATTTCTTGGCGCTGACTTTGCATCAAGGCAAAGGCGGCGTCCCAACCTTTCATTTCTTATTCTGTTTGATTTACAAAGTTATTACCTTAATCAATAAAAAAAAAAAATTGTTCGCAAGAGTTGAAATCCGTGACAGGCAAATCTTCAAGACGACAAAAAAGGTAATAAATTTATTTTATACTTGCATGATATTATTGTTATTTCTTTTCACCATTTAATCTTTTAATCCCCTTTTTATATTTATTTTGTTTTACTACAAAATGATCTTGGAACGTAAAGGAAACCACGTACCTGACTGGTGAATTAACGAAAATGGGTCGCCAAACTGCTCATATCCGATCGCTGTCAGTCTCACGAAATTCATTGAGTGTAGAAACGATTCCATTCGTACATCTACTATAAAAGTTACTAAGTTTAGAAAAACGTAATAAATTTTTCTATGCAAAATACTGATATTGTTAAATGTTTCAACTCGAAGCATTCTGCATAGATGCTCGTCAGACATATGGCAATACTTTTTGTATCCCACAGGTCATAGTATTATTATATAATTTCCCACAGATCATAGAATTATTATAAAAAAATCATACGCAATTTCGTCTACGTATATACAACAATTTTAATCGCCATTAAAAAAAAAAAACCATATGTTATTGATTGACATTAAATATATAAGTACGCTACAATTTTGTATTTCGACATATTTCCATGCGTTCATCGCCGCCAGCTGTACAACTACCAGGCGGGGATTCAAATACGCTGAATCGCAAACTCCGTCGAAACACTAGTAGACGTCGACGTGCATTAACGACAAAAAGTCCGATTCAAACAGTCGTCAGTTTTCATAAGAGTACATGTTCGCGGCAAGAACACGTCGACGACAATCGACAAGATTTTTATTTTAACGCGTAAAATTTTCTACTTCGACAAATTTTCTCGCGTCCACCGCCGCCAGGTGTACAACAACCCAACGGTGGTATGACAACGCAGAATCGCCAAATCCCCCGAAGCATGAGTAACCGTCGACGTCCACAGGAAATACTAGGATTATTAATTTAGAATTCTGTATGCATAACAAGTACATAAAATTTGGGACGGTACGATGGGCAAACTGAATACGCTCGTAGACTCGTCGTCGGACAATTACTAAAATACCGAGTGTAGTAAATTAATACGGACCGTTAAAAATCTACATACCTGACTTGTTAACAAACGTAAACGGAGCAGCTACGTAAACTGTTCATATCCGATCGTATTCTACTCGGCGAAGTCCATCGTGCGTGGAAACGATAATTTTAATAGATCTACTACAAGAAGAACAATTTTGAGAATTTTTAACAAATTTACCGATGCGAAATGCTGATATTGCCAACTGTTTCATTTCTTGAAAATCTACATAGATTCTTGTCAGACATATGACAATACTTATAGTATGCCACAGATCATACAATTATTACACCGTCAACGATCGAAATCGAAAGCAATCGGTCGACGAACAGAAAACCTCGTGGGAACCATAGAACCGAACCGATTTATTCGCGCCGAAAGTATTCCGATCGTTTTATCTGTATTTTTAAAAATGTATAATTCGAATGATCGCGTATTTTACACGACATGATCATTTTACACAACATCGTAATTTCATCATTTATTACTCATCAGAATTCATATTTTCAATTATCTATTTAGGCTAATAGTAGACTCGTAACTGTTGAGTGATTTCCTACGATTGTCTTTAATTTAAAACGGTTTATTTGTTTTTATCGTGCAATAAATTTAACGGTTTGCAGGTTTTCAAACGAAAAATAAATACGGATATCAATGACGTGTCCATGGAGACATGACCCTCACCACATTGTTCATATAAACGTAATAATATAGTATATTTTATTCAATTGAAAATATGCTACGGATTAATGATTTTAATTCTTATCAATTTGGTTGATAGCAATTTGTCAAAACGAATGTTTTCAAATTTAAATATTTTATCCTAACCAATCGATATAAAAAAAATATATATATATAAGTGTAAATTGTTGTTCATCTTTTGACATTTTATGTCTTTACTTTGGCTCATTATAATTTAAAATCATCACGAAAAAGTGTCCACCTAAAAGTGTCCACGAAAAGCGTCACCTAAATTAAGATACCCATTGGGGACTGTCACGAAAAAGCGTTAGAGAAAAAAAGCCTAAATCCCTTATGGTTAAATTTGAATTTGAAAAAAAAATTTTCACACATATGACATAAAATGTGTCACTTAACGCGGAGTCGTATGCGTCAATCATTTTTCTTAATAGGCTTATATAGAATGTGTGTGTGTGTGTCTGTGCGCGCGCGCATATTAATTTTATTAGTATTTTTGTATTTATAAAATATATAAATAATTAACTTCTTTTTATTTTTATATTATTTAATGATCTTTCACATTCATCATTCTAGATCGCCATTAAAATATGCCCTAACCTCAGTCTTGAAAAATCAGTCAAATCGTATTTCGGTCGATTAATATTATGAAATCAGGGAACCCGTGAAATAGAATTTATATTCTTATACTATTTGAAAATGAATTTTTGCGGAGCCGACCATTCGGAATTTCATGCTTTCCATATGACATTGTGATAATGAGGAATTACGTCCGAAAAAGGTATTTTATGGAATGAACTATTGCGTTTGAAATTAGATTTTTAGCAGGAGAATCAGCCCACTTAATAACGTCAATGCCTATATAATCGAGAATACACATGAATCAAACTATTTTGTGCTTAATATTTAACAGATAAACCAAAGAATTAATTTTGAAAATGATAGGTGAACTATTAGAACCAAAAAGACTGGTAATGATAGAATACAAAGTGGATTACAAATCAGTAATTATTAAAAAATTATTGGAAGAAATACGATAATATGACGTAAAGTAAAAATTATTTGCTTAATTATCAGCAGAAAAGGATGAAGCAAACCTAGCAACAGCTAGCTTGTTGAGAGAAACGGAGAAAGTGGGAATGAAAAAAGAGCAGCTTGCTGACCTAGTAATTAATTTTTTACAAAGATCATTTTTGTATTCGATTTTCATTTAAATATGGAACATATTTAATAAGTATTTAGTGATTTATTGAACCATTTTCATAAATTATTTGATCATTTATTAGTTTTTACATTATGAAATAAACTCTTTAATGTAATATAATACTTTAAAATCTGATGTATATTAAAATCAGAGAACACGAGTGAAAAAACGAGAAGAATTGCAAAATTGTTTATAACTACAGTAAGTTTAAATAACAAATAAAGTGCATTTTGGTAATAATAATACATATTTGGTCAAGTCAAAAATAAAATTTTTTTTTTTTTATATTCTTTCCAATACTGATCTATATTAAATACAAACCATTTGGAGAGGCTATAATTGATTTTGAGAGAGCTTAGCCCCCTACCCTCTCTAATATCCCACGCTCACCCCTAAATCGCGATTATGCCCAACATATTAAAATATGTCCGCGGGTTGAAGCGACGCGTGTAACATGATGTCGACGCCGCGTTGTTTCTTAGCCACGTTTTCACACATGTGCGGTCCGCGCCTTCAAAACGTTAATATTCTCGTACGCGTTCTCGCCGACAAGCGAATATCACGTGTATGTATACAAATATATACAATATAAGTATAGGTACTTTGAAATTTCAAATTTGTACGGGAACGTATTTCAAGCCGCTCACGTATCATTTTTAAAGTGGACGTGCGTATGAAATAACGTATATATATATATATAAATATATGTATGTATGTATGGTGTGTGTATACCAAATAACGTTCGGAACACGAAATAAGGAATACGGTGAGTGTATATGTATATATGAATGTGTATGGTGCGCGTATAAGAGCGACTGCGCGCTCGTATTAACACGTCAACGAAATACAATTTATGGGCTCGCGAAACGGCGTGTGCGTTTAACGTCAGCTATACGTATATAACGTGTCGTAATAATACGCGTAAACACACAAACACACACACACACACATATATAATTATTTATTTATCGTGGTATCGAACAACGCGAAGAACGACCTACAGAATATAAAGGTAGCGGATACGGGGTTCCGATCATTTTCACTTCAGCTAATAATAAAACAGATACGTGACAATACAGAAAGTAGTGTTTTGACGGTATACAGTAGATGCCACTTACTGGACTCGATTTGGGACTCAAGCATTTGAGTATATTAAACGAATGAGTCTTTCTTGAACCGCGAGTTCTTCGGATTTAAGGCACAACAGTGGTTTCCGGTTCTTTTATTTTAGCGAGTTCATTAGTCAATAATGCAATTCCGATTTCTTGTCGAATTTTCAGCATCTTACTAAGTAAAACTTTGAGACACGTTCAACTAACAGGCTGTTTGTCGTTGGCTCATTTAAGGCCGGTCGTTATATTATATAAGTACGTCCAGTTTTTCTTCCAAACTCAAATCATGGCGTTTCTTCATCTTAACACGGAAAACACTTTCACTGACGAAATTAAAACACGCTGACGCAGCGCGAAGTTGATCACTACTAAATCCAAAGTACAAAAACCCCTGGTAGGTAATTTAGTTTATCTCTACTAATTGACACATTTTACAAAACCGGATTTCTGCATGACAAGAGTGGATCGTTCGGTCTACAGACAGGCAATCGCGGAAAACGATCCAAGTGAATATAAGCGGTCTCATTTGGATCGTGTTTTTTCAACATTCATTCCCGCTGTCCGAATTTTCGCCGACAACACGTTTATCGGACGTTATATACCATCAGTACGATTCCATTAAATCATTAAGTTTGTCTGCGGAAAATATCCAATATCAAAACATGTAATATTCACAGTAAATTGTTTGGGTTGGGATGAAACCAAACAAAACCCGAAAAATTGGGTTGGGATGAACCACTTTCTGAACAAGATCAACTTCAGTGGAAAAACTATAATCAACAATTAATTGATATTGAGTCGTTAACTATACCGAGATGGATAGGTAGTGATAGTAAAAAACAAATGCAACTCCATGGTTTTGCCGATGCATCTACAAAAGCATATGGTGCGTGTCTATACATTCGCACAATGAATGGGGACGGTGTAGTGCATACAAATTTAATATGTGCAAGATCTCGTGTTGCACCAGTGAAATCAATATCCATACCCAGATTAGAGTTATGTGCCGCAGTATTATTGGCAAGACTTATGGAATCAATTGGGACAACACTTCGTATAGACATTTTACAACGTTGTTTGTGGGTAGATTCTACAGTAACGTTGGCATGGATAGGGTCTGATTCTCAAAAATGGAAAACGTTTGTTGCTAATCGTGTTGGTGAAATTCATAGATTAACACTACGATCTGAATGGCGTCATGTATCTACACAAGAAAATCCCGCCGATATCGTATCCCGCGGATGCACACCAGGTGAATTAAAGAAAAATAATATGTGGTGGTACGGTCCGGAATGGTTGAAAAAAGATGTAAGTCAATGGCCTACTACGTGTATTGAAAACATAAAAAACGTTTCGATTATTGAATGCGAAGAAAAGCCAGTAAAAGTTAGTATATTTGTAGCATTGACTGGTGATATGGAAATCATTAATAAATATTCGTCTTTAACGAAATTATATAATGTTATTGCTACTATTTTGCGATTTAAAAATAATTGTTTGTCACAAAGTAAGAATGCAGAGAAAACTATTGGATTATTATCAATTGAGGAATTACAAACTGCATCAAAAACAATAATAAAAATCATTCAAAAAAAATATTTTTCTGTAGAATTAAAGGATTTATTAAGAAATCAGGAAATATTACCAAACAGTAAAATGTACAAATTAAAACCGTTTATCGATGAAGATGGGATCATACGCGTGGGCGGTAGATTAGCAAATGCCACGTTCATTAATCATGATCAGAGATTCCCAATCTTAATTCCTAATGAATCGAATTTTTCTACATTAATTTTTTCAAATGAGCACAAAAAGTTACTACATGCAGGACCTCAAGCTATATTAGCTGCGGTGCGACTTAAGTATTGGGTTATTAATGGTCGTCGAGTAGTAAGAAATGTTATACACAAATGCGTGATATGTGTTAAAGCACGACCAAAAAATGTTTCGCCTAAAATGGGAAACTTCCCAAAACTAAGAATTGACGTACCGTCACGATGTTTTGAAAATTGTGGAGTGGATTATGCGGGTCCATTTTTACTAAAAAGTAATCAGCGTCGGAATGCTGCAACGCACAAATCATATGTGTGCTTATTTATTTGTTTTGCAACGAAGGCGGTTCACTTAGAACTTGTGAGTGATCTTACTACCGAAGCATTTATTAGTTCATTTACAAGATTCATATCCCGTAGAGAAGTTTGTAAAAATATATATTCGGATAATGCAACTTGTTTTGTAGGAGCGAATAATAAGTTAAAACAATTAAACCAACTAATGAAATCTGAAGATCATATAGCACGTTTACATGCATTCACAAATGAAAATGAAATTAAATGGCATTTTATCCCTCCAAGATCACCCCATTTTGGCGGTTTATGGGAGGCTGCAGTTAGAAGCGCAAAATATCATTGAAATCGAAATTTATCGTCGGAAAAACTGTTGTATGACGAACTTTATACGATATTAGTACAAATCGAGGCCTGTTTAAATTCCCGTCCTCTTACCCCGTTATCATCCGATCCTCTTGACTTATCAGCTCTTACTCCTGGCCATTTTATAATAGGGGATTCACTCATATCTTTACCACAAACTGATTTTACCAACCCAATACAAGGCTTATTGTCACGATGGCAAAAGGTCCAACGATTAACTCAGCAAATTTGGAAACGTTGGCATTCTGAGTACTTGGGCCAATTGCAAGAACGTAGCAAATGGATAAAATCTGACGGTCCCTCTATACAAGTTGGCTCAATGGTTGTTATTAAGAAAATAAACTTACCTCCAATGCAATGGATGTTGGGGAGAGTACAGGAAGTGCATCCTGGAAGTGACGGAGTCATTCGTGTGGCCACCACTCATACAGCAAAAGGTCAAATAAAAAGAACAGTTAGGTTGCTGTGTCCACTTCCCATTGACCCATTTGACCAAAAATAATTATTTTTGTTTATTTATACATAAAAAAAAAAGTTTTATATGTTATTTATGCTACAGGTTAATGTGCACTATGTTGTTTATTTATAATATTTATTTATAATGTAAAATTAATTATTTCAAATTTGTAATTTCTTTTTAATTATACTTTAATTTTGTATTTAGAAACTATGTTTCAAGGGGGGTGTATGTTCGGGAAAAAGATAAATATTATACCGATAACGTAGTGGTTGTGTTGTATCGCGAACGTTCGTCGTTCTTATCGTTAGTGTCGAGTCGGTGTGTGCACGCGAGCGAGACCGGTCGCACAATATGTATCAATCGGATAGCAAAATGTATATTCATTAAGTAAAATAATATTGATGTTCAAAAAATAATATTATAGTTAATTACAGTCCGGTAAATAAAAAATTTATTACGAACAAATAAACAAGTATATAGTTAAAATGTTTTTTTTTATCTTTTTTTTTTCTGTAGGTCGGATCCATGTTGATAGCCAGAGTTCCAAACACGGACATGACCTGGCACAAGGACGTGTTGCCGTCCCCTCGCACGTATCACCAGCTGGATTTGACCCTCGATGATAATACCGCGTTGAAAGCAATCGAACACATGAATTTTATACAAATGAAAAGTACGTATAGTACACGTATCGCACCACACGATAATTGTTACTCCATAAAAAAAAAACACATTTACACACACGCGCACAACGTATTATAGTAGGTGTGTGTGTTTTATTGGTATACGGGTATTCTAACAACTACTACATTGTTTTTTTTTTTTATAAAACGCTATACTAAACAAAAATTATATTGTTTTTTTTGCCACTGCTTGCATTAATCTTATAAAGCGACCGGGAACAGAGCTTAATACATTTAGTTTTGATTTTACCGAATTTTGGTGTTTTTCATTTTTGTTTTGTATAACTGGGTGCATGCGACATGGTATTGTGTACATATTTGCGTATTGCTTTAGTATTATTAGCCTTTATAGAGGTGTACGATACGCGGGTTGTCGTACATAATATATACGATAACCATAATGTACACGGTGTTTTTTCGGGTCGTTTTTTACTTACGCCATGATTTAAAAAAATATATATATATATCGATTAAAAAAAAAAATTATTGTTATTATTATTATCATTATTTTAGCTCCGAGTGCAGCTCTGATCATCACCGAAGAGTGCAGCGCCGAAAACAATAGCGTGACAATCGCGTGGCAACCGCCGGCTCTGCGTACATCGAATGTTACGTGTTGGAATTGGATGATGGGAACGGCGGAGATTTCAGGGTTGGTATCTTCTTCTATTATAATATATAGTCTTTTAACGAATCTATTTTTCCGCGTACCTACACACAATATTCACTTAAATTATAATTAAAACATTATTTCATTATATATAAATATAGTGTTAATAAAAATTAAGATTAATGATGTATTGTCCTCTTCTCGTGTCCGACGAGATTATAAAAAAAAATCGTTCAATATGCTTTTGGACTGGATAGGGAAAAATAGTCATTTTCTTTTGTCACCTAGTGGGTACGTTAAAATAATTTTACATATATATATTTTTTTTTGCGGTATTCAAATTTAGACTTTTTTCTCCAATGATATATTACCGTAGAGAATAATAGTGTACGTAAGTATGGTACACAATGCGATTTACGATCAACAATACCAACAACAACAACAACAACAACAACAACAACAACAACAACAACAACAACAACAACAACAACAACAACAACAACAACAACAACAACAACAACAACAACAACAACAACAACAACAATACCAACAACAACACCAACAACAATACCAACAACAATTCCAACAACAATACCAACAACAACACCAACAACAATACCAACAACAACAACAACAACTAAGAGGAAGAGGAGGAGGAGGAAGAGGAGGAGGAAGAGGAGGAGGAAGAGGAGGAGAAAGAGGAGAGAAGAGGAGGAGAAAGAGGAGGAGGAAGAGGAGGAGGAAGAGGAGGAGGAAGAGGAGAGGAAGAGGAGGAGGAAAGGAGGAGGAGGAAAGAGGAGGAGGAAGAGGAGGAGGAGAGGAAGAGGAGGAGGAAGAGGAGGAGGAAGAGGAGGAGGAAGAGGAGGAGGAAGAGGAGAGAAGAGGAAGAGGAAGAGAGAGGAAGAGGAAGAGAAGAGGAAGAGGAAGAGACAAGAAGAAGAAGAAGAAGAATTATAATAATAATAATAATAATAATAATAATAATAATAGTAATAATAGTAATAATAATAATAATAAATAAAAAAATGCACCATTTAGTTTACGTACTCGTACGCAGGGGCGGACTGAGACTCTGAAGGCCCAGGTGGGTAAGTTTTTAGGAGGCTTTAAACTAACGTAATTAATACAAACAAGCAACTTGATAAAATAAATAACTTGATTATGTATCACATAAAAAAAATTATTGGATCAAAATAAAACCGACTTCAAAAAAATTAACTAAAAAAAGTGTGAAATAATTCACAAAAGTTTTGATTTTTCGATTTCGGTTATCGACATTTGGCAACGATGTGAAAGATAACAAATACTCGTGTTAAAAATCTTTTAGAATATCGTAATTATTTTTCTATTAGGTATATTATTTTGTGTAAGCCAATAGGCCATAATAAAATGAATAGCTTAAGGCCCAAGTACAAAATTTCTAATGGGCCTGTGCGGGTATGGCCTCTTACCCGCCCTGCTAGTCCGCCCCTGCTCGTACGCTACGATTTTTTTGTTGAAAATATTTTAAAATATTATTGATTTTTTTATGTTTATATACATATATGGTATTTCCGAAAAACAAAATATATTTTGTACGCATAACGTTAAACGTGACTGGCACACCGATTATTTCTATTATTTCACGTTTTTATTATCCGTTGAATATATAGCATATGCATACAAACAATGATAAATATAAATAAACGAGTAATATTATTTTTATATATTATAATGAAAATTATCCATTTTCAATACATATATATATATTTAGATTCAAGTTAATAACATAGTTGCGCGACTGTACATTTGTTTTCGTCAAATCACATTTTTCGTAAAGTCGGGTTCTCCAGGGGCGTGCATTACTGGGAGTTCACCATCGACCGCTTCGACGCCGACACCGATCCCAGTTTCGGCGTTGCCCGATTGGACGTGTCCAAAGAGGAAATGCTCGGTACGCATCGTCACTTGGCGTATACGTCGTCTTGATCTGCAAACAGTATATCCTTCGTATATATATGTGGCGGACTTGTTGTTTTGAAAATAATTAAAGTTGGTTTGAATGCGATTAAAAAATAAAGAATAAAAAAAAAAAAAACAGATTTCGGCTCATACAGATTTATAATATTACCAACATCGCAATATGAATGTAATTGTTTGCCTTTTTTTTTTGTTTGAATGAGAAATGAGTGGGAAAATAAGTTTTTTAT
Organism: Schlechtendalia chinensis; assembly: GCA_019022885.1. NCBI lineage: Eukaryota > Metazoa > Arthropoda > Insecta > Hemiptera > Aphididae > Schlechtendalia > Schlechtendalia chinensis. Next base: position 4,057,062 of record CM032349.1, on the reverse strand, counting down.
CGCTGTAGCAATTCGTGGTATTAGAATATTTCTGTTAAATTCACCATGTGTCAATTTTATTTTTATCTTTCTTACCATTATAAATTCTCTTTCAGTCAAAGACGAATCTGGCTGGAGTATGTACATTGACAAACAAAGGTCTTGGTTCATGCACTGTCGCAGCCACGAACAGTGGTGCGAGGGCGGTATCCAAGTGGGATCCACTGTTGGCGTGCTCTTGGACTTGAACAAACACCAATTGTCGTTCTTCGTCAATGACGAACCACAAGTATGAGATTTCGGAGCAAAATATTGTTTTCTGTGCTCTTTCTATTTGCACACCAACTGTCTTACAACTAGATGCAATAGAATGTGACAAATGATAAATTCATAATCGACATTACATTAAAAAACAATCTTATTCATCGATTTCTATGTAAAAACACTAAAAGTGTAATAATAAACAAGACTCAAAAGTATAAGCTAACCTAACCTAACCTAACCACCACCAAATTAACTACAGTATATAAATATATATATCTATATATGTATACATAAAGCATTTCTAAGACTTATAGAAGTCACAAAAAAATTTAAATTTAATAAATTTAAACGACTTTAAACGTAAACAGCATATACTATTAGTAAAAAAAAATAATAATAATAATAATAAATACCTTAAAAAAAAAATCATAATTTAATAATCACAGAAACAAATAATAATCCGAGACATATATTGTACATATATAGGTGTGTGTGAGTGTGTGTCTTTAAACATAAAAAAGTAACAAAAAAATAAAATATTTAAAACAATATATAGTTTATATGGTATAGTTAAAAAAACTTTAAAACATATCCCTGAACTAATACTAATAATAATGATAATGCATGACAACATATATACATATATATATATAGTGATTGGATTGAGAACAAATTAAGGACAGATTTCTTCCCCCTGCGTCCACCACCAAATAAACTACTGTATATAAATATATATATATATAGATATATGTTATAAAAGTTGGTTTATATATATACACACATTTATAAAGAGTTTCTAAGATTTATAGAAATGTCACAAAAAATTTAATATAGAAACAGCATATATTATTAGAAAGAAAAAAAATACTAATAATAATAATAATAATAATAATAATAATAATAATAATCAAAGACATATATTGTGTGTATATATAAATATATATAAATCTGTGAAAGTTTTGACATAGAAAAGTAACAAAAAAATAAAATAATTAAAACAATATGTAGGTAACAAAAAAAAAAAACAATTATTTATTTATCATAAGTCGTAATCACCGCTTTCCTTGATGAATAAAAACTTTAATGTGTTAGGTAAAAAAACGGAAAAGAAGCTTTGTCCTCGTGTCTTCATTCTCAAATCAACCACTATACGTATAAAATGTGCTTCTAAGACATATAGATATGTATATATATATACAATATATATGTGTGTGTGTCTGTCCGAGAAGACAAAGTAACAATAAAAAAAATAATAATAATAATAATAAATACTTTAAAAAAAAAAAAAATCATAATTTAATAATCACAGAAATAAATAATAATCCGAGACATATATTGTACATATATAAGTGTGTGTGTGTGGGTCTTTAAACATAAAAAAGTAATAAAAAAATAAAATAATTAAAACAATATATAGTTTATATAGTATAGTTAAAAAAACTTGCATGACATAAAAAATAAAAAATAAATATATATATTATATATAAAAAACATATAAAACATACATGACATGTAGGTAATTCGATAATAATAAAAAAAAAATAACACCCGACCGCCTATTTAGCCGAAACAGGTAGCGAACGGTACACTCGTATATGTATAAGTCTATGCTTTCGGTTCGGACAGTTCGACCGGGAAAGTCGGCCACAGACTTCCGACTTCTCGACATCCCGACGCGCTCACGTCCGACCCGGGCGAGCTTAGACCACGTTGTATCGTCCGTTCTTCGACCGCCGAGCACGAAACAATCCTACCGAACACACAATCATTATAATCGTATGAGTCTTATCGTTTTCGTACAATACACAAAGTCGTTAAAGTGTTGTTAGCCAATATATAAAAGAAATCGTTATACTCACGTTATCGCGTGCATCGTCCGAACGATAAGGACGGCGCGTAGAAGTTCGACGACGAAACAGCATCCGTCCGTCGAGCGTAGAACCGAAAAACATATTCCTGACGGTTCGTTCCGCGTAAAATCCCTCGAGTCGTCCGTTCGGAACGGCCGTCCTGAAAATCCTGAAAACAAAAAATAAGAATTACGACGACACGTAGACGTCGGCGTCGTATTATACGTACTCGGCGGTCGGTGCGCGAAACTCCTTCACCGCGGACCTGAACCGGAACGATACGAACCAACACGGAAACGGTCGGATAAAAACGCCACTGCCACACGCATTATTCACTCGGTATTTTTTTAATATATAGACGTTGTCGGAGACGAATACGCGTACACGATATCGTACGTGACGGCGGTTCGAAAAACTTATATTATCGTTATCATCGTCGGGAATGATAACGGCGGTTGCGGCGGGAAAAAACCGCCGCCGCCGACGGAATATTTTGCGGGTGTTCATACCGTTTTGTAACCGAATCGTAGACTTAAATAGGTTGACACTAATCAACCGAATCAAAAATAATAATAAGACGCAAAACGATATTTTAAAACAAAACACTTACGTTTATGTCGACGCCGTCGAGTACTCTTAGGCACGAAAACACGTAAACCATCGAGTTTCATCCGTAACGGCTCGCGGTTTGGTTTTACAAAAAGAAAAAAAAAACCGGTAAATCGCGAAAGACAATCGCGCAGGCGACGGGAAAAAAAGACGTGAACAAAAACGACAAACACGTAATAAAACTACGTAACGACGTGTCTGAGACGTATATAATACACAACATAATAATAATATTTATAATGATTGAAAAAAAAAATTTAATAATAAGAAATACTATTTCACTATTAATACTATTTATTAATACTAATTAATACTATTTATTTTTTATTATTAACAATTTACACTTATATATTTTTTTATTTTTATATCGATTGGTTAGGATAAAATATTTAAATTTGAAAACATTCGTTTTGACAAATTGCTATCAACCAAATCGATAAGAATTAAAAGCATTAATCCGTAGCATATTTTTCAATTTAATAAAATATACTATATTATTACGTTTATATGAACAATGTAGTGGAGGTCATGTCTCCATGGACACGCTATTGATATGTGTATTTATTTTTCGTTTAAAAAACCGCAAACCGTTAAATTTGTTGCACGCTAAAAACAATTAAACCGTTTAAAATTAAAGACAATCATAGGAAATCACTCAACAGTTACGAGTCTACTATTAGCCTAAATATTCAATTGAAAATATGAATTCTGATGAGTAATAAGTGATGGACTTTCGATGTTGTGTAAAATGATCATGTTGTGTAAAATAGGCGATCATTCGAATTAAACATTTTAAAAATACAAAAAAAACCGATCGGAATACTTTCGGCGCGACGAAAACTTTTCGGTTCCAAGGTTCCCACTGTAATGTCATAGTTCAACAACAGCGGTTTACTATTCGAGAAACAACGGACGGCCTTCCTTTATTTTTCTTCGAGGACTACGAATGATATCTCCATGACGTACACATCAATGCCATAAGTATACCGATTTGTTTGGATTCTTCACACTTTGGGTAAAATCACGTTTTGGAATGGTTTGAACTCGAAAATTTCATTGTGTGAGCGTCCAATTCCAAAAACGTTAATAAAGTTCAGTGTGTTCAAGAATACGGGCTAAACTGAATTCGTACCGAAAAAAAGACGAAAGTGCATATGTTATTCTTATATATTTATGTAATAATTGTATGATCTGTGGGATACAATAAGTATTGTCATATGTCTGACAAGAATCTATGTAGATTTTCTAGAAATGAAACAGTTGGCAGTATCAGCATTTCGCATCGGTAAATTTGTTAAAAATTCTCAAAATTGTACTTCTTGTAGTAGTAGATCTATTAAAATTATCGTTTCCATGCACGATGGACTTCGCCGGGTAGAAGACGAACGGATGTGAACAGTTAACGTAGCAGCTCCGTTTACGTTTGTTAACAAGGCAGGTATGTAGATTTTTTACGGTCCGTATTAATTTACTACACCCGGTATTTTAGTAATTGTCCGACAACGAGTCTACGAGCGTATTCAGTTTGCCCATCGTACCGTCCCGAATTTGATGTACTTGTTATGCATACAGAATTCTAAACTAATAATCCTAGTATTTCCTGTGGACGACGACGGTTACTCATTTTTCGGGGGATTTGGCGATTCTGCGTTGTCATACCACCGTTGGGTTGTTGTACACCTGGCGGCGGTGGACGCGAGAAAATATGTCGAAGTAGAAAATTTTACGCGTTAAAATAAAAATCTTGTCGATTGTCGTCGACGTGTTCTTGCCGCGAACATTATACTCTTATGAAAACTGACGACCGTTCGAATCGGACCTTCTGTTCGTTAATGCACGTCGACGTCTACTAGTGTTTCGACAAAGTTTGCGATTTAGCGTATTCGAATCCCCCCCTGGTAGTTGTACAGCTGGCGGCGATGAAAGCATGGAAATATGTCGGAATACAAAATTGTAGCGTACTTATATATAACGTCAGTCAATAATATATGTTTTTTTTTATAATAGCGGTTAAAATTGTTGTATAAACGTTGACGCATTGCGTATGATTTTTATTTAATAATTCTATGGTCTTTGGGATATTATATAATAATTTTATGATTTCTGGAATATTATATAATAATTCTATGATCTGTGGGATACAAAAGTACTGTCATATGTCCAACAAGCATCTATGCAGAATGTCTCGAGTTGAGACATTTGGCAATATCATTATTTTGCATCAAAAAATTTATTAAATTTATCTAAACTTAGTAACATTTGTAGTAGATGTACGAATGGAATCGTTTCTCCACTCAATGGATTTCGTGAGACAGACAGCGATCGGATATGAGCAGTTTGGCGTCCCATTTTCGTTAATTCACCAGTCAGGTATGTGGTTTCCATTACGGTCCATGATCATTTACAAAACTAGACATTTTTATAATTACCTGACGACCCGTTAATGAGCGTTCGTTGGCTCCTCGTAACGTACTAGGTCCAATGTAATTTTTATTCATATAATGTTTTATTCAAATAATCCTAATATGTCATGTACACATCCCTAATTATTATAGTTTCGCCGTATTTGACGATTTTGCGAAGTCACACCAAAGCTGGGTTGTTGTGCTGCAGGCAGCGGCGAACGTAAGAAAATTAGTCAAAATACGAAATCTTACGCTCATAAAAAAAAATTAATATATAAGTATATATATATCTTGTCGAAAGTCGTCGAAGTTTTTTTTATGAAAACTGACGACCGTTTAGTCACATCCCTGCTTGGTTGTTGTACATCCCGAGGCGGTGGACGCGTGCAAATTTGCCGAATTACGATATCGTAGCATGCATAAAAAGAAATCTGGTGACTTGTCGGCGACGTGTTTTTGTCCTGCGTTTGTTAGTTTTTAATTAAAATTAACGACCGTACGGATCGGACTTGACTGTCCTACATACACGTCGACGGCTACTAGTGTTTCGCCAGAAATGGCGAATCGGCATTGTCGCATCCCTGCCTGGTTGTTTTACAGCCCGAGGCGGTGGACGCGTGCAAATTTCCGAATAACGATATCGTAGCATGCAAAAAAAAAAATCTGGTCACTTGCCGTCGACGTGTGTTTTCTTGCGTTTGTTAGTTTTTAATAAAAATTAACGACCGTACGAATCGGACTTGACTGTCCTACATACACCTCGACGGCTACTAGTGTTTCGCCAGAAATGGCGAATCGGCATTGTCGCATCCCTGCCTGGTTGTTTTACAGCCCGAGGCGGTGGACGCGTGCAAATTTCCGAATAACGATATCGTAGCATGCAAAAAAAAAAAATCTGGTCATTTGCCGTCGACGTGTGTTTTCTTGCGTTTGTTAGTTTTTAATAAAAATTAACGACCGTACGAATCGGACTTGACTGTCCTACATACACCTCGACGGCTACTAGTGTTTCGCCAGAAATGGCGAATCGGCATTGTCGCATCCCTGCCTGGTTGTTTTACAGCCCGAGGCGGTGGACGCGTGCAAATTTCCGAATAACGATATCGTAGCATGCAAAAAAAAAAAATCTGGTCACTTGCCGTCGACGTGTGTTTTCTTGCGTTTGTTAGTTTTTAATAAAAATTAACGACCGTACGAATCGGACTTGACTGTCCTACATACACCTCGACGGCTACTAGTGTTTCGCCAGAAATGGCGAATCGGCATTGTCGCATCCCTGCCTGGTTGTTTTACAGCCCGAGGCGGTGGACGCGTGCAAATTTCCGAATAACGATATCGTAGCATGCAAAAAAAAAAAATCTGGTCACTTGCCGTCGACGTGTGTTTTCTTGCGTTTGTTAGTTTTTAATAAAAATTAACGACCGTACGAATCGGACTTGACTGTCCTACATACACCTCGACGGCTACTAGTGTTTCGCCAGAAATGGCGAATCGGCATTGTCGCATCCCTGCCTGGTTGTTTTACAGCCCGAGGCGGTGGACGCGTGCAAATTTGCCGAATTACGATATCGTAGCATGCATAAAAAAAAAAATCTGGTGACTTGTCGGCAACGTGTTTTTGTCCTGGGTTTGTTAGTTTTTAATTAAAATTAACGACCGTACGGATCGGACTATACTGTCCTTAAAACACGTTGATGACTACTAGTGTTTCGCCAGAAATGGCGAATCGGCATTGTCGCATCCCTGCCTGGTTGTTTTACAGCCCGAGGCGGTGGACGCGTGCAAATTTCCGAATAACGATATCGTAGCATGCAAAAAAAAAAAATCTGGTGACTTGTCGGCAACGTGTTTTTGTCCTGCGTTTGTTAGTTTTTAATTAAAATTAACGACCGTACGGATCGGACTATACTGTCCTTAAAACACGTTGATGACTACTAGTGTTTCGCCAGAAATGGCGAATCGGCATTGTCGCATCCCTGCCTGGTTGTTTTACAGCCCGAGGCGGTGGACGCGTGCAAATTTCCGAATAACGATATCGTAGCATGCAAAAAAAAAAATCTGGTGACTTGTCGGCAACGTGTTTTTGTCCTGCGTTTGTTAGTTTTTAATTAAAATTGACGACCGTACGGATCGGACTATACTGTCCTTAAAACACGTCTAAGACTACTAGTGTTTCGCCGCAATTGGCGAATCTGCATTGTCGCATCCCTGCCTGGTTGTTGTACAGCTCGTGGAGGTGGATAAGTCCAAATATTTCGAAATACGATATTTCTGTGCTTTTATATATAATGACAAGAAACAATATATTGGTTTTTTTTAACAGTGTGTTAAATATTTTGTATTATGTAAATTGATATGTTTCACAAGCATGTATGTGATTTTATTGTTTCGAGTTGAAACAATTGAAAATGTCGACATGTTCCATTTGGTAAATTTGCTAACAACTTCTCAACGATGTTCCTCGAGAATAAGATCAACTAATCATATGGGTTCTCCGCGCAATAGTTTTCGTCAAGAAGAATACGATAGGATGTGAGCAGTTTCGTTTCTTTACGATTGTTCACGAATCAGGTATTATTTGGTTTCTTTTTACAGTCGGTGTTAATTTACTTAATTTGATATTAAGGTTTTTGCCTGATAACGCGTCTAAGAGCGAGTTCGGTTTATCATTTGTACCGTTCCAGGATCGATGTAATTTTGTTATATTTTATATAGTAGTTTGTGAACACTTACATCCACTTTGTATTTTATAATATGTACTGATAATTTTAGTATTCTCTGAGCACGTCGTCTGTTATTCTAGTTTCGTCGGAATTCGTGAAGCAGAGTTGTAGCATAATAGTCGGTATGCTGTACAGTTTGCCGTGGTGGTTGCTGCAAAATTTGGTTTGAAGACGATATCGACGCGCACTTTTACATTAAGTCTAGCTTCAAAATATTGTATTTTTATTTTTTATTTTTGGCATATGAAATTATTGTATTTATATAATCGTAGGTGCATATGATATTTTCATATATTTTTATAATAATTGTATGATCCGTGGGATACAGATGGTATTGTCCTATATCTGACAAGCATCTATGTAATTTGATTGTTGGAGTTAAAAATTTTTCAATATCAGCATTTTTATACAGGTACATTTGTTAACAACGTCTCAACGTTGTAACTCGATTAGTAGATCTACGATAAGTATCTTTTCTCCTCGCGATGGACTTCATCGGGTAGACTACGATCGGATGTGATCGATTTTGCGACACGTAACGTTTATTCACTAGTCAGGTAAATGGTTTAATTTATGGTTGATACTGTTTTACTACACACGGTATCTTGGTAATCGTCAGGCGACGTTTTTGCGAACGAGAGCGCCTATCGCTATATACCTCAACGATTACTTGTGTTTCGGCGGAATTCTCGATTCAAATTTGTCCTACCACCACCGTGTCGTTGTTTTTTTTTGCTGTGCTAAATAAATGTTACAATGGTGTATCCAGGATATTTAAAGGGGGAGAATAAATTTAATATCAATAAAATAATACCATAACATACATGAACACACACACAAACACACCTAACGATTACTTGTGTTTCGGCGGAATTCTCGATTCAAATTTGTCCTACCACCACCGTGTCGTTGTTTTTTTTTGCCGCGCTAAATAAATGTTACAATGGTGTATCCAGGATATTTAAAGGGGGAGAATAAATTTAATATCAATAAAATGTTACCATAACATACATGAACACACACACAAACACACCTAACGATTACTTGTGTTTCGGCGGAATTCTCGATTCAAATTTGTCCTACCACCACCGTGTCGTTGTTTTTTTTTGCCGTGCTAAATAAATGTTACAATGGTGTATCCAGGATATTTAAAGGGGGAGAATAAATTTAATATCAATAAAATGTTACCATAACATACATGAACACACACACAAACACACCTAACGATTACTTGTGTTTCGGCGGAATTCTCGATTCAAATTTGTCCTACCACCACCGTGTCGTTGTTTTTTTTACCGCGCTAAATAAATGTCACAATGGCGTATCCAAGATATTTAAAGGGGGAGAATAAATTTAAAATCAATAAAATGATACCATAACATACATGAACACACACACACACACATTCTATATAAGACTATTAAGAAGAATAGATAACGCAACGAGTCCGCCTTAAGTGAGACATTTTATGTGTTATGTGTGAAATTTTTTTTTCAAATTCAAATTTAAATTTTTTCAAAACCTAAACAATGGTTTCCGTGGATACAAACCATAAGAGGTGATTTAGGTTTTTTTTCTGTAACGCTTTTTCGTGACAGTCCACAGTGGGTATCTGAATTTAGGTAACGCTTTTCGTTGACACTTTTTAGTGACGGTTTTTTATTTTAATGCCCCAAAGTAAAGACATAAAATGTCAAAAGATGAGCAACAATTTACACTTATATATTTTTTTATTTTTATATCGATTTGTTAGGCTAAAATATTTAAATTTAAAAACATAAGTTTTGACAATTAACTATCAAACAAATTGAATAGAATTAAAAGCAATAATCCGTAGCATATTTATCAATTGAATGCAATATACAATATTATTACGTTTATATGAACAATGTGGGAGAGGTCATGAATCCATGGACACGCCATTGATGTCTGTATTTATTTTTCGTTTGAAAACCTGCAAACCGTTAAATTTGTTGCACGCTAAAAACAATTAAACCGTTTAAAATTAAAGACAATCGTAGGATATCACTCACCAGATACGAGTCTACTATTAGCCAAAATATTTAATTGAAAATGTGAATTCTGATGAGTAATAACTGATGGACTTTCGATGTTGTGTAAAATACGCGATCAATCGAATTATTCATTTTTAAAAGTACAGAAAAACCGATAGGAATACTTTCGGCGCGACTAAAACGGTCAGGTTCTAAGGTTCCTACGCGGTTTTCTGTTCGTCGACCGATTGCTTTCGATTTCGATCGATGACGGAAATTCAGTAGATCGCGGTCAGTTTTTGAAATTGAGTTTATTTTGTCGTCTTGACCGATATCCTAGTAGAATATAGACTTAGAAATACGGACCGTTCGATCGGGCAACATAGCATTGTACAAAATCGTTTTACGTTGTAACACAACAATTGCTTTGTCGTCGTCTTTTATACTGCTGCGCCTGGAATATGACCGGCGAATGTCAAAACGTTATTCGAATTCGACGACATTTAAATGAGACGAAAACGTATTTATACTGTTCTGTTTTGGTTTTCATTTAATATCGTTTTGCCGAAAAATCGGCTGTTTGGTAAATATCCAAGACGAGGTACGCGAACGATCAACTGCGCAACGGGTTATGTACCAAGCTAGCCGAATTTCCGGTCATTAGTTATATATAACTTTGTAACTAGTCATTTTCCGACTTCCGCGAGATCAACCACAATGGTTTACTATTCGAGAAAAAACGTACAGCCTTCGTTTATTTTTCTTCGAAGACTACGTACGATATCTCCATGACGTACACGTAAATGCCATAAGTATACTGATTTGTTTGGATTCTTCCAACTTTGGGTAAAATCACGTTTTTAAATGGTTTGAACTCAAAAATTCCATTGTGTGAGCGTCCAATTCCGAAAACGTTATTTAAGTTCAGTGTGTTCAAAAATACAGGCTAAACTCCATTCGTTCCGAAAAAAAGACGATAGTGCATATGTTATTCTTATATATTTATAAAATAATTGTATGATACGTGGGATACAGATGGTATTGTCCTATATCTGACAAGCATCTATGTTATTTGATTGTCTTTAGTTAAACATTTTTCAATATCATCATTTTTGTACAGGTAAATTTGTTAACAACGTTTCAACGTCGTAACTCGATTAGTAGATCTACGAAAAGTATCTTTTCTCCTCGCTATGGACTTCACCGGGTAGACTACGCTCGGATGTGAGCAATATTTACAAAACGTAACGTTTATTCACTAGTCAGGTAAGTGGTTTAATTTACGGTTGATACTGTTTTACCACACACGGTATCTTGGTAATCGTCAGGCGATGTGCCTACGAGCGTGATCGCTAATCGCTATATACGTCAACGATTACTTGTGTTTCGGCGGAATTCTCGATTCAAATTTGTCCTACCACCACCGTGTCGTTGTTTTTTTTGCCGCGCTAAATAAATGTCACAATGGTGTATCCAGGATATTTAAAGCGGGAGAATAAATTTAAAATCAATAAAATGTTACCATAACATACAAGCACACCTACATAAACACAAACACACACACACATACACACAAACACACACACACACACACAAACACACACACACACATACACACAAACACACACACACACACACAAACACACACCTATGACAACAATGACGGTTTGTCGTCTTTGTGATTATGTCAATATAGATCCGGGACAGCAACGGTTCCGTGGTTTTACACCCGCTCGTATTTCGGTGAACCAACGACAACATATGTAATTTATATATTGACCTTACCGTGTTGGAGTTTTCACGCCGGTTTCGTTTCACTGAGCCGTAGCACGATCATCGACCAGGTGAAAAATCGTGCGGCGCGTTGTCTTCACACGCCGATTCAATCAGAATGTCCGGTCGTCCATTGCGGACGGTTTTCACCGCGTAAACCCATCGACTGAGTCGAGCACACAATACCACGGGCGGTCGCGATCGAAAATCTCATGACCGCCCACAGTCTGGACTGCGCGTCGACCGTAATGTGTTACCGGTTTCGACCTGACCGTGACCGGACCGGTGTGTCGTGTATAACTGGTGTATAACCTAAGCGGTTGATATTTCTGCATACGAGTATATCGAGACGACCGATTTCGCCGCACGCGCAACTCGTCAAGTCGATGCCGGAGAACGTACTTTCCTGGGGATTTGCATTGCTCGTTGCTTACCTCGCGAGCAGTGGCATATTTTTTTTATCATTTTCTTTTTTTTCCGGACGGGGAGGTTTAAATAGAACATATAAAATAAAATTGTTGTTCTGCGTAAAAGCGTAATCACTAACGTGTTGTGTTTTTCACAAAAAAATCGAATCTCCCGATTCCCGAAATAGAATCGCACCAACGCGGTCACCGGACGAGTAAACGTCGGCTCTCGGATTTTTTCTATTTTTTTCGTTTGTTTTGGCGCTGTTTGGCATCGCTAATTGTTTTTTACAGTCGTGAAAAACAAAAATAAAATACAAGTTCGTTAACCAGAGTTTCCGTTGGCCGTCGATTTGATTTTTTTCGACACGGATTTGTTCGCCATTCGTGGCGTTCGTAAAACGTACACGAACGAAAGATCGGATATGGTTCGATCTGAACGCGGTCCACCCACGACGGCCTCGGTCTAGCATTTCTAACTCGCCCGGCGTTCTTCACAGCATACGAATTGCCAGATACGTTGTTCGTCACATCGTGTCGCGGAACGTTTGCCGCGAGATCTGGAAACGACGTCGCCGCGTTAGCCAAGAAAGGTAAGGCGACCCGACAACGTGACGAAATGTTATAAACGAAAAAAAAAAAAATATATATATATATATTATTATATAATATAATATAATATTCAAAGTACCATTTAATATTATGATCATACAAGTAGTAAAGTATCCCCATCGCAATAATATTATCATTGTTTTTCACAAAAACTTAAACGTCCAATATTATTACAAATCAATCGTATTACATAGTAATTATTATAAATATTGTTGACATAAAATGAGTATATATATATATAAATATTAAAAAAAAAAAATCAAACATTTACCATACCTTATGTATAAATGTAAATGATACAGCTCGCACGCGCGTCAAAGCGTCAAAACCGAAGAGGAACACGACAGGCTGTTAAATAACGTTTTGGAAAATCGAAAAAATAAAATACATCAAATATGCAACACAGTATGTCCGAGTGTCGTAATTCTGGTCGATCGGAAACGTTCGTCTGTTTTAAGTGTGAATACTTTAGCAGGCGACAAACGAAAACGAAAATGAAAACGAAAACACGACACTGCGCAGTCTGTACACGAACGACTAAACGAATTGAATACAACAAAAATAATAACCGTCGTCAAGTTCGTCAATGAGATAGTTTCTCTCTTTTGCGTATGAATATAGATGTCGATAGACCACAAACAATAATTCAATTGACTCAATATACAATTTCCGTCATCACGGTTCGTCGAGTTCGCCACTTCAGTCTTTATCAGAGAAATCATACGAAATTTTCTAAATCTATTTATTTGACTAGATGTATACGAAAAAAAAAATTAAATAAATGTTTAAATTAAATAAAATGTCACACGAGTGAGGTGATATAACTGTAGAACGTTCGGAAGATCCTAACGTCTTGTCTGTTTGGACGGTAGTGTTAATTTAAAAAAAATGTATGTACACCCCGAAGATGGTCAAAACGACCTACAGAATAATGAACTATATAATAATCATACATTTAAGAAAATAATAATAATAAATTAAAATACATTTTAAATATTATTTACTTATATAGATTACAACTACACTATGTGTATTGTGTATAACTTAAACGATTACTAGTGACAATAAATATTATGTATATGCAAAAAAAAAGAACACTACTAAACTGATATGTCTACCACTTAAACGAGAGAAAATTGTTTTATATAAGCTAGACTATTGAGATGGGGGAGAGGAGGGCTAATCAAAATAGAAGGGAGTACAATCGAGTAATATATATTTTATAATAATGATCGTGCATTTCGTTCTGCGAATTTCCAAAAAAAAAAAGAAAAACACGCCGTAAATATTTAAATAGCCGAACAAGTTATATAATAAAATAATATACATTTACAATCACAACGATTTTTCAGTAATATTAAAACAAAAAATTCATTAGTTCAATATTATTAGGATACGCGATAATCGTCTCAAGTAAGTAAAAAGTATGCAGTATGTAAATATTATATTGCAATAGACGCGATGTGCACAGCAAATTATCTACCCTGTTAAAACTTAAATTTTATACTCTCAAGACATTTGACGATTTGAAACAAAAAAAATAAATAAAAATATATACATATACAATAATAGTACATATGTTTAATGTATACGTACAAATATAAATACGAAAAAAAACCATTGAACTCGTGTAACTTATAATAGAAACTTCAAATAAAAATTATTCTTATAATTATAAAGAAAATAAATCTCCAAAGAAAAATTAATCTTTCTTGCCGACCGAAATACATATATAATATTTTATTTACACTTATGTGTGTGCGTGTATGTATGTGTGTGCCTGTGTGTGTATGTGTGTGTGTACTTATACTTCATTTGAAATGATACGACAGAAAAATCTTAACAGTCTTCTATATCGCTGGGTGCATCGAGAGCTGTGTGCAACGTGACGGCAACACCTCTGTTCACGCTGACTGCTGGATAAAAGACACCGTACAGACCATGAAAAGCCACATGACCCTAGGAAAATAAAAACGCATCAATTTGTGAAGTCCAATTAGTGAACAAGAATTGTCTCCAAAATCCCAGTTAACAGAACAGTACTAATATGCATAATACACTCTAATAGTATTTTCAAATAGGTAAACGGTATTGTAGTAAAATTAAAATTGGAGTGGAGAGAACTCCAAACAATATTTCTTCACTTAGATATTTAATTCTACTACTTATTCAAGAATACGGGATGATGGGTTCAAGGATTCTTTATACAGCGATATATATTGGTATATTTAAAAATCTCTTACCTAGAGATTGTTTTCTTGATTTTCCTTTTAAATGAATAACAACATAAATGTTACTTGAACACACTTTATTTATTTTATTTAGAACATTAAAACACTTTGAATTTCGGGATACTTATATGTTAACTGTGGTTCTGTTGAGCTCTCGCGGGACTCTGTCAAGACGGGTCGAGATAGAGTTGTCCGTCGGCGATCTTATTTTAATTGCCCTCCCAAAAGGGCATATGTAAAATGATGATAGCCGCTCTCTTATTCACAAAAGTAATTATATAATTTGATAATGAGTGGCTATCATTACA